>JAXQQM020082135.1:0-190366 GCA_034641835.2 Pinus albicaulis
TAGAATTAGAAATCATAAATTTCATTGCCGTTAGAATCAGAAAATTCATAATCAATTGGAATATGAATAAAAAATTTCTTATCGTCCAACTCTGAAATCCTAAATTGTATCATCGTCCAACAATTCTGAAATCTTGGGAATCAACACACCTTCAAACTGCATAATATTATCCATGAGAAGTGGGTTCCTGAAGAAGAAGAAGAAAAGGTAACCCTAGAATCCGACAAACCAAAAATGACTGCAGAAGCTTGAGTTGAAGCCCTCGTTTTCCTAGCAAACTGAACACTCACGGAAGGTAGATGGTGTTCTTTATAGTTATTCACTTCATTCTTTTGATATGTCCTCTTCACCAACTCCCAAACTATGCCTTCAACATTGTTTACTCCCTTTTCAAATGGTAATAAATGCATGAGTCTTTCAAGCAGTCAACCATTTACTTACTTTAGCAGTGGTGCATCTGATTACTTTTTTAGCATTATGCGTGAAGCCAACTTGAAGCTAGTGGTTCAAGTCTAATTAATGGTGCTAATGATGATAAGGATCTCTCATAGATGCTTCGATTGCTAGGGGTGAGCCTCGGAGCCAACACAACCAAAGTATTTTTCATGTGAAACAATGGCTTCTAAGTTATAACTGTGGTGTTAGTCTAGCTATACTCGGGATTTATTTTCACAATTTTTCGAAAGGAGACACCTTAGCTGGTCTCCAAAATCAGAATTCTCAGTTTTGGTATGGTTATGCTCCACAAAAAAGAGAATATGAATCTCAAATTTACGGTGGTTCTAGGTGCTTACATAGAGCTCCTGCAGCATCGGCTAAGGCAAATGAAGACACTGCCATCGGAAAACCTGCGGAGCGAAGTACAACTGATGTCTCAAACACATGATATATATGCGTTGTATAGGCACAGCCATCCATAACAGAGTGTACAATAATCTAGATCCAAGGCATGGACGCAGCCATCCAATGAAGATCAATAAATAGACTCAGGTATGGTCGGAGCCATCCAATCAGTGAGTCATGTAAATAATCATAATAATCCACAATATCGCAGCCTGGATTACAACAGACACAATCCAGGGTCTTGCGCTCCATCTCGACCCGAAAAAAGTACAAGTTCAAGCATGCATTTATGTGAGCCGAAGTCGAACATGCAAGAACATCATTTGATTACCAGCCAATGATGAAAGCTGTTAACAGACACGAGAGGAACCACCAATAATAACAATGGCCCTCAAGGTACTATAGGTACAATATACGGCGTGTGAATCAATGAGATGGTGTCGAACACCCGTAGAATCACTCGATCGGAGGCCAATGATGAAAACCTCACGTCGAATGCGACGAACCTGCCATTAAGGCATGTAGGCTCCAAGGTACCATGAAAGAGTCTCTAGACCATATTCCTGGATAATGAACTGAAGTCGACAAGAAGTGACCTTGATCGAAGGTGGGCCATAATGTTTCCCACATCATCGACACGAGACAGAGGAACATAATGTTTTTGTGAATCAGGATCATATGAGAATCAGAGGAAGGTTGATACTTGCAGAGGTCAACTTCTCTTGAACATGTAAATGGCACGACAGTGGACTTGGCAGTATTTGACATCAACGGATCAGAGGTCATGGTGACGAGGCAATGAGCAGATGAGAGGTCAAAATGGATTATCCAAACCCACGGAGGCAAAGTGAATAACGAGATGAGATGTCCCCAACCCGACACGAATGTAGATAAGTGCCATGTTTAAGAGCGACATACTGCCGACACGACAATGATACTGGTTCCATTTTCCCCCACCATTTCTGGCAAGTACCCCAATTATTTTTTATAACAAGCTTGAAGGGGATAACATATGCTTGTAATATAAGTCCGCCCTTCGGGCGAATCCATCCTAGTACATTTAACGAGCCCTAGGAAGGAGTGACTCGAATAACGTCATTTCGACTGAATCCGATGTCATCAGGGTTTAACGAGTCTGAAAAAGGAAGAACTCGGTGTATTTTCATATTTAGAGAGTTTGAAAAGACAGCAAAAAGTAAACTCCAGCAGTCCCTTTTCGTAGATAGTTCCCCGGACCCGAAAAGGTAGAAAATAATGTCTGAGAAAACCTCCTAGTCGCGATAGGCTAGGGTATTCCTTTTCGTAAATAATCTATCCCAGCCCGAAAAAAGGGGTAAACGTATACTGGGTAGATGTCGATTCGTGTCCACTTTAATGCGATCGAAACAACAAGGGCATCAGCAATCTTTTCATGTTTAGAGAGTCAGAAAAGAGCTGAAAGATGACTCCAGAGTGACTTTTTCGTGTATTTATTGAGTCCGAAAAAGTATAAAATACAACTCGTTTCACCGTTTCAGTTGCGTAAAAGACCTGTTGCTGCACAAAAAGGCAAGCGTAAAACCCATTTTCGACACAAATGCATTAAAATATTCAGAAAAATAACTTTCAAAACCTATTTTGAGTTCAAAAAGTTATAAATATGTCAAATGGTAAAAATAGAATTACTTTTTACTATTTATCTCACCGAAGAGCAGCAGTGGTCTAGTTTGTGTGCAAACTTCTAACAGTGATTACGACCGATCCGGGCTACCATTCAGAGTTCCGTCAGTTCCAGGTAAGAGGCGCTTCTTTGTACTCCATTTCAATCCATTTTTTAATAGTTTTCCACCATGCATTAGACTTCTGAGGCCACTTTTTAAATTTTTAGGGCTTTGCTCATTGGCGTGGGTATCGGGCACAGACCCGCGCCAATGGGCTTTTACATGCAAAGGGCTCGCGCCAGCGGCAGAAGCTCATTTTTCGCCTAAAAAATCGAGATTTTAATCAAATTGAATGAAATTTGAAGCTCATCAGAGATCTAATTAATGGTTTTGACCATGTTGATGCAGTGAACCGAGAAAAATGGTGATTGAGTGGAAAGAAAGGGAGCACGGTGAAGAGGATGAACAAGCCATGGAAAATTAAGTTTGCATGAACGCCCTCAGGAACTGTGGGCTAAAAAAGTTCTTCCTAACACCTTGTTTACGAGCTCAGCCCGAGCTTCTACAATACTTGATCAATATGTGGGACGCAGATGAACAAGTATTCAAACTACGAGACCAAGTGTTAGAACTGGAAGTTGCTGACGTGTACTTCATAACCGGATTATCACGCAGAGGTCTGGTGCCCATATTGACCGGGAGTAGACCATCTGGTGAGAAAATGGAGCAAGTGATGGCACGAGTGTGCCAAGGGGCACAACTGGGATCCGGAAGTGGAAAGGTGGACATCCATACCATTCCTGATCTGGCACTGAGAGTGGTGCTGCATACCATCATGTGAGCTGCAGGGTTGCAGGCACCGCATGAGGCCACAAAGGCCCAACTTCTGTTGGCCTCAGAATGTATGACTCCTCTATTGTTCGACTGGGCCACAACAGTGATGATAAACATAAAGAGGCAACTGACAAAATGCAAACAAGCCAAGCTGAAACAATTTGGCTATGGTTCTATTCTGGTATCGTTCATTCTAGAACGATTACCAATCTTCCAGGGCCAAGGGGCCATAGTAGCTGAGCCTATTCCACGAGAGCCAAGAATGGCTCGCTGGGCAGCACTGATGCCCAGAGCTGGAGGGGGCCAACAGATGTCCTGGAGGCCGGCGTTTTTTGGGTGGTTGCGGCGTCAACTGATCGTAGTGGAAGAATGGCCATATGCCGATACCGATTTCACTGGTGATCCAGATCTCCCACTGCCGGAGGGAGATGATTGGGACGAGGAGTTGGGTATGACCCCTTCTCTTTTTTATTTTATATTTTATGATTTTTTTTTGTTAATACATGTTCTTCCTGACACATTTTATATGCATGCAGACGTGGGTCCAGAGAGACCAGTCGGTATGTCTCCTATCGCATGGAGGACTCTTCCCGCACCTGACCCTCAGGCAGAGGGTGCAGAGGGGGGGGATTTAATCCATAATCTTGAGAGCATTGCTCGAGGGATCCCAGACTACGCTCGGCTGGCGGATGTACTGATGGCGTACCAGAGACACACGGTGGGAGTGCCCAGTCGCCTCCACCGAATTCTGAGATGCTTAGTGCGTGCAGTTACTTGTTATCATGAGCACCATGCGGATTAGACTCCTAGGACTTTTATCATGCATATTTTTTGAGAGACATGTCGTCTCCGGATGTATTAAGACGAACATATATATTTTTTGATTTAATGTGATGCACACTATGCAAACATTTCGATATATATATATATATATATATATATATATATATATATATATATATATACATATCTATTTCTGGATGGATCTTTCTTTTCATGTGATGTTGATTTACAAATTGCGCAAATGTCTATCTAAAACCAAATTAGCTACTGCATCAGTTAACGCATTCATATGCCTGGGAATATGTTGGTATGTAATATAGTCAAAATTTCTTTCCAGTAAACGAATACGCAGATACAGACGTAAAATGGATGGGTTTCTGACCGAATAATGACCGTTCAGTTGTAATACTACAAGTTGCGAGTCTAGATACACAAGTAATTCATGGATACCAAGGTTTACAACCTCGGTTAATAATTCTAATACAACACTATATTCCGCGATGTTATTTGTAGTACGTCCCAGACACACACCTTGCAGGTTGACCAACTCACCAACAGGATCGTAGATTACCCAGGCTGCTGAAGACAGATTCCTGGTACTGCGGGAGGCACCATCCGCGAAACCAACAAACGGATGAATGGACATCTGCACAATCAGGAAGACCCGATCAGAAAAAATATTTTTACATTGCAAACCACACCACACATGCACAGAAATGAAAAACACACACTTATGTACACACACCACACCAAAAATCACTTTAGGCATAGTATTTTTTGAGGTACAACCCATTTCTGGGCTGCGCCAATGGAACTCCTTCATAATATATAAGCTCATAAGCCCCGTTCTTCAAAACGCGTTTCACTATGTAGGGCCCATGCCACATAGGTTGGAACTTACCAGCCCCAAGCTTGTCATGTGCTTGATCGTACAGGAGGACGAGGTCTCCTTCAACAAAGGAATGAGGAGAAACCGATTGATCGAAGTGAGCTTTGACCCGTTTCTTTTGTGCTTCAATAACTAAAGCAGCTAAGCGGCAGTTTTCATCTAACCGTTCCAGATACAAAAGATGCTCTTCCTCAGCAGAAGTGTCAGGTAGAAGTTCCACAGCTAATTTCAACGAAGGAATCTCGCATTCAACCGGAAGAGTTGCTTCCAAACCATACACCAATTGAAATGGTGTGAATCCAGTTGCACTCTTTGCAGATGTCCGGTATGCCCATAGAGCTGAGAATAGTTGGAGGTGCCAATTGGAATTGTGGATACCAACTGTTCGTTGAAGCATAGTGACCAGAACCTTGTTCACTGCTTCAACCTGGCCGTTTGCCTGAGGGTAATACGGCGTTGAGCTATTGTGACGTAAGCCCAACTTTGAAGTCAGCTCAGCCATCATATAATCTCGGAAATGAGTACCGTGCTCAGTAATGATGGCTTTCAGGACCCCGAAACGTGCAATGATATGGTTGAATATGAGTTGGGCAGTTGTCTTACCGTCGGCAACTAGTGTAGTCATCGCTTCGGCCCACTTGGTGAAGTAGTCGAAAGCGACAATGATATATGCATGCCCCCCAGCCGAGTGAGGGTTACACGTCATAAAATCCACACCCCATTTCACAAAAGGGCCGACAGTAATAACAGGATGCAAATGGAGAGGCGGCGCGTGCATCTTGCGCTGAAACACCTGGCACGCGTGACATTTACGGACTGCAACGATACAGTCTTTGAATATTGACAGCCAGAAATAACCTGCTCGCAGAATCTTCTGGACAGTAGCATATCCGGACATATGTCCACCATAGGCGCCACTATGGCATTCATTTAGAACCCTTTCAGCCTCTTCCAAGGTTAGGCATCGACGGAGCACCGAATCTACTCCAACACGGTATAAGGTATCTCCTACGATGCGGTAGGGTTGAGATTGATGCCGAATTCGACGTCGGGCATCTTTAGTCAACTCAGACCGAAATGTGGAGGTCTGAAGATACACGATTATGTCACCATACCAAGGGTCGCGAGTACTGATGAGGAAAAGAGTTTCGTCCGGAATATGATCCTCAGAAAGTGAAGGAGTGGAGTCTGTCGGGAGTGACCATATAAGATCCGCGAAAACCAGTGATTTCTTTGACTTAGCGGTAGTGAACTCTAAGTCAAACTCATGTAGGATAACAATCCATTTGGAGTATTTTCCCCCCAGCAATTGTCTAGAGAGAATATATGTCATGGGGTTGCAATCCGAAACCACTATTATCGTACGCAATAGGATGTAATGGCGAAAGCGCTGCACAGCGTGTACTACGGCTAACGCCAACTTCTCGACGTGAGCATAACACGTTTCCGTATCGAGAAGGTTTCACGATAGATAATAAACAACATGTTCATTACCATCATCATCATCCTGCACTAGAACCATAGCAATGGTGCTAAACGCGGCGGCGAGATATAAAGTGAAATCGCGGCGGTAATCAGGCGGACAAAGAAAAGGAGCATTAACCAATAATGTCTTTAGCTTCTCAAAGGATTGCTGAGCAATTTCGTCCCAATGGAAGGGAACATTCTGCTATAATAGGAGTGTGAATCCTTTAGCCACCTCTGCGTAGTTCGGGATAAAGCGTCGAAGGAAGTTTGCTTTTCCCTGCAGACTCTGTAACTGATATAACGAGGAGGGTGATGGGAGGTTGATGATCCTCGACTTTTAAAGCGTCAAGGCGAATTCCGTCTTTGGAGACTATGAATCCCAAAAGACGGCCAGAATCCATGCAGAAGACGCACTTATGAGGATTGAGCCTAATATTGTAGCGCCTACAGCGGAGGAAAATCTGGCAGATGTGTTCAGGGTGATCCTCTCACCTAGCTGAATGAGCTGGCAAGTCATCCAGATAAGGCTGAACGATATGGCGAATGTCATGGAAAGCATAAGACATCGCACGCTGAAAAGTGGCTCCAGCGTTCTTCAAGCCGAACAGGAGCTTTTTATACGCGAAAGTAACCCACGGACAGATGAATCTAGTCTTATGTTGATCCTCAGGTGAAATATTGATCTGATTATACCCTGAGAAATCATCCATCAAGGAATAAATCTCACTTCTGGCACATTCGTTGATAATCTGATTTATGAACGGAGTGGGATAATTATCTTTTGGACAGGCGCGATTGATGTCGCGGTAATCAACACAGACCCTAATAGTTCCCTGCTTTTTATCAATAGGAACAATGTTAGAAACCCATTCTATGAGGGGGATAGGATAAATAAAGCCCGCGTTCAAAAATTTTTCAACTTCTGCCTTAATTCCAGCGGCTTTCCGAGGATGCATGGGGCGTAAGCGTTGGCGCACAGGCTTCGCACCTGGATAGGTTGGAATCTCATGCACTACGATACTAGGATCAATCCCCGGCATTTCCTCGTAGGACCAGGCGAACACATCTCTGAATTCTTTGAAAAGATCAATATAGACTTGAATCTCATCAGGAGAACAAGTCACTCCGACGTGAATATTCTCAACGATCCCCGGTTTGATGGAGATGTTGATCGGGATGGTTTGGGTGATATTACTCAGGTTTCCCTCTGAAAAAACCTCGTGCGTCAAGATGGGAATTTGGAGAGGAGGAGAAGGAACCTGAGATGCATAACACTCCAAAAAATCAGACATCGCCCCCAAGCTAGGCATAAAAGAGGAGCGATGATGTCCATCGCCCCAAGGCAGCTCCTCGAGAGACATAGTTTCAATGATGGCTTCATCGGAAGGAAAAGTCTCTTTGAGAGGATCAGGTGAATCGGCCTGACCAAGCCAGGGGGGTTGAGAGTAAACGTCGAGCGCCATGCTCAAAGGAGCATGCTGAGGAGGTGGAGGATCAGATGCGGCAACAATTTCACAGTAGCTAATCTCTACTAGAGTCAAGGGAATTGATTCTCCAAACTCAAACACCTGCTTAGGCGTAGGAATAAGCCAGGGGTCATCGGACCTGGAAATCACGTTAACTTGAGCGGTGTGCGGTGGTGGTGCAGGAAAGATACCCATGAGGATGGGGTCTTTGAAGAGACCGGGTCCTACACTATCAGGGAGATTCGGAATCTGATCCACGTATGGTACTTTGTTCTCGGAAGTAGAGGTGAAGAAGGAAAACTGATCCACCGTGACGATTTTTCCCTCGTGAGGGAACTTAAGAAGTCGAAAGACGGTGGATGGCACGCATAGCATGGCATGGGTCCAGCTGCGGCCAAGAAGTATATTGTAGTTGAGCCTGGCGTCGACTACTTCTACTTCCACGTTGACAGTCTTCCCCTGTAAAGTGATCGCTAAATTCTCGAGAACACCCACGGGTTTGGATTCCCGACCATCAAATGCCTCTAGGGCATTGGGAGATGACGCAAGGGCTGGAGAGCCAATGGCCTTCCAGCAAGCGGATGACATGACGCAGGTAGAAGCACCTTCATCCACAACGGCCCTATGGATGTTAAGACCATTAATCCCGACTTGAATAACAAAAGCTATCTGATGTGGAAGTTGGGGGGAGAAATTCTCTAAATCGAAGGTGAGAAGACTCGAATCGGCGGGATCAATGCCACCAATCGCAGACAATAAAGCCTTCCGTTGCGAAGGACAACTTTGAAGAACTTCTAGTGCAGACATAGCAGAGGGTGCCTATTCCAAATCCTCAACAATGTTGTAGTGTTGAGCGGCATGAGCATTGGGATTATAAGAAGATCTTCGAAGAACACCTTTATAAGGTGGCTTCACAACGAGTTCGGGAGTAGGCTTCTCGATTTCCAATGAACCGGAGACAGGTAGGGGAGGCGTTCAATCCGCAACTGCCTTCACGGGTGCCTGCCGCGATTCGTTGTGGTCCTTCGAACGCGTAGCGACAGAAATAGGTGCAGCAACCTTCATCATGAAAACCTGGGACCCAAATGGTGCAGATGGTGACGGATGTTCAACCATCTGGGTCTGCTGAGATGGGAATGGCTCTTTAAGAACTGCCGAAGTCCCTTTAGGAGCCCTTGAGAAGTTGACTAACTTCGGATCGTCGTGGAAAATCCTTAGTATAATGGTCTCCTTCGCAAATGAGGCAGTGGTACTTCGGTTTACGCTGAGAACCATCCTTAGTACAAGATTTGGATTCTGGCCTCGGGGCATCGGATTTGGATTTACCTTTTCCCTTCTTTTTCCCTTTGGAGGCTTTCTCCATAGGATTGTCTTGAACGGCGTTCACCTCTGCAGTTTTGCCAGAATCTGATGGGGTGGCAGCAGCAGGAGTATTGTTGGAAGAATTAGACTTCTGTTTCCCATTCGAAGACTTCTTCGAATTCTGAGATACAGAACCGATGACACCATCCACTGCGGGGGTAGGTGGAGCCTTAGAGGTTCCGGACTGTGGGGCATCAGGAAAGATGTCAAAAAGCGTGCCGGACTGAGAATATACAAGATCCAAATATTGGGCACGCGAAATGGCTTGTTCCTCTGTCACACACGCTCCCATCACAATATCTTGAGCGATTTTATTCACGAAGGAGGTGGTGAACCAGTGAGTTAGTATTTGATCAGGTATATGAAACATGATCAGTCTACGACAGCACCGCCAATCATGAATGTGATCAGAAATGTGAGTGGCTTTATCCTACTTTAGAGAAGTCAGGAGGTGTGTCCCGACTTCATAACGAACCGGTAACTGAAAGTGCGTGAGAAAAGCCATGGCTAAGGAATTGAAATCTTGGAAGATACCACGAGATAACTTGATGTACCACTTAGCAGCAGCCCCAGTCAAAGTGCGTTGGAAGGGGCGCAGACGAATCGAATCGTCGACCCAAGAGTTAGACGAACACCAAAGATGATACATCATCACATGCGCTTGGGGGTCCTATCCAGCTTTTCCCTCGAACTGGGGCAATCACCTGGTATCTTGGTAGGAACCGAAGGCTAATATGGATTATGTAAAATTGGATCATTGGTCAATTTTGAAACATCCGGCAACTCCAAGGTGGCCAGGAACGGCAATGGTGGATTGACCGTCATGCCAGGCCCGGGATGAGGTCTGGTACCTGTACTCCACAATGGTTGTGAATATCCTTGCCCCCATGGGTTCTGTCTCGTAGGATTCTAACCATAGGGTGCGTAGGTCGTATAACCAGACTGATTTGGATGCTGGTAACCAGTGTGTGGGGCTTGATAACCAGAGTGTGGACCCTGGTTAGGATTCGACCCTGTATAAGCAACATTTGGATTTGGCTGCTGAGTATAGGTGTAACCGGGTGGAGGAGGTTAATACTGAGAACCTATGGGGTGGTTATAATTCGCTTGAGATTGACCATGAGCATCATAACCGCCCTGAGGATGAGTCGGCTTCTGATAGGTGGAACCCTGCGGAGCCTGATAACTAGGGCGCAGCTGTTGATTTGGCTGCGATGTCGAATAAATCGGCTGCTGGGCAGGGTTAATGGAATGAGCGGGCTTCCCTGAGTGAACAGGTTGACCCGACTGAGAGGGCTGCCCTGAATGAACAGGTTGACCTGGATAAACAGGCGGCGCTAGTTGTGCAGGTTGACCTAGCTGCAAAGGAGCCCCGGGTTGTGCCGGATGAGCCGGTTGGCCTGGAGGCGGAACACCAGGTTGTACCGGATGGGCCGATTGGCCTGGTGGAGGAATAGGACCAAGTGTTTGCTGCTAACCAGTTTGACCTGGAGCAGAACCATAGGATGGTCCCGGCTGATATGCAACGTTAGAAACAACAGGGTACTACAGCTGCATTGGTTGAGAAGGCTGGATCTGCCCCCCAGGACCATGGACCGGTCCCGGTTGGTACCCCGGCTGAGGTTGTACAGGTTGACCGGAAGGGCTATAATACTGTCCTTGCGGACCGTATGACGGCCCTTGCTAGCCCGCAGGATAGCCTTGCATGGGTTGCCCCTGTGGGTCAAAAGGATAGCCAGGTTGGCCCAAAGGTTGGCCTTGGAAAGGTTGCCCTTGCGGGTTATAAGCCTAGTTATAAGGTAAACCTTGAGCATGGAGGTAAGCCTTAGGAGCGAGTAGACGCAAAATGTCCCCGTGCTCATCATACTGACCTGGGAAAGCATACACAGGCGTACCATCCTGTGCATAGTGCGAAAAGTAAGAGTGGTTGGGATCTTGGGAGGATGGTCCAACCTCAGGGTTCGGCTGTTGCAGGGACAACCGATACTCCTCCGGAGAGATATTCTCTGGTATAGCAGTCACTAGATAAACGTCTTCAGGAGACGAGATAGCCCTAGCAGAGGGTGCCGTGACAACGGGTGCAGAGGCGGCCACACAAACAGTGGGCCGAACGGGTACAGAAGTAACGAGCGTCTGAGGAGACACCCCTGGTGAAGGAGCAGCTAGCCTCAGAGAAGGAGCTGACACTCCCATAGAGGCAGCAGCAGAAATGATCTGACCCAAAGACCTGTACCCTGGTGGTAATGAGGGACTGACCGTTGACATAACAGCTGATTCAGAGTTGTCTCCCGAAAACAATCTTCGTGGGAAGAGCTGATAGTCTTCACCAGACATTGGAATTTCCTCACCAGAATCACTCATGGTTGAGCCTACCGCTAGATCTCGCAATAGACGGCGAGGACTAGGAGGAAAAATAGCAGCTATAAAAGGCGAACCCGATGTAAGAGAAAGGAAATCAGCTCCTAATCTCAATTCAAACACAGGGTCCGAAAAGGGCCAATCGAACTCAACTGGTCCCCCAAAGGGTTGCTCAGAAAGAACCGGTCCCCCGTCAAGAAACTCGGAAACAATGGGCTGTTGTGGTTCAGCAGAGGATTGGGAAACCTCTGATGAATCGTCTGTGTAAGGACTACCAGTAGACGAAACCGAGGGTTCCGCCACTGTGACAAAAACGACAAGAGAAAAGATCAAACACACACATGGGCTGAAAAAGAGTCAAGACACACGATCAAACGGTCGACAAGAAAAATCTAACAGGGCGTTTAATCGTGGGTGATTAATTTTTACCACATTGAAAAATAAGAAACTTCACCGTTTCATGTTTTAAGAGTCGAGAAACGGTAAAAAAGGTGACTCTATCTCTTTCAAATTTGACACAAGCGTGAAAGGGCAAGCACTTGGTGATCCTTTCAAATTTAGGGAGTCAGAAAAGATCAAATGACTGCTCAGGAATACTAGGCAAAAGGGTGTACCAAATAACCGTGAACTGCAATATACACCTTGGTTTCAAAAATGAAAGAGAAATCAACCAAGGACTTTCCGTACGTGCAGGCAATCTCCCTGAATGTTGTGTTCGATGTATCACGGGTATAGGGTGGTAGACTCGGCTTCCTATGAATAAAGGATTGAAACCTAGTGGGGTCTCCCTTTATATACGCGACGGTACGGGGAGCACAAGTCCGTACTAGTGCTGTCTAAAGCCAAAAGGCGAACGACAGCTACTAGGTTTAAAGACGCCGGAACACATCTCTAGCCTAGACCTCTAAATGTGTTTCGTTAGATTTCAATGCTGCCTTAGTGTAAATTGAATGAATTTTAAAGTTGATCTTCAATTAAGTTTCAGTTTTCAGGCCCTGATGAATGTGCTGTCTCAAAGATCTCTTAAATGCAAAACTACATGCCACAGTTCATCATTTCGTTCGATGAAAACTAGCTACAGAAGAGTTGAGAGTTTTTACACAAACAAAATGATCAGAAGACAATCAATGATATCTCTAATGCAACTAATGAAACTAAAAACTTTTCTTTCAAATTCACTAAATACTAGTAAAATCGAAAAGATTTCAATTTGCACTAATCAACCAATAAGCAAAAGAGATTTTTTTTATTTTCAATGTTTGATAGCTAAATGCACTAAACAAACCGAAAAAAAATAAGAATCAATTCGAGAAATGATATTAAGAGAGAAAAAAAAACAAATTTCACTCAATGGCACAAACAATCAGATCTCAAATCAACAAAAAGTCTCTCAAAACCAAGAAAAGTCCCGAAGACACCAATGAGCCATGTGATCTAGGCCCAAAATGAAGCGAGGCGAAATTTGAATGAAAATGAAATCAGTCACTCAAAAAACGCAACAATATGATAGACAACTGTCAAACGAATGCAAGGAAGCAATCCCACAGCCGACTGAATGAACGGAAACCAAAAACTCTCAAGGGAGGCTCGACTCACAAAGGCACCTAGATGCCCTAGGGCTCGTATGCAAAATCGAAAGAAATAGGAAAACAACCAAAGGAAGGAGGCTCCAACCAGTCAAACCAGGCTCCAGTGCACTCAAACAGCCGAAAAAACAAGATCAAAATCACAAGTCAGCCTCAGAAAGCTTGAAACACAGCAAACCCTAATAGCTCACAGGATTGGCGCGATTGTGAGCTTGAAATTAGCGCCAGAAAGGCAATGGCGCGGGTTATACACAGGCAACCTGCGCCAATGGGCGCGACTATTACGCTAAAAAGTGCGCCAGCCAAGTTTACTATGAAAAATGAAAACAGGTAATCTCAGACACAGACAAGTGAAAACAATGCTAAAACAAAGCCAAACAAACAAGAAAATCTAGTCCAAAGAGTTGACCAAGCAAGCAAGACCAAGAATTTAACCGGAAAGAGAAGACAAAACTCCAAGTTGTCCAGTCCGTAAACCAAACCGGAGATCGATTGAAGCAACGTTGATCTACTCCGCTAATGCAAAGCAAAAGAATTTCGAAGGCTATCTGGCTGTGCTTCAGACTCTGTCTATAGTTTACAAATCAAACAACAAGCTGATTCCCCAGTGGAGTCGCCAAATTTTTGAGGAGGTAAATCCCCTCTGTGGACAGAGGCGATCCCTACTAGCCCAGATCGGGTCTAGCAACAATCAAACACACTACAGTGCAGGTTCCTAATTGTAAATAAACCGACTTGCGAGGAAGGCTTACCTGGAATCCAACGCTGTTGTTTGTAGAAGAGGTGGTGCTCCCGTTCCTTTGCCCTGGCAGATCACAATCCTCACGATCTCCGTGATCAGACACCTGCACATGCAAGAAACAACACAAACGCAAGCATAAAATCTAGTGCATACAACTATATATCAGTCGAAGAGGATATAACTCATGAACATGATCAAGAACAAGAGTGGAACCATAACCGATAGTCGCTTATCATTAAAGAGTCAAAATAAGAATACAACCATAGCTTCGACGCAGCACCCTCCTTTAGCGGGTCATCAACACAACATGTCTCGAAAAATCCTGTCAGGGATGGGACAAGCCTCTCTCTCCGAATACTTGGCAATAGTCTCCTTGCTTGGATTTGGCGTTAGGGAATCAAGAAGGCTTTTGCAGCATGAAAGCTCTTAGGAACTTAGAAATTCTGCCACTCTTTGGAACTAGCTTGCAAATGGAAATGGGCAAGCTTTTATAGAAGGAGGAATGGGAGTTTGGATCCCTATAATTATGGGATTGGACCTATCATCAAGGAAGCTTCCATGAGAGGTGGCAAACCACTTCCTCTCCATGGAAATCCATAGCCAAACCTCCCAACTCAAGATAGAAATCAGCCCAGTAATTTGTTAGGATGAAACTTCCACCTTTTATTTTTTAAAAACACCTCTTAATATGGTTGGCGCGGGTACGGCTCTATGACAGAGCGCCAATTGGCGCACCCTCTTTGGAGGATTTCCCTCTTGGCGAGAGGGCTGAACTATGGAACCGCGCCAATGGAAAAAGAGCTATTTTTAGGGTTTTTTGCAGGGAGATGTCTTCAGGGCAATTAAAGCTCATCTTCAGAGGGATGCAATGAAAGTATTTTCAAGTCTTAACTCTGCCCACAGGTCACATAATGAGCCCTCCAATGTGCGGGATGGGGATTGCAGGGACGGTGACAAATTGTTGTGTAATAGAGAGCATTTCAGAGTTGAACTAATAGGGAAGAGTAAGGGGCTCACCAATTTACTCTGTCATAGAGGCTCAAACCCAATGAAATTTAGTCCTTGAGAAAATTTCAAAGTTGCACTAACCGTGATAAGTAAAATGGGACACCAACATACTCTGTCAGAAATTCCCCAACACAAAATAGCAACATGTGAACTGCAATGGCTATGTACATACCCCTGAATATATGTCAGAATCTCCATTCTCTTCCATGCAAATCCTTTGCATCAAACTCTTGAGAAGGCCTTTGTTAACTATAATCCTATGTCATTTTATAAAATAGTTACATCTTTAGATGTACCAAAAACCTTCAAAATAGTCTTATTTTCGATGAATCATTTGCATAAAGCAAATTGTATACCATTGGCATGGATTTCTAGTATGATACTATATGTGCAGGGTGTAACAGTTACATCAGCAAAACCTAGATCAAAACAATAAACACTTAGATGTTGCAAGTTGCAATGAGCAATAACTTCAGAAACCAGAGCACCATAAAATGGCATTATTCAAACTGCATGAGTTTCCAGCCATAAATATGTTGAAATGAAAAGAAGAGAAGTAATAGTGACTGCCCAAGTGTCAATCAGGAGGGTCTAGGTTAAAGTGGATACCAACTGTGCATGAATTCCTGGGTATAGTCTATTTTATTCCTTTAATCGTCAAAGCATATCCGTTACTAGTGACCGCTCTGTCTATTGGTTAGGACCGGCTCCACTTAGGAATAATCCCCCAACTTATAGCGAACGAGCGTTGGATCGGATGGGATGAATGGAAGGGCTTCCCATACATCTTTTCCACTGCCTTCCGGCCAGACATCAGCATTCACAGGATATGCCCTGTGCCCATACCCTTCTACTATTATCAAAGCCAAACATTTATCATAACTATTATCTTCAAATAAAAATAAAAATAAGGGCCAACTCACAAGAATCGTAACCTAAGGTTAGGCCTTAATAGGTAAGTAAATAAAATTCTCTGGAAATTCCTTAATGTTCCAGAAACATTTTCTGAACGGAACTTTCATCAAAAGAATATCAAATTCATTAATGTGCATTGTTATCAACTGAGCAGTAACCGCCTTTAAAACACGGAACATGTTAATCAAACTAATTATGATGTCTTGGTAATATGAAAATGAAAAACAAGAGTAACGTATCCAACTTGACACTCAGGATGAAAAATCCAACCCCTCTAGTATCGTCTCAAAATTGCTCAAAGAGAACAAACCAAACTCAATTCTTGATGAAAAAAATTGTTTCTCTTCAAACAAAGGTTAACAGCCAATCCTGTAGCTTCTTCCTCTTAATGCTGTGCCTGTTGTTGGTTCCGCTTGTACAGGATTGGTGGCTTGAAATCCTAAATTCCAATGTGCAACAATCTTGTCTCTGCATTCTTAAGGTAATTTCAAAAGATCTTTTAGTATTTACATCAAATATCTACTAAGAAAATATAAGCGAAATACCAAATTAGTTCTTTGTTATAAACTGAGTAGTAAAAAGGAACTTCGTGTTGCCCTAATTCCCTCGTCAATGCGTGTAGAACCAGATCTGGGCATCCTGCATATAATCCGGCACCGTGCACCTTCCCGGAACTAGAACTCGATTCTTGTTGCCCTAATGCCCTCGTCAATGCGTGCAGAACCTGATCTTGGCATCTGCATATAATCTGGCACCATGCATCTCAAACAGTGAACTTCCAAGCCCCAACCAGTTGAAATGGGGGTGAAACCCTCCCCCGACTCAGTAAATTCGAGTGAATGCCATTAAATTTTTGTTGCACCTCCAGGCTCCAACTTCCAAGCCCAACTAGTGAAGCCCCAACCAGTGAAAATGGGGAGAATCACTCCAATCCCTCCCCTAACCCAGTAAATCGAGGCGAATGCCATGGAAATGAGCTCCAAACCAGAAAATCAGGAGGTGAATTTCATGGTTTAAGTATTAAGCGCATTTATTTTGTTGGGCTAAAACTTAATAATTAATTATTTTTAAATAAATATAGGGCTAACTATATAAAACTATAGAAAATGGGTTTTATGTAAAAAATTCACCCTACCAAAATTTAAAATCCCTTAAAATTCGCCTTTGGGCTAAAATTCGCCCCTAAAATTTTCCCTGTCCCCCACCATTTCTGGCAAGTACCTCTTTATTTTTGACAAGCTTTGAGGAGGATAAAATTTGTTGTTTATAAGCTCATCCTTCGGATGAGTCCAACTTAGTTTAAAATTCAAACCCTAAGAAGGAGTGGTTCGTTCCTGTTTTAAAATTGAATAGGTCCTTTACTGTTAAATTTTAACGAGTCCAGTATTGGAGAAACTCGGTGTTTTTTCAATTTTAGGGAGTCAGAAGAAAAAAATTAAGAAGACTCCATGGGGGTAATTTTTCGTAAATTTAGTCTCTCGAGCCCGAAAAAGGATAAAATAATGCGGGAGAGAACTCTATTGACCGTAATTAGTCAACGTATACCTTTTTCGTAAATAGTCCATTTCAGTCTGTAAAAGGGGTAAACTTATACTGAAAGGATGATCATTCATTTATTTTAACGAGTTCGAATAATCAAGTGCTTGGCAATCTTTTAAATTTTCGAGAGTCTGAAAAGAGCTTAAAAGAAGACTCTAAGTTTTCGCTTTTTCGTAAATTTTTGAAAGAGTCCGAAAAAGTGATAAAGGTATGCTCTTTGTTGAAAAACGATCAATTTTCCCGAAAAATCCAATTTCTACACAAAAACTCGAAACATTACACATACCTGTTTAAGATAAATAAAAATGCTTTCAAAATTACCTTTTTAAAGTGGAAAATAAACAAATTAAAAATTCATTTATTCGAAAAAACTTATAAAAAGGGTTTTTCTAACTTCATTTTTACCATTTAAGTTCAGAGTGAAAAGTGAGAGCTTTTGGGTAAAAAAGTTCCTACGAAGATTCTGGAAAATCTGTCTGGTGAAATCGAGAACCATTAGCTCTAGGTAATCCATGACCTCCTTATCTTGCATTTCATCCATTTACATTTCGTTTTTAGGCTTTAGATTTCATTTTTTAGGGAAAAATAGGTTGAAAAAATCATCCGCGGGGGTCCGCAGGTGCAACACGCGGGCCCTACAGACCCTGAATTTTTTCTACATAGAAAAAATTCCTGGGTTTGTACCTATTTCATAGCGCCCGTGCGTACCTATGCACTTTGTATGAAAACAGAGTGTGGACCCCGCGCATTGAAATTTCAAACTTAAATTTCTCCAATTCCACCCAAAATTTTTAAAACCAGATTGTTCTAATATGTATTTTTATGCATTGTAGGACATTGAAAATGCTAATTTGGAGAGAACGCGAGCATGAAGATGTATATGACGCCACAATGCTTCATTTTCCTACAATGCAGGTGCTGAGAGCATGTAGTTTATACAAATTCTGGGCCATTCAGGGAATGAGGGCACAGGTAGACCTCCTGATGTGGCTGGTGAACAGATGGAATGTACAGGACCAGTGTTTTATTATTGGCGGCCACCGGCTCGAAATTGAGCTGGAGGATATCTATTTTTTGACTAGTTTTTCCAAGAGGGGCAAACAAATTTCTCTGTTTGGGACTAGGCCAGGTGGCTAGTCTGTCGCTAGTCTTCGACTAGAGTTCTGTGATGATCAGGCAGACCCCCGAGACAAATGGATTGACATAAAAAATATCATCCATCCCGAGCTTAAATTTATTGCATTTACTGTCACCATATTGTGTGGGAGCGCAGTGTTGCATGTGGCTACCGGTTCCCAGATGCGCATTGCTGTAGACTGTTTTCGAGGCACCATTTTCAACTGGTGCGAAGCTATGTTGGCCAACGTAAAAGGCCAACTAACCAGAGAAAAGAATGGAAAGCTAAACAAATTTGGATATGGATCCATTGTAGTCACATTTTCTCTAGAGAGGATCCCCATGTTAGCTCTGCAAAAAATTCTTGTTGATGTTGGTTGACCTCGAGAACCTAGGATGGTTTGTTGGGTTGCTTTGATGGCCCGTCACGCTACTGAGGGCGTCGAGGTTGTTCAATTTCCTTCTACATATTTTCGTTGGCTAGAATTCCAACTTTTTGTTATAGAGGACTTTCCATACGTCGGGATAGATTTCCGTGGCTACTGAGAGATGGCTCCCCCAGCAAGGGAACCGTGGGATGAATCAGGTAAAAATCATTTTTCAACAATTTCTAAGTTCTATTTTTTTTTTTTTTAATCGTCTCAAAACTAATAATAAAAAGTTTAAAATGTAGATGTGGGCCCACGACGACCAGCCAATCTCTAGCCTTATGAAAGGAGGCATACAGCTGCCACAGCACCAGCCCCAGAGGGCCAATCAGCAGAGATCCTGTCTGATTTGGAGCATCACCTAGAGTGCCTGACTCTAGACATTCCAGAGACTGACATAGATGATATTCCGCTCAAATTATAGAGATATGTGATTGGTGTCCCAAGACCTTTTAGGAGGTTCCTATGTAGGGTGGCCCGGGCAATGGTCTCTTATCATGATCATCATCAGAGATAGGATGATAGTTTTATAGACTCATATCATTTTTGATCTTTTGTATTATCATTTTTGCTCTTCATAAGGTGTTTTTCAACCTATGATCGAAGACGATGTATATTTTGAAACAAACTTCTTACTATGATATATCATTATTACTGGCTATCTGTGTACATGTTATGGAATGTTGTTTAATTTACTGTTTTGATTATTGCAAATGTCTATTTATCATACTCGAAGCAACTGAATCTGCTAAAGTATTTAAATGTCTTGGGATATGCTGATATTCAATGTAATCAAATTCATGTTCCAAGAGACAAACTCTTAAAAATAACCATAATAACACTGGACTTCTAATGGCATAAACCCTATTAAGCTATAATAAAACAAGTTCAGAATCCAACCTAACAATCAAACTCCGAATCCCAAATGAGATGGATTCAGGTAATAACTCAATCACTGCACTATACTCTACAATGTTATTCATTGTTTGACTGAGGCTTACCCCATACATAGACACTAACTCGTCAAAGGGTGAATAGATAACCCAAGCTACGGAAGAAATGTTTCGTGTACTACGACAAGCACCATCAACAAAACCAATGTAGGTTTGAAGAGACGTCGACATCTGTAATGTCAAGAGTAAAACTCAGAAAAGCAGGAATAGTGATAAGAAAACACTCTAAAATAGGCACGCTTTTCTAATCTAAGACACACCAACAGTAAAGAATCCGATCTAATAAAAAATCTCCACACCAAATTTAAGCATAATATCTCTTCAGATAAAGCCCATTTCTGGGTTTATCTAAAGGCACACTGTTGAAATCTATCAACTCATAGGCCCCTTTTTCCAGCTTTCACTTCACAATGAAAGGACCATGCCACATAGGCACAAATTTTCCAGCCCCTAGCTTATCGTTAGCTTGATCGTACACTAAAACTAGGTCTCCTTCTGAAAAATTACGAGGTGTAACATTTCTATCGTACTGAGCCTTTATTCGTTTGACATGAGCTTCATTTGCTAATGCAACATTTTTTTGATTCTCATCTAGCTGAGCCAAGTACAAAAAATGCTTCTCCTCTTCAGATGTAATTGGGAGTAATTCTATGGCTAATTTCAATGACGAAATTTCGCATTCAATAGGCAACATAGCTTCCAAACCGTAAACCAGTTGAAAGGAAGTGAAACCAGTTGATGTTTTTACTGAGGTACGATATGCCCAAAGTGCTAAAAATAACATGGAATGCCAATTCGACTTATGAATACCAATAATTCATTTGATCATAGTGACTAAAACTTTATTGATAGCTTCAACGAGACCATTAGCCTGCAGGTAATATGGAGTAGAACTATCGTGGCGCAGGACAAGTTGATCTGTCAGTTCAGTCATCATGATATTTTGAAATTGACTTCCATGATCCTTAATTATGGCTTTAGGAGCATCGAATCTAACAATTATATGATTGAATACGAAAGTTGTAGCAATATTGCTGTCTGCCAAAAATTTAGGCATCACCTCGGCCCACTTTGTGAAATAATCTACTGTTAAGATAATATACGCATGCCCCTCGGTCGAGTGAGGGTTACATGTAATAAAGTCAATACCCCATTTTGCGAAAGGACCAATAGCAATTATAGGGTGAAGAGGAGCGGGTGGTGCACACATTTTACGATCAAAAACCTCACAATTGTGGCATTTCCGGACTGCATAAATAAAATCTTTGAATAATGACAGCCAGAAATAACCAGCGCGCAATATATTTTGGGTTGTGGCATACCCAGACATATGACCGCCACATGCTCTAGAATGGTAGTCATTTAGAACCTTCACAGCTTCTTCATGAGTAAGACAGTGTCGGAAAACAAAATCCGCTCCACGACGATAGAGTGTATCACCTATAATATTGTATTGTTGGGATTGGAAACGTATTTTCCGTCTCTGAGATCATGAGATTTCAGGCCAAAAATATTGGGTTTGGATATACATAATAATATCCTCATACCAAGGATCAAGAGTACTGATAAGAAACAAGGATTCGTCCGCAATGGGCTACTCCGCCATAGTTTTAGTATCAGTAGACGAGAAATCACACATCAGTTTGGCAAAAACCAAAGATTTCTTTGCCTTGGATTTTTCAAATTCCAAGTCAAATTCCTGCAGGATAACTATTCATTTATAATACTTTCCCCCTAGCAATTATTTGGTCAAGATGTACATCATAGGGCTATATTTAGAAATTATTGTGGTTTTGCGTAATAAGATGTAGTGTCAAAATATTTGGACAGCTTGAACAGCTACCAAGGCCAATTTCTCCAGATGTGTGTATTTGATCTCAGTCGGATGCAGATTTCGACTAAGATAATAAATTAAATGTTCATTGTTGAATTCATCTTCCTAAACTAAAACCATCCCAATGGTGGAATGAGAAGTGGCGAGGTACAAAAAATATTCTTGGTTGTAATTGGGAGGATGCAGTAACGGTGCATGGGTCAACATGTGTTTAAGTGCATCAAAAGATCGATTAGCAATCTCATCCCAAAAGAATGGAACGTTATATTTTAGCAACCTAGTAAAACCCTTTGTTAACTCAGTGTAGTTAGGAATGAAACAACATAAAAAGTTTGCTTTCCCCTGCAAACTTTGGAGTTGGCGCAGAGTTGAAGGAGGAAGTAGATTGACAACAGCTTCGACCTTCGACGGATCAACACAAATGCCCTTTTTCGAAACAATAAATCCCAGTAAGCGACTCAATTCTACACACAAAACACATTTGTGTGGATTCAGCCAAATTCGATAATGCTACATCTCATAAATATAGCTCGTAAATGAGTGATATGGTTGGCCCTACGCGATGAATGAGCAGGTAAATCATCGAGATAAGGCTTCACAATGTGCTTAATGTCATGAAATGCGTAAGACATAGCCCTTTGAAATTTTTCCCCAGCGTTCTTCAATCCAAAGGGTAGTTTGCAATAAGCAAATGTTCCCCATGGAAAAATGAAAGTTTTTTTTGGCTGATCAGCAGGGAGTATGTTTATTTGATTGTAACCGGAAAAACCATCCATAAAGGAGAACATTTCACTGTCGGCATAATCATCAATAATTTTATCGATATAGGGGGTTGGATAATTGTCTTTAGGACAAGCTCGATTAATATCCCTATAGTTGATACATACTCTTATCATTTTTTTTTCGTTAACAGGAACAATATTCGATACGCAATCGATTTAAAGGAATTGGATAAATGAAACCTGCACGAAGTAATTTCTCAACTTCGGCTTTGATAGCAGCAACTTTTCTTGGATGTATCTGACGTAAGCATTGACGGACAGGTTTTGCATTCGGGTAAGTCTTGATTTCATGTACAACAATTGATAGATCGATTCCTGGCATTTCTTCATATGACTAGGAAAACATGTCACGAAATTCTTGAAATAGGGCTTTATAAGTTTGGATTTCTTCGTCCGTACAACAAGAACCTATATGAATGTTTTCAATTATTCCTGGCTTAACTGAAATGTCAATTGGAATCGTTCGAGAGATATTTTCCAAATTTAACTCATAATCAGGATTTTGCAATGGATTCTGTAGTTCTTTGACATATTCAGTAGTAAAATTAGAAGCGAAATCATTTTCAAAATGATCCAGCTCAGGTAAAAACGAAGATCAGTGATGTAGATCTTCCCATGGAAAATTGTCAACAGACAAAATTTCACCAATCTGCTCATCAGTATGAACAAGATCAGGAAATGTCATTGTGGCTGAGCTAGATATAAAAGGTGATTCCCCATGGACCACATTCATTGGATCAATTTCGATTGAATAAGGATCAGAAAGCGACTGTACAGCCCGATATGCAATTTCAAATGGACTCAAAGGCATCGCGCCATTAAATGAATCTAACTCAGAGTCGGAAGGTACGATCGAAGGATCGTCAAACGTAATAATATTCGATGAAATCATATGAATATTTTCAACAGAAGGCGATACGTTAGGAGCAGGGAAGGAAAAATTTCCTAGTAAACCAGAATATTTAATCAAACCTACACCAACACCCTTGTAAGGGATAGTCGTTTTACCGACGTGCTAGATATTTTCTGTAGAGGTTGGATCGGATGAGAAATAAGTCAACTAATCTACTGTAACAATATTTCCTTGATGTGGAAACTTGATAAGCCGAAATATCGATGAAAAAAAAGCAGTCATAGCATATGACCAACTACGACCCAAGAGAAGTTTGTAATCTAGAGGGGCATCAACCACTTCCACATCTAGATTTACGGTTTTACCTTCGACCCCTATAGGTAAATCCTGCAAAATACCAAAAGGATGGAACCCTCGACCATCAAAAGCCTTTAGAATTGTTGGAGACTGATTGAGTGTAGGAGAACCAAGTGATTTCCAACACTGGATTGACATAATACACGTAGAAGCCCCTTCATCAATCACAGTCCGAAAAATGGGTCTGTTTTTTACTAATACTGGAATCTGGAAATCCATTTGATGAGGTAAGATGGGTGTACTATTCTCTAAATCGAAGATTATTAGGTTCGAATCCTGAATATTGAGAACTCCTATGGCAGAAAAAAGTAATTTACGTTGTGCTGGGCACGATTGCAGTACTTCCAAAGTCGACATTGCTGAAGGGGAAATAGCTAATTCCTCAACAATTTTGTAATTATGAGCAGCTCTTGCATGTGGATTGAAAGTTGATTTATGAATTACATCTTTAGCAGGTGGTTTGATTACTAATTCTGGATTGGGTTTTTCGATCTGTAGTAGATCAGAAACAGGAGGAGGTGTAGTTGATGTGTTTGAACTAGAATATTATGCTTCTTTACCATCAACAGGATTCTTACTACCATAATCTCACGATCGCGTCGCAATCCTGACATGAGACATCATTAGAATAGGTTCTTCTGATGCATTTGAGGTAGAACCAATCATCTTACTATCTTGAGTAGGAAAAGGATCCTTCAAGACAGCAGTCTGTTGAGAACCTTTAACGAATTTCGAAACCTCTTCTCGATGTGGGCATTCTTTAGTAAAATGATCCTCATCGCAAATGAAACAAGGATAGCGAGGCTTGCATTTTTCATCATTAGATTCATTTTTATCTGTTTTATATTTTGAATTCTGTTTTTTTTTATTCTTCCCCTTATTTTTCCGCCATATTTAGATTTGGTTGTAGATGTCTCTATGACATGAACATCGGCAGATATTTCAGTGGAAGACTCTCCTTTCGGGGAATCAGGTAAAGTTATTATAGGAGAAGAATTCTTTGAAGATTTCTTCTTGCTCTTAGTATTAACTGTACAAATCATACCATCAGCGGCATGAGACCTTGAAGGAGCTGCAGTTATTTGACCTTGTTTTGGAAGATCGGGGATTTTTTCATGTAAAGTACTTGACTGCATATAGACGAGGTCAAGATACTGAGCTTGAGCAATGACTTGCTCCTCAGTAACAACTCCTGCCTTAGCTACATCTTCAGTGATTTTGGGTAATAATGATTTAACAAACCATTCCACCAAAATTTGATCCGGAATGAAAACTTTCACTAAACGCCTTCTATGTCGCCATTCGTGAATATGATCAGAAATATATGTGGATGTGGATTGTTTTAGAAAAGTAAATAGTTCCGTGCCATTGTCGTATCGGACAGGCAACTAAAAATGAGTTAAGAAAGAATTTTCTAATTGACTGAAATTATTAAAAGAGCCTTGTGGTAACTCAATGTACCATTTAGCAGCAAGACCAATAAGAGTTCTTTGAAAAAGACGTAAGAGAATTGAATCATCAATTATTGAATTAGACACACACCAGAGGTGATAAGTCATAATTTGATTTGACGGATCCTCTCCTGACTTACCTTCGAATTTCGGTATATCACTGGGAAACTTATGGGGAATTGGCAGCTAATACGAATGATAGAAAATTGGATCATTCATAAGGCGTGACAAATCAGGTAAATCCAAAGTTGCAATAAATGGTAACTGACAATTAGGGTCACAAAAACTTTGCGTAACAAGAATAGTTCCGAGAGGAGGATACACAGGATAACTAGGAATCGGATTTGCATTAGGAATGTTCTAACCCCCCGGGAAACCAAGATTAACCGGACCAAACTGTGGTTGTTGAGGCTTTTGATAAGTATAGCCAGGGTACGGTTGATACTAATAAACTGGGTTTTGTGAAACAGGACCGAATTGATACTATCCCTGTACGGTTGATACCTGAATTGCGATTGACTTGTGACAATCATACTTGTACCAACTTGTCCCGTAGGTATCTAGGCCGAAGTCTGAACCGTAGATCCTGACTGGGGTACAAACACTTGAGGAATTTGCACGGATGCAGGGATAGAAGAAACTAGAGCTACAGATACTCCAGAAAAAGGTGTTATAGGTTGAACAGATGTTGCTGTAGTTGCAGTTGTTTGAGGCGGAGTCTGAGGTGTACTAGGCCCAGACTGCTGAACAGAACTAGGTGCAGGGGTTTGAACAGTAGGCTGGACAGGTTGCTGGGTTGGACCAAAAACCAAAGGTTGTCCAGGTTGACTAGATAATTGCACATTAGGCTGCATAGTCTGCTAAATTTGGGATGGATCCCACACCATGTTCATTTCGGGGTATTGTCCCATAGAAGGTTAAATGTAAGAACCATAGCATGGTTGAACGTAGGGTTGATAATAAAGAGGTAAATTTCCAGCTCCTTGTACAAATTATTGACCAGAAGGTGGTTGGAAACCTTGAGTTGGGTACTAAGCCTGAGGTTGATAACCCTGAGGCGCGTACTGAATCTAGGGTTGATAAGGAACCTGAGGGATATATTGAGTCTAGGGTTGACCCTGGGGTATGTACTGTCCTGAAGGTTGATAACCTTGAGGTATGTACTGTCCTTGAGGTTGTTCTCCAAAATAATATTGTGCCACATTTTTTCATGGGAAAAAATTACCTTGAGGATGCCCCCCAGGTGGTAACTAACTACCTTAAGGTTGCCCCCCAGGTAGTAACTGACTACCTTGAGGTTTCCCCCTAGGCGGTAACTGATTTCTCTGAAGTTGTCCCCCAGGCGGTAACTGACTACCTTGAGGTTGAGGATTTGGAATATTACCAGACATAATATAGATTTGCTCTGCATTCGACGTTTCAGTTTTAATTCCATTAAGACCAGGTGATAATACTTGTTCAATCGGTCGAGGAGCTGCTCCTGAGAAAGTACCAGAGAGAGCATGATACCCCGAAGGAATAGAAGGACCACCATGTAAAAATACTTCCGATGTTTGGGAAAACATTGATGACTCTCCTGCCATAATAGATGAAGGATAGTGACCTCTGGGCATAGGATGAAATGGAATTCGAGGTGGAGAAAAAGCAAGACCCATATTTTCTAAAAAAAAATATAAAGATAAGTACCAAGCATCACTCCTAATAGGGCTGTAGAAAATGGATTCACACTCCCTAAGATTCAAATACTGTGGGGATTTGGGAAGATATATCTCTTCGTGTGGACTGACAAGTTCTTCAATAGAAATGAGGCTAGATGGAAGATCTTTAGTAACAAGATTTCTTACCCTAGGTGAACTAGGATCGCTAGAAGTTGGAGTAATAAATCCTGAGGATGTTTCCAAAACAAAATGTTCAGTTTCAAGCTCATACATTTCAGGTTCTTTAGCTAGTTCACTAGAAGGAGAAATACTACCAGTAACTTTGGAAACTGAAATCGGTTCTTGGATATGTTCTGTCGTGGGTATTTGATGATCAGGATGAACAACTATAGATGAAATTCCAACCTCTGTTGATCTAATTCTACTGCTACTAGATGATACTAGAGCATGTAGCCCTTCAAGCTGACTTGGTGTAAACTCAGGGGACTTCCCATGAAGTCTCCGAGATTGTCTCGGTAATTCTGCCACGATTAAATATTAATCAATCAAACGCAAACAAAGAAAATTTCAATAAAAACACCTAAAGCTTCTAAAGAAACAAACAGCTGAATCACACGCCTAAAAATCTAAGAGTTCAAACCACACACAAACAGTAACTTCCCGTACTAAAAACACTAGTTGGTGATGAAATCCAACTTAGTAGAAGTTTAATACAGAAAGGGCAGCTAGATCAATTACCCCGACAACCT
Organism: Pinus albicaulis; assembly: GCA_034641835.2. Taxonomy (NCBI): domain Eukaryota; kingdom Viridiplantae; phylum Streptophyta; class Pinopsida; order Pinales; family Pinaceae; genus Pinus; species Pinus albicaulis. Next base: position 27,614 of record JAXQQM020082135.1, read on the forward strand.
GCTTAATGAAATAGACTGGCACAAGTTTCTTCACAAAACCATCTCGTGTGAAGACAACCTCCCAGAGAGTCCAAGTGAGTCTAGTCGACATCTGCTCTAGGTACAATGAGATCTTTCCTTCACTGTCACCTTAGGAAATAATCTTAAGCTTATGGACACTAAGGTTACCAATAGTAATAAATACAACTGGGGGAATAGTCTACGATCCGATTCCACGTGCAAGGGCACAGTAACAAAGCTCAATCCCCTTGAAGGCTCCTCGACATGGTAAATTCTAGGTTTACTGACAAGTGACCCCAGGCTCCTCGACAATGGTTAATCCAAGGTTTACCATTTGTAATGTGCGCAGATCTTCTATCTTTCCCAATGAAACTGATTGTCTCAAAGGTTCGGACATGATCTCGTGATTAACTCCTTTAAGAGAAGCTTCCCAGATTATACCAATTACAATTTGATTTATTTCCTACCACAGGATTTATCTACTTTTTTGTTTTTACTATCTTAGAGAGTTAATTACTCCCTACTCCAAGATACTAGCCTAAGCTATATTGGTGATAAGAGCCCTAGAAATAGAAAATATTACTAGATAAATTTTAATTAAGCGTTGTTTTTATGGGTTGTTCTTTAAGTAAATAGGTATGGAAATGAAACCTTGATGGTGTGAAGACTTGACTTCCAAAAACACTAAAAAATGCACCTAAAAATGATAATCAATTCATTTTTCTTTCAATGAAATTCTAGCTAAAGAAAGAGTTCGAGAATGCAATTCTTTTAAGAGACAATTCTTTCTTTGAACATGAAGAATGAATGGAAGAAAATATTTTTGTCTTTTCAATAAGAACTCAAAACGAGACAAACAATCAATGCTCACAATAAATCCCTTTCATTTTCAACATTCAAAACTACAAAAAACAAATTTCCTTCAAAAGAGATCTACAAGTTCTAAAAAGCACTCAAAACTACAAAAAACTAATTTTGAGATCTACAAAATTTGAAAATCTAATTGAATAAAAGCTTTAATTTTTTTTTAGAATGTTTTACTTAGTTGTTCAGTAAACTAAGGATTCATTTGTCTAGAATAAAAAACAAATCAATAAACATCAAGATATGTTTCCTTTTGTAAAAAATGAAATTCAGAACTTATAACAAAGTTTGTTCAAAGATTTGCAAAGAGACAACTAGATCTATTTCTCAAGAAAGGAGGGATTTCACAACCAAGTAAGACTCATCAAGAAGACAAAAAGACGAGTATGATCTGAGGTATTTCAAGCTTCCAATATTTGAGTCACTACAGAGATGAAGTGAAAAGCAATCCAGGTATGCAAAACTTCTAGAAAATCACCCAAAACACAAATACTGTTGGAACTCACTCACAAGAGGCTTTTGATAGGAACAATACAGATCTGGGCAGATACTAGAAACCCTAAATCAAATTAAACATAAACTGGAAGAAGAAATTTGGATTTTTTCAAAAATTTTAACAGGGTCTGCAGGCCCCAGAAGTAACAAGTGCGGTCTCGCATTGGTTACTAAAGGAAAGTGCGAAACTACCTGCACTGTGCAAGAAAACAAAGTGCGGTCCCCAGAAAAGTTCAAGAAAAACACAAAATACTTCAAATTTTTTTAAAGCAAAGTAAACTTAAGCTACCCAGGCAAGTATCCATCAATCAAAAACCAGAAAAATCATTCTCTCAAGTCAAAATAAAAGAAAACCAAAAAAACAAGAATATCTCCCCAGTGGAGTCGCCAATTTGTTGACCGGATAAATCAATCTTGTGGACAAGATCGATCTCCCTAGTACCAAAAATTAATCTAGCAACAAACAACCAAATAAACCTATCTTTCTCTAGACATATGCGATTTACAAAAGAATACTATAAAGGTGTTAATGTCTTACCGTAGATCCAATGCTTGTTCGAAGTAATTGTCCCTCGGTCACTTGAAGGAGTCATCTTTATAAACCTGCAGTTATAAACAAGAAAACATTAAATAGCACCTGTATAGTAAATATTATAAATCATTCCTATAATTATGATCAAGGAATCCATGAAATAAACAATTAATTAACAGCTTATTGAGAAAAATGAATTCATTTTTATTAACTTTGAATGAAGGAAAACCTTACAACCTTAGCCTTGATGTTGAACATGCCTTCCTGGGGTCCAAAGCAGGAATCTCCTCTACTCTGACAAGCCTTGCACTCTCCCAACCGAGACAGATAGAGGTATGTGATCTTTCCTCACAAAAATCTCAGTTAAATGAGTTTGAATCCCAACAACACTTAACCTCAAATAATTCTAAATCTTCCACTCCCTTGAGGCTACCCAATGCCTCTTTTTATAGTTCAAAAGAGGAGGTTTCAGTTCCAACTATGAAGGATAGAATCCTCCTTCAAAGGGATAAGCTCCTCACATCAAGGGGTTAGCTCCTTAAGGTAAGGGATACATGAACCTCAGAAGAGCGGTTCTGCCACTGCAAGATTCTTTCTAGAGGCTTCTAGAAATTACTAAAAGTGAGATTTTTGAGTTTACTTGTGCCTTTTTAATATTTTACAGGGATCTGCACCCATAACATAGAGAAATTGCGTTCAGGCACGCAGGATTCATGAACATTAGGTGCAGGACCGCAGGCAAGAAAAGAGAAAGTGTGATACCAGAGTTAAGGAGATTTTTGAGAAATTTTCTCTTATTTTCAAGGCTTGACATGAGGAACTAATGTGTTATACTTGAAAAGGATGAAGTATGAGTGATAATGAGCTCATAAAAATAGCATAATTTCAAGATGACAATTTTCAGCGCAACAAGTCAGATGCGGTAGATACTGTTGTTTATCTAAGAAATAGAGGGCCTTCAAGTTCCTTCGATGGTGGTATTCTAGAGGAAGCATGGATAGGTAAAAAGGTAAACTACTCCTTTTTAAAGCCTTTTGGATGTGAGGCCTTTGTCCATATTAATAAAGAAAATAAAACAAAGCTTGAGGACAAAACAAAGAAATGTACAATGATTTTGGTTATCGTTTATATGAATATGAAAATCACAAAATCATTAGAGTAGATATGTAATATTCAATGAAAAGGTATTGTATAAGAATCAGCTGTAGGAAAAGAAACAGGAAAAAGAAAACAAAGAATACACAGTTCTTGATGAGATCACAGAAAAAGTAAAGGTGCTTGAAAATAATAATAATCAACAGCCACAACAATAACAACCACCACAATAGCAACAAGCACCTCAAACACCTGAAAGTGGTGTTAGAAGATCTACCATGATAAGTAGACCCCCTGAACGATACTCTCCTTAATTATATTATTTATTGTTGACTGATTCTGGTGAACCCGAATGTTATGAAGAAGAAATGTAGATTGAAAGCAGGAAGAAGTAGGAGCTATCCATGGAAGAAGAGATGGACTCCTTAATGCATAACCATACTTGAGACTCAGACATGTTTCCTGTAGGTAAAACTACATTGTAGAATAAATAGGTTTACAGGCTGAAGGAAGAAGATGGAGGAAAATAGAGGTACAAAGCTAGACTTGTGGTGAAGGGGTTTGAACAAAAGAAAGGTATTGATTTTGATGAAATATTTTCTCTTGTTGTTAAGATGACTTCAATTAGAACTATTTAAGTCTTGTAGCAGCAGAAGGTTTACATCTTGAACAGTTAGATGTAAAGACGAAATTTCTCCATGGAGATTTGGAGGAAGAGATCTATATGGAGCAACCAGAGGGATATGAGGTCAAAGGGAAAGAAACATTAGTGTGCAGGTTAAAGAAGAGCTTGTATGGCTTAAAACAAGCTCCAAGGTAGTGGTATCTAAAATTTGACAGGTTTATGTCTAAACAAGGTTATACTAGATGTCACTCTAATCATTGAGTTTATCTGAAAAAGCAATATGATGGCAACTATATTATATTTTTATTGTATGTAGATGACATGCTTGTTGCAAGGTCTAACATGCAGGAAATAAATGTGCTCAAAATAAAATTGGCAAATTCATTTGCAATGAAGGATTTGGGAGCTACAAAACAAATCCTTGGTATGAGAATAATTAGAGATAGGAAAAATCTCAAATTAACACTATCTCAGAATGAGTACATATAAAATGTGTTGAAAAGATTTAATATGCAGAATGCAAAACCAGTTAGTACACCTTTTGCTAGCCATTTCAAACTTAGTAAGGAGATGTGCCCCAAGACGCAAAAAGAAATGGATTATATGTCTAAAGTTCCATATGCATCAGTAGTTGGAAGCTTAATGTATGCAATGGTCTACACAAAGCCTGATATTGCACATGCAGTGGGACTTTTAAGCAGGTACATGAACAATCGAGGAAAAGAACATTGGATGGCAGTAAAATGGATTCTCAGATATTTGAGAGGTACCAAAAATCAAGCATTATGCTTTGGTGGTTCAAACATTGCTCTACAGGGATATGTTGACGCAGATATGGCAGGCGACAGAGATAACAGGAGGAGCACTACAAGATATGTATTTACTGTAGGTGGAACAACTGTCAGTTGGGTTTCAAAAATCCCAAGTGTTGTTGCACTTTCAACAACAGAAGCAGAGTATGTTGCTGCGACAAAGGCTAGTAAAGAAATGATTTGGTTACAAAGGTTTATGGATGAATTGGGTAAGAAGTATGATATGGGCACGTTACAAAGTGATAGCCAAAGTGCCATTCGTCTTGCAAAGAACTCAGCATTTCATTACAGGACTAAACACATACAGCTCAAGTACCATTTCATACGGTTAGTATTGGAAGATGGACAGTTGAAGCTAGAAAATATACACACTAGCCAAAATCCTGCAGATATGCTAACAAAAGTTGTAACCAGGGAGAAACTGAGAATATACTCAGTTTCAATTGGTCTTCAAGAATGAAAATGAAGATGAGAAACAACCACGTCCAAAGTGAATTCATTTTCCAGCAAGTGAAGCAGCGGTCGAGTTGCTACAATCAGTCTCTAAGTGGGAGATTGTTGGGAGTGGAGCCTGATTATCTCGTTTATTTTGTATCACAGCATTGGACCCCTATACCTTAATGGGGTGTCAATGCCACCTGTAATTAAACGTTGCCTGGGGGGTCCATGGGGGGGTAGCTATGACTTTATGGAGTGCCCCCCCCCCCCCCTTGGCGGGGGGTTTCAAGGGCGACGCCTCCGAAGCTAAAAACAGATGTAAAATTGCCTTGTAAAAGTATAGTAATTTCTCGGCAATCTGGGTCGTTCATTAGGCAGATGATCTGACAGTAGAATTTATGTTTAGTTTAGGTTTTTTTTCCCCTATAAGGAAACCCCTCGCTTTGTATGAGGGTATTGTATTGCAGCTGTGGATTTTATGTGTATTCTCAAAGCGAGAAACAGATAGGGAGACTATGAGAGAGAATAGAGGATATTACAACGGATCTGTTGTAGGTTGTATCTCTTCATTTTGCTAGATAATAGAAAGGAAGGACTGGATGTTCGGGGTGGACATAGCCCAAACTACGTGAACCACGTATATATGTGTCTCTCTGGTTTTATGTGTTTTTTGTGCTTGTGTTTTCCGCATATTTTATGTGGTTCATTTCTCTATTATATATATTTTGCTAACAAGGCGGTGGTACATCTGGTATCCTCTACAACTTATTTCCAAAAGTAATAATAACAACATGAGTCCAGGAATCATACACATCATGTTGCTTCCATAAGTATTTTTGGATTAATAAAACGTCACAAACATCAAGAGGATCAATGTCATATAATATCTCATCCATGAAGGGCGTGATGTTGTAGGGAAGGCGACACTGCTAGCTGACGCGGATATCCCGTCCTTGGTGAAGCCACTCAATGGTGTGTCGATGTGGGTGTTCTATGGTCGGCAAGCCCAAACGATTCATGACCTCTACTGAAATGAGGTCCTTTTGGCTCCCACTATCGATAATGAACTGTGTCAAGGAACCCTTTACTCACATCTGGCAGTGGAACTGTCGCTCCTCCTCCTCTGGATATTATGGTTCCTCCTTCTAGATCTTCGCAGTGGAAATGATGGTTTTGGGCTCCGCATCAATAATCTACTTCCCTTTGTCATTCACCTTGTCGGGTTCTGATTAAGAGTCGAATCATGCATCTGGTTCAAAAGCCCTCATCTCGGCCACCAACAACTACTTGGCTCAAAAATCACTTGTGTTGTGAGTGGAGCTCTTATGGAACTCACACCACTTTCCAATGTCATTCTTTGGATTCGTGGTGTTTTTATTTTCTTGTGGCTTTGGAAGGTTGTCTTGGGGCGCCATGCCTTGGACTTTTCATTTTTTCTGTGATTTAGGGGAACCTTTCCCTTGATTTTGATTTGCAGATCCAAAGTATCTCTTCTTCTATTTTAATTTCTTCTCAATGTTGGCAGCATACTGGTATGCCATACCAACTGACGAGATGACGAGGAACTCCATCTCTACGGCTTTCTTAGTGCGCTTCTTGGCTTATTTTTCCTTTCCTCATTTTTCAAGCGTTGAGGCTATGAAGGGCTGGGTGGAGTTGACCTCAACTTTCCATGCTTCTGCCTAGGTCACAATTGCCTAGTCAATATTTTCCTATGTGACCATATATGGAAGATTTTACCACATGGGGTCATGGCGTGGTCGAACCTGCACATGGTGCATGGTCACTTTAAAATCTGCAATAGCTCTATATTTTTAGTAAGCAGCTAGGGACAACCTCGGTCATGAATGTATAGCTGCTACCAAAGCGCCCTAGAACAAGACCCAAAAGATCTTATTCTATTTGACTCTCTTCTAGTCTGGTGAATCCCATAGATTGGCGTAGCCAAACCCTTCGCACACACCAAGTTCCACCTCTGGGAGAACTACGCCCTCTGGCGTATCCCATGGCACCAAATCAATTAACAAAAGTAACCACAAATAACATAACTTATTCCCTTCATACTGCACCTCGCACACGTTCTCTAGAAACTTCTGGCAGAGGTACTGGGACCAGTTTTAGCTCACCCCCTTCTCGCACTGTCTCGCTAGCGCGATGACATGCGCAGGGAATACCTTAGGGTGGAACTTGCACATCAGCTTACAACCTATAACTAAGGTTCCTAGGTGTATTATCGGGTCTTCGAGATGTTGTACTAGGATTCCCCTGGATTCTCATCCTACCTTGTAATATTTCTTAACCCAGGCAGCTACCTTTAGCTCCTGGGTCTTTCCATATTGGGCCATAGGATGTGGCCCCTTCTTGGGCAAGGCGGTGATCTAGTGGATCAATGCAACATCAATTGGAATTCTATTCTAGATCCACAGGCACTGATCATGCACTAGGGCCAGTAGCTGGTGCACGCAGACAGTGGTGATGGGGTACCTCCCGAAGTGAGGGATCCTCAACAAGTTGAGAATCCCAACGTTTCTCAGCTCGCGCACCAATGGCATCAGTTCTACCTTCACAACATCATCATACAACATGCACTCCACATAGTATTCTGGTGCTAGCTAGGGGAATGTCTCCTTGTTCGCCAGGTCATAATCATCGAACTTTACTAGGGGGATTTTTCCAAACATGTCCCCTTCAAATGGGATAACCTTCGGGATCAATGACATATGCAGGTAGTCACGCACCACATCTACATCCTTTGGAACTTGCGCAGAGGGTATACGTGACTTGACATTCTTCGGGCGCCATGAAATTGGCTCGACGAGCATGGCTTCCTTAGTAGCTCTCATAGGTCTCTTGGTTGGATCAACCATAGGAGACCTATCCTTTGTGGCTTGGTGTGGGGACATAACATGTCTAAGGGATGTCCTTGGATTGGAGGTTCAACCCTTAGTCACCTTGATTTTTCCTTTGGTAGGTATCGAAACTACTACTTTCACCTCAAGGATAACTTCATGAACATCATTAGATCCCAACTCCGTAGACGCTGTGAGTAGCACTTAGTGCTCTTCAGATGGTGTGCTCTTAGGGTTTTTGGCCATCATCCTTGGTTTGAAAATGAACTCGGGGTTACTTACGTCGAATGCATGGGTCTCACGGGCAGACATACAGTATGCACAAATAAGTTCAAAGTGAAATATACTCAGACAATAAAGGAACAAAATATGACCCATGTCCTTCCTTTTATAGGCAATCCATGGTAAAAACGGTCGGAACCCCATTAATTGAACCTTATCCCTATAAAAATGGTTAAAAATATCGTAATATATCCTCATTAAATTCAAAAAACCCACTCCATCCAATGGTAAAATCACTTTTTCACCCATATTTACTATTCCAACGGCTAGTTTCTCTTGTCGTGCACTACCCCTATGCTCATGTCACACATGTTTGTGTATGTCCTATGTGTAGTGCATATACAAGTGGATTCTCATTCTCTGACCATATAGTCATTTGGTATACCCAGGGTTATCCCTATACAATTTCAGTCCGCTTTCATTGATGTAATCGGGAAGACTCTCACCGCACAACGTGGCAGTGTACACCGCACCTTCATTAGTGCTCTCTTTCACAAGGTATGGCCCTAGCTAGTGCTTCCTGAACTTTCCCAGGTGATGCAAAAACTGACTATCACACATCAAAACCAAATCTCCTTCTTTGAATGCCTTCTGTCAGATGTGTCTATAATGTCAGGCATTTTCACGCACCTTCTGTCCCAATCATTCCAATTTTCATTACATTTTTTTTAAGCGCATTCTCCAAGATTTTGTTGAAGCTTATACTGCACCATTTTCCTAAGGGTGGTAAGGGGTTCTCTTCTAGTGATGTATCTGGAATTCCTCTATCAAAGCTTAAATGGTTTCATTAATAAAATGCGTACCCCTATCACTCATCAATATCTTTGGATACCCAAATATAGTTAGGATATTTTCAAAAATTAAATGTGCAGCAACATCTGTAGTACAATACTTGACTGAATTAGCTTCTGCCCATCTCGTTACATAATTTGTGGCAGAGATGATGTAGCGCGCCCAAGTCTTCTTCCCCGGAGGATTGATAGGTCCAAAAAAATCTATAGCCCATTTATCAAAAGCCTATAGGGCCATCTGAGCTACAAGGTCGTTTCATCATTGCGCGACGACTTCCCCATTCTTTGGCATGAATCACAAGCTCAACATTATGCATGTGCATCACTGTGCAGTGTGGGCCACCATAGCCTAGCACGCAATAACTTCTACGCAGTAGCCTTCCCTACATAATGGCCTCCTGCCACTCCTTCATTAGCTTCAACCAAGATGTCATGTCTTTTATGTTCCAACACATACCTTCTTAGCACTTCATCTGCTCCCAATTTGTACAATTGATGAGAAATCAGTGTAAAATTAGCTGCAAGTGAAACCAAATCCTTCTTTTTTTGCACCAAATAATCAGTAGGCAAAATTCCAGTGGTCAGAAAGTGAATAATATTAGCAAGGTGTTTATCAACCACATTAATAGCAAAGAGTTTCACATCCGGTAGTTCCTCCTCCACACAGGTTGGATCCTCCCCATTCTCAACGCGTGATAGGTGATCAGGTCCAACATTCAATCTACCAGGCTTCACAATGATTTCAAAATAATATTCTTGAAATAGCAACAACCATATAAAAAAATCCCCCTGAAACACAGGCTTATTGACCAGGTATTTCAAATCAGAGTGATCAGTGAACATCTGGAAGTGCCCTCCTAACATATAGGCCTATATTTCTGCAGAGCATAGACCATGGCCAATCCTTCCCTTTCTGTAGTTGATTAGTTGCACTCTGCACTGGAGAGCTTCCTACAGGAAAAGGAAATGGGGTGATCAATGTCTCCTTCTCCTGGCTATGCTAAAATAGCTCCAAGTGCAATGCTGGATGCATCAACATCTACATGAAAGACCTTGGACCAGTTTAGGAATATAAGATTAGGTGCAGTAACCATATTTTCCTTTAGCAGCTCAAATCTCTTTTGAAATTCCTCATCACAGAAAAAGGACACACTCGTCTTCAAAAATTTCTCCATAGGTGCAGTGATCAGAGCATAGCCCTGAATGAATTTTCTGTAATATCCGGTGTGTCCCAAAATGGAGCACAATTTTTTTCCAATGGTAGGGACTTCTAGGTTGATAATAACTACAATCTTGGCCAGATCTAACATCAACCCTTGCTGACACACAATATGGCCCAACAAGATTCCAAAAGGAACGCAGAATATACATTTCTTCAAGTTAAGAGAAATCTGATGCTTCCTACAAGTGTCAAGCATCATGCACAGGTTGGACACATGCTTCCTTACCAGCCCAAACATATTCCAATCATCAAAATACACCTCCAAGAATTTGTACGTGAACTCTTTGAACATAGATACTACTACGCATGAGAATATAGCAAGTGCATTCTTCAATCCAAAAGGCATGACCGTGTATTGGAAGGACCCCCATTCTTTTTCAAAAGTGGTCTTGATTCGGTCTTCTAGTGCAATCCTGATCTGGTGGTACCCTGAAAATTCATTAGTGAACAAGCCTCTTGTCCTCCTAGATTGTCTAAGATCTCATATGAAAATGGAGTAGGGAAGGGGTCGTGTACACATGCATCGTTCAGCTTTTGCAAATCCACGCAAATCCTTATTTCTCCTTTAGTCTTGATTTCTTGAAAAACCATGGGGCTTACCCAATCAGACTGCTCCACATGCTAAATGATTCCTGCGGAAACCATATTCTCTAATTCCTCTCTCACTTTCCAATTATAATTGGGATTTAATCGGTATGGTCGTTGCTTGAAAGGGAGTGCATGTGGTTTTAGAGTGATCTTCATAATGCCCAAATATCCTACAATTCTTTTGAGCTCAAAAAACTTTGTGGGAAACAGATCCTGATACCTTGTCACCAGCTCTGCAACCTTTCCCATTGTGTCATCATCCTAATAATCTCCTATTTTGGCCAAATTTGGTTGTTCCTCTATCCTAATGTTGACTTCCTTCAACTTTAAAGGCTTAGTTACATCCAATTCCTAATAAGGGCCCTGCAATTGCGTGCTCCCTCTTAGACTTGGGGATGTTGATCTTTCTTGGATATTCTTCATTATCTTCGACTGACATGTTCCTGCAGTTGAAAATATCTTGCATCTGCGCTACCCATGCTAGACTATAAAATTCTATCTGAGGTAAGGAATCATCAAAGATAAGTGCTTCTATATCCTAGGGCTTCGTCCAATTCGTCTGATCCATCGGCCAAGACAAAGGTTGACAGAAAACTGTCACTCATTGTAATCCAATGGCGAGTCTCTTAGTGCAACTCTGTCTCCAAATACCATGTGGTAGGGATTGGTCCCAACGAATGGATAAACATCTGAACCCATTCGGTCTGGGTGTTCTCATTGCAAACCTCCATCCATGTGGCCAAGTGTTTGCATGGGTGACCTTGGCCATAAAAAGCTCAGTTGGTGGGATAGCGAGACGCTCAAAGCGCAACCTCATAATTTTTCTGCATTCCTCCCAATCCTTAAAGATCCCTTTGTGTATATACCACCAACGCGCTAGAGTTGCGCGCATGGCCAGATCAAGTGCCTAGAACCTCTTCTTTTCAGGGATAACCTTCTCCAACTTTTCGAGAAATAATACAACACTATCAGAACCATAAAAATAGGATAATTATCTTACCTCTAAGGAGATACATCACAAATTTTTAGTGAAATTGAGAGTGCAGAGACATCATGTAGATGTTTCTGCCAGCCCTCAATTTCTCCATCCGAGTCTGAGAAACATAAGCTATCCTTTTCCCAATTCAGCATCCCATCAGCCGTAGGGCTAAACCAATCCTCATCCCGCGTAGTTAACTTGTAGATATGGTCGACATCATCTCCTTCGCGCACTGTTTTTTTATATCTTTCTCCTTCCATCGGATCCAAAGGTACGATATCCTGAGTACCATCATTCTCAAAGATCATGCTTATGCGCTTCAAGTTGATGATGCCTCCTATATCGATGCCCCAGTACAATCTTTGAAGCGCAGGGTAGGGGTCTACACCATCCACAATTTTTATTAATTCAAAATATGCATGTACCTTTACCCCAACGATGTCTACCAGAACCTGTGGGAGTATTCCAAGTGGAATGATCTTTTGTTGATTACCCATGTGCAACTAAATGGTGGACCATTCCAGCATTGGTTCGCCCATCTTTTTCCAAGTCTTCTTAGGTAAAAAAATTTCATCAAACCCTAAGTCCAAGATGACCCGATCCATCTCTTACTCTCCAATTTGCATGATCATGCACATATCCTGACCAATTCTCTTTTGTTCTTATAAATCTTGTTTATATCCTTACTCTTAGTTTGAGGCAACTCACTGTCCATGCAACTATCTATCAGAGCCTGAAGATTGTACACTTCTTCCTATTTACGTAATAACTTAATGCAGGCTTGTAGGAAAGTTTTCACTTCATCATCAATCTTTTCTTCCATGACTGATTTGGACGTGGACGCGCCTGCAGCAGCAAAATCCTTCCTGGCTTCTACAAAAAATTCCTTTTCCTTCTACAGGTTGAGTCCTTCCTTCTTTTCCAAGGCCTTTCTGATCAAAGGATTTGCATGAACCTTCCTTCCTTCATCTTCTCCAGTGGCAGCACCATTCCACGTAATTATTTTTACACTTGGGTCATCATCTCATGGCTCAGATTTAACCATTTGTATGTTATGCGTGGGTGTATGTAATCCGGATTTATGCAGGAATGCAAAAAAATACACATATAACCATAAATACAAATATGTAGTGGAAATAACACTTATTCTCATTAATATCAAAGAACTGAAATGTGCTTACAGACAGAATGGAAATAAACTAGCTAGGGCATTGGTAGCTTATCTCTGAGATGAGATGTGGTGGCTACATGCCTCTAAATTGTGTTACAACTTGTGCATCAGCTTACAATCTAGAACTAAGCTTCCTAGGTGTATTGTTGGGTCTTCGAGCTGTTGTACTAGGAATCCCCTGGATTCCTATCCTACCTTGTAATATTTCTTAACCCGGGCAGCTACCTTTAGCTCCTAGGTCTTTCCATACTAGGCCATAGGATGTGGCCCCTTCTTGGGCAGGGCGGTGATCTGGTGGATCAATGCAACATCAATTGGAATTCTATTCTGGATCCATAGGCACCCATCGTGCACTAGGGCTAGCAGCTGGTGCACGCAGACAGTGGTGATGGGGTACCTCTCGAAGTGAGGGATCCTCAACAAGTTGAGAATCCAAACGTTTCTCAGCATGTGCACCAATGGCATCAGTTCTACCTTCACAACATCATCATACAACATGCACTCCAGAAAGTATTCAGGTGCTACCTAGGGGAACGTATCCTCATTTGCCAGGTCATAATCATTGAACTTTACCAGGGGGATTTTTCCAAACATGTCCCCTTCAAATGGGATAACCTTGGAGATGAACGACATATGCAGGTAGTCACGCACCACATCTACATTTTTTGGAACTTTCACAGAGGGTATAAGCGACTTGACATTCTTCAGGCACCATGAAATTGGCTCGATAAGAGCGGCTTCCTTAGTAGCTCTCATAGGTCTCTTGGTCGGATCACCCATAGGAGACCTATCCTTCGTGGCTTGGTGTGGGGACATAACATGTCTGAGGGATGTCTTTGGATTAGAGGTTCAACCCTTAGTCACCTTGCTTTTTCCTTTGGCAGGTGTCGAAACTACTACTTTCACCTCAAGGATAACTTCATGAACATCATTAGATCCCAACTCCGCAGACGTTGTGAGCGACACTTAGTGCTCTTTAGATGGTGTGCTCTTAAGGTTCATGGCCGTCATCCTTGGTTTGAAAATGAACTCAGGGTTACTTACGTCAGATGCATGGGTCTCACAGGCAGACATACAGTATGCACAAATAAGTTCAAAGAACAACTCATAGATAAATTCGAAGTGCAATATACTCAGACAACAAAGGAACAGAATATGACCCACACCCTTCCTTTTCTAGGTGATCCATGGTAAAAACGGTAGGAACCCCATTAATTGAACCTTATCCCCATAAAAATGGTTTAAAATCTCATAATATCTCTTGATTAAATGCAAAAAACCCGCTCCATCCAATGGTAAAATCACTTTTTCACCCATATTTACTATTCCAACGGTTAGTTTCTCTTGTCGTGCAATACCCCTACGCTCATGACGCACATGTATGTGTATGTCCTCTGTGCAGCGCATATACAATTGGATTCTCATTCTCTGACCATATAGTCATTTGGTAGACCCAAGGTTATCCCTATACAGTTTCAGTCCACTTTCGTTGATGTACCCGGGAAGACTCTCACCGCGCAACATGGCCAAGTACACCGCACCTTCATTAGTGATCTCTTTCACAAGGTATGGCCCTAGCTAGTGCTTCCTAAACTTTCTCGGGTGATGCAAAAACTAACTATCATACATCAAAACCAAATATCCTTCTTTGAATGCCTTCTATCGGATGTGTCTATCATGTCAGGCATTTTCGCACGCCTTCTGTTCTTGCTGATGAAATTTAGCAATGAATCGATCCTCTTTTGAGGCAACCAATTGCGCTAGATATTCCTCCATGATGTATTTGTTAGCCATATTAGTGAATAATGTGATGTGAAGACTTGGGACAATATATTTCATTGGCATGATTTATTCTTTCCCATAAACCATCCTGAAAGGTGTTTTCCTAGTCAAATTCTTGCATGTGGTTCTATAAGAACATAACAGAGAAGGGATGCACACGTCCCAATAATTTCCTCAATTTCTCCATCCGAGTCTAAGGAACATAAGCTATCCTTTTCCCAATTCAACATCCCATCAGCCATAGGGTTAAACCAATCCTCATCCCGCGCAGTCAACTTGTAGATATGGTTGACATCATCTCCTTCATGCACTGGTTCTGTATATCTTTCTCCTTCCATCAGATACAGAGGTATGATATCCTGAGTACCATCATTCTCAAAGATCATGCTTATGCACTTCAATTTGATGATGCCTCCTATATCGATGGCCCAGTACAATCTTTGAAGCACAGGATAGGGGTCTACATCATCCACAATTTTTATTAATTCAAAATATGCACGTACCTTTACCCCAACGATGTCTACCAGAACCTGTGGGAGTATTCCAAGTAGAATGATCTTCTGTTGATTACCCATGTGCAGCTAAATGGTGGACCATTCCAGCATTGGTTCGCCCATATTTTTCCAGGTCTACTTAGGTAAAAAAAATTCATCAAACCCTAAGTCCAAGATGACCCGATCCATCTCATACTCTCCAATTGGCATGGTCATGCGCATATCCCGACCAATTATCTTTTGTTCTTACAAAATATTGTTTATATCCTTACTCTCAGTTTGAGGAAACTCACTATCCATGCAGCTATCTATCAAAGCATGAATATTGCACACTTCTTCCTGGTTACACAATAACTTAATGCAGACTTGTAGGAAAGTTTTCACTTCATCATCAATCTTTTCTTCCATGACTAATTTGGATGTGGACACGCCTGCAGCAAAAAAATCCTTCCTGGCTTATATAAAAAAATCCTTTTCCTTCTACAGGTTGAGTCCTTCCTTCTTTTCCAAGGCCTTTCTGATCAAAGGATCTGCATGAACCTTCGTTCCTTCATCTTCTTTGGTGGCAACACCACTCCGTGTAATTATTTTTACACTTGGGTCATCATCTCGTGACTCAAATCTAACCATTTGTATGTTATGTGTGGGTTTATGTGATTTTTATTTATGCAGGAACGCAAAAAAATACACATATAACCATAAATATAAAGATGTAGTGGAAATAACACTTATTTTCATAATATCAAAAAACTGAAATGTGCTTACAGACGGAATGGAAATAAACTAGCTAGGGCATTAGTAGCTTATCTCTAAGAAGAGATGTGGTGGCTACATGCCTCTGAATTGTGTTACAATGAAGCTCAAGGGCCTATTTATTATTTAGAAAAAATGGAAAATCCTAAACATCTAAAATCCTAACCCTAGGAGATGAAGCGCCAAAACTATGGGCTCCGTTTGGGTAAATTGGTACATCAACTTCCCAAGGACGTAACTTTGGCATATGATATCGATTTGACATGAACCATACCTCTTTATAAAGATATATCCAAAAAACATCGGTTAGGGCCTCAAAATGGCTTCGGAAGTTCAGGACCTGAAAAACTGCTAAAAATAGTAAATTGTGCTATAATTAAGGAAATTGAAAAAATGAAAGAGAAAATGGTTGGGTCCTAAGTGGAATAGGCAAGTGGCCACCAATATCCACCTATATCATTCCTCGCTCCTTATGAAGAAATGGTCCCGAGTTCCTCCATGAGATGAGGAAACTTCTGCTAAACTTGGTCCCTGGTGAACCACTTGCTTTGGTGCAGGAGTTGGCCAACTTTGACAACCCAATACAGTTGGATCTTCTGCTGGCAAGTGTTCTTGATTTGAATGTCCATGATACAATCTATGGTGGCATATTCCATGTATTTTGGGTTTAACTCTGTTGGTGTGAGTTGTTATGCAATCACAGAGGCGTCCAGTAGAGTTGGGAAGTAGGGCCGAAGGCGTTCCACATTAAATATTGGGTGCAGACCAAGGAATGGTGGAATATTGAGCTCGAAGGCATTGTTCCCTATAGCCTTGGTGATGATGTACGGCCCATATCGGAGCAGTCAAAGCTTGCGGTGGGGTCCAGTGAGGCGGTACCTCTACAAATGTTTCCACACTTTGTCGCCTAATTGAAAGTTGTGTGGCACCCGATGTTGATCATGTTGTTGCTTGTACTTATCAATAACTTTGTCTAATATGTCATGAACCTATTGGAAAATGTGTTCAATGTGCTCAATGAAGTTTCTCACTTTGTCAGCTTCAGACTGGACATGAGCTAAATCGGCCTGAGTAGCCACAAATGGTATGGATATGTCAATGGGACATAGTGGTTGGAATCCCAAGCCCACATAAAAGGGGTTGTGACTGGTTGAGATATGGAGAGCGCAGTTATAAATGTGTTGTACATAGGGGAGGCTCTCATCCCATGTGCATGGATGCTTTGAATTTTACATGCACAAAATTTGTTGAATCATCCTATTGACGACCTCTGTCTGGCCATTAGTTTGGGGATGGAACATTGTGGACTTGGTGAGCTTGGTGTCCAGCATTGACTAGAGGTTGGACCAAAAGGTGTTGAGGAACCTACTATCCTGATCTGAGATGATAGATTGTGGGATCCCAAATTTCACCCACACCCATTTAAAGAAGAGTTTAGCAGTGGCTTATGCTGTGATATTCTTCTTGCAGGCCGCCATAATGGCCATCTTTGAAAATATTTTGATGACCACAAAAATAGAGTCATTTTCATGCTTATTAGAAGGAAGCCCCGACATATAATCCATGGAGATGGATTCCCAAGTTTGACTAGGGGTAGGTAGTGGGGTATAGAGGCCTTGCTTCTTGATGCTCAATTTGGCAATGGCGCAACACTACAAGAAAAAAAGACATTGGTGAGGGCCGAAAAATGCCACCATAAGCTCATTGGTGAAGGTCAAAAGAGCCTTCGTCACCAAAAATTGAACATCACCAAAGGTGGCATCGCCGAAAGTAAAGGTGTTGTGGTGACATTCAAGGTCTGTCACCAATAATGGTTTATAATGACGGATAGTGATCATCACCATTTCATATGAGCAATGGTGATGGACAATAGCCTTCGTCACCAAAAACCTGAATGTCACCAAAGGTGGCATCACCAAAAGTATGTGTTGTGGTGACATTCAAGGTCTGTCATGAATATTGATTATAATGACGGATAGTGACTGTCACCATTTCATATGAACAACAACGATTTTTGGTGGTGGACCTTTCATGATCATCACTATTGGTGCATATATATGGCAACGTTCGTTGACCATCACCATTTCATATTTGGTGAGCGTAAAAAATTTTCATGATAAGCTCATTGGTGATATCAAGGTCTGTCACGAATAATGACTATAATGACAAATGGTGACCCTCACCATTTCATATCAACAACGACGATTTATGGTGACAGACCTTTTATGGTCGTCACTATTGATGCGTGTATATGGTGGCATTCATTGACCATCACCATTTCATATTTTGGTGAGAGTCTAAAAATGTCACCATAAGCTCATTGGTGATGGTCAAAAGAGCATCCATCACCAAAAATTGATCGTCGTCATTCCCTATGATTATCAGGGCACGATGGAATCAAACCACCAACCTCCTGCTTGTAAAGTAGGTGCTCTTCCATTGAGCTAACACCCTTTAAAGAAGATATTGTAGAAAATTTCTTAGCGAACCACTAATGTAAACATAGCTAAGAAATATTGCTTTGTAAAAGAGATATTCATGTTCAAATTAACAAGAAATTGACCTTTCAGCATCATTGCACTAGTGCTGCTATTACAATATTTGGCCTAAACAATAAACAGAAAAAACCCTTTTCAATTTAGTAGGAGCATGCTGGGAAAATAATCTCAAAAGAATTCCTAGAATTCAACATTCTGACCCACTAAATCACTTTTACATCCTTTTGAAGTCCTTCAACAAAGGGCTTAAATTTGGGAACAATTTCATAACAATACTTCCAGCTATAGAACAAGAATTTTAACCTTGCCTCTGTTGTATGATATGGACATTTGTCCTTCAAACAGAGCTATGAGACACAAAACCACTTTCAACCTTACGAAAAAAATGTGGTTTTAAATGCATGGTAAACTCTCTTAAGCATAAATATGCTCTTAGTATGATATTTGATTCTCAAACTAGTGTCAAGTTTAAGGGTGCCAAAGACTTTAGATTTTAACTATGATATAGTGCATGCTAGGCTTCAGGAAAACATATTCTTTAGGAATTTCATGTTGGGAAACCTCCAAATTTTTGTCCAGGAAAACTCAAGCTAAATGGAAATATTTTTGTATAATGGTTGTGAGTCATATGGATGCACATTAATATACATGTTTTTTCCTAAATTTGAATAATTTATGTATTTTTTGGTCAACTGGTTTTTTGATCTGTTTTTTATCTAGTTTCGATTCAATTCACATTTTTTAGGTTAACCATTTTGATCACTGGTCCAGTTCATGTAATTAAATAGATCATAAAACATAAGGTGGTATTTTTGTGTTCATGAGAGTGTTGCATGCATAAGTAATATGGGAGTTACAAAAATCTTCACCTATGCCCAATTGGAAAATTAGAGTGTCGTAGATGTAATAAAATGTGTAAGAGAATATCCTAAATTTAGAAATAAGAATATTGTGATGTGTCATTGGGGAAAAAAGGTTTCAATTACCTAGCAATATATTACTACACCACATGAAAGCCTTGCAGAGTAAGGGAAAGAATGCACACGACAAATACATCTAATTATGAAGTAGAAGGTTATAGACTTCAAGTGAAAAAGTGTTGGACAACTCACTATAAATAACATCAACCACTTCAAGCACAAAATGGTATAGCATAGGATGTCTCAATACATCAAGAAATCAAATACATATGCATTACCACATCTTGTTTCAAATACAATATTTAAATCTCCTACCATTCAAGATTTCAGTAGTTACCAATTTGGGCCATAAACATTAAAGACAAAATAGCCATATTAAAAAGAGAGAGCTCAGCTAGCTCCCTTAAACTTGGAATCTTCTTAGGGAAACAAAATAAAAACATAAAAGTTCTGTAATTGTGAATATAGATAGCTAAACACTCTAAAACTACTAAATAAAGCCAGATCAATGCAACATAAAGAACAAGCAGGTAATAAGCAGTGAAATTTAGCACAAGGAATAAAAAGTAGAAGAAAAGTTCTCAAAGTATGGCATGTAAAGGAAACTATAAGAAACTAGAATAGCATAGATAGCAAGATAATAAAATGAAACTAAAAATATCAAGCAATAAAAAATACCCACAAAAAAATGTCAATTATTGAATAAGCAATATATGATGTCTCAACCCTAAAGAATACAACCACAAAACTAAACAACTTTCATACTTCCCAGAGGTTACAAGAACTTGGCTGAAAAATACATATGCATTATAAAAATTAGAGAACAATGTTAAATGCCATAAAAAGGTCGGAAATGATTAATATTTTTCACTCACCTTTACACGTTTTCCATAAAGGACTGAATGGAGGTCTTTAATGGTGTTGTCAGCTTTGCTCCTCATGGAAAATCTATACACCATTGCATACTCAAGAAAGTCATATTGTTGTCAATATTCATAAGAAAAGATTCTAATACAATGATGCAATTGAAAATTATCTGAAATGCTACGATGCATAGTCAATAAAGTCTTAATGTTGACAATATTCTTTCTTAAGTGACAATTTAGAAGTAGAGAATCTAATACAAGGATACAATTTAAAATTATAAAAAATGGATTCTGATCCCAAATGCTTGGTAGGCTTGCCTCATCATGAATAGGATATAGACTACCCTCATAAGACTAGATAATTTAGTATATGGCTGATTTCTTAAGTTGCAAGTAAATATGTATCTTGAATACCACACACCATTACTGTCATTTCCATAAATCAAATACACACACACACACCAAACTCCATGACAGTTAGGCCTGTTATAGTGGCAACACTCTATAAGTATTATTCAGGAGTCATTAATACTTTGCCATGTTTTATTTTTAATATGTGACCAATGTAATCTCAGATGTTGTAGTTAGGGGTAGTAATTAGTGGTCAGGAGTCATTAATACATTGCTGTATTTTATTTCTAATATGAAACCAAAATAATGTTAGGTGTTGTAGTTAGGGGCTATGTGGTAAAACCACCTAACTAATATGAAATTTATAAATGTGATATATAGTGTTTTATAGTGTGTGAGGAGAATATATGATTGCAATGTGAATAATAAAGTAAATATTTATTCTCACACACCAACATTTTGTGTGGAGGAGGTCTGTACCCTAATGTCTTGTAAGACCTTTGGGCTTTGAGCAGTTTCCAAAGACACATTTATGTTTGTATAATTCCATTTCGTATTTATTTCCTTGGGATGAAAAGAAGTGATAGATACTTGATTTTATTCCAACTATTGGTTTTTTATCATGAGATGAAGTCATTAACATAGGCTTTCAACTTTATTTACAAGAGCTCTTCCAAGAAATGATTGCCTACTTTCCTTCCCTTCTCAAAATACCTCGAAGTATAACCACTATGGTAGCACTATTATTAGACTAGTCATATGTTTTATGTAAAGTTGAGTTGTGAACTGAAGTTAAGTCATGGACGCTGGCAATGATCTTCCTTTAGTAGAAGAGTCATACTTTTTTCCAGGGCATATGAACAAGTAAACTAAAATCAAGTAGACAGTTAGTGATGAAACACTATATTTTCACTATGCATTGTGCACTTGAAGTTTGTATTTCTGGTTCTTTTCAAATAAAAAATAAAATAAAATAAAATTCATTTTCTCCATGGAAAAAAAAATAATCCTAGAAGAAACTTTGGACAGTCCTTGTAAATCATTACATTCCTTCCACTATTTGAATAATTTCATAAATAAATCTTGTAACAAATAACACATCAAACAACATGCATTTCTATTATTGAATTCGGGAATTGATTTGCATGAATTCAATTAGCTCTTTATTTTTTGTTATCATCTTCACAACTATTCTCCTCCTTCCTGACAATTTAAAAAATAAATAACTCCCAGTTTTGCTTCTTTAAGTTGTTGTTAGACAACCATTTCACACATATTTATTCACTGGGTAACACTGCATTTGTCCAATTTTAACATTTTAAAATTTTCAAATAGCAATGAAGAAAGTCTAAATAGACAACCATGGACTCCTTCAAATTCCAAGTTTCTGGATAAAATACATTCATCCAATCAGAGTTTAAGAGATAAAGATAATCTGCACAATGCAAGATGGTCAGGACTTTGTGTTACTTATTAAGACTTGAAAGGAAAAGATGATGGAGGATGCCTTCTTGAGTTGCAATGTCGCTCAGGATTTCTCAAGTTGGATCATAATTGAATACTCAATTTTATTTTGGGTCCAATTTGTAGTACCGACCCACTAATATCTCCTTTGCATACATGGTTCATTCATATTCTCAATGAACTCCACCTAAGTGTATAGGAAACTTCGGGAAGGCCTATCACACCGCCTAGAGTTTACAACCAACACAATCAACTCATAGAGAATTCAACTGACAAATGACCAATACCTTATCAGAGGTTTTGACGCTCACGTTAGGAGGGAGCTATATATATGGCATTGGATAGACATACTAAGCAACCAGTGCAGACTTAAGCTTTCTCTAGCTAGGTGGGGTGTATACTCCCTATTGGATTTGCACTCAGAAACACATAACAAATATTAATCAAAGGAAACCCTAAGATTTCATAATAGAGTTCTTGATATCATGCATTGCCTCCGGCTATACACTAGGCTTATTTAATATGCCATGATGGTCAACTCCCTTTGTTAATACGATAGGAAGAAACTATGATCTACAAGGTTGAACTCTGAAGAACATAACCTGTTGAATCAATGCTTCTATCATTCCCTTGTAGTTTAAATCCAACTTCTAAGATGTGAGGAAATTGAAAGCTAGAACAAACTAGAAAATTTGATTCCAACTTTTATCTTGGCCATCTGTTTAAACCCATTTTTTCAACTAGTTGTTCGTTGCGCTCAAATATAAGAAACAACATTCCAAGGAGCTTACAAAAACTGAAATCCTGCTAAACGTTTCTCTTCTTTTTATTCCAAAATCCAAACTCTCTGAGATAGTTACAACCCTGAATTATGTGCTTCAGAGGATGGCTCAAATTTTTTATCCATGTCACAATAAATTTTACGCTCTACATTACCCCTTGTAAAAGCTCTAACATGTGTCTACACACTAAGAATCAAGAATACACCATTCAATCCTAATGTTATGTAAAGACCCAGGAACAATGGAAAAAGGAACCTCTCACAAATGGTATTAATAACTTTGTACATTCAAATAATAAGAAAAGTATAATATATAAAATTTTAAAGGTAAATATAGTGACCTCATTAACCAAGACTAGATCTTGTGGACTTACAATAATTCACCTTTTTGTGCAGGAAGGAAATACTTCCAAACATCACCAACTACAATAAAGTATATAAAAATGTTGTTGCAGTGTTCTGTATAAAGGAAGTCTAGTTTCAATTAATAAAGCACACTATTCATAGGCAACGAGGCCATGGTGATAGACAACTTCATATTCCATGCAGCCATTTTTTAATTGTGAAGATAACACCCCTATTTTTGTGTGCTGAAATGTTTAAGAAATCTGACAGCGAGGCATGTCTTGAAAACTACCTAGTTAAATGAGTTTTAGTCCAAATTACAAATGCTTGGAAGGAAATACTCCCACATTTCACCAACTGAAATACAACATACAAACTCAAAATAGCAGCAATGCCTTCATTTAGAATTCAACTAGGAACAACGCACATACTAATCATGTTTTTGAATTATGTTAGTTATGGGGAAATTAGCTTGTTAATGAGCTTGCTCCAATTCATATAATACCAAGTGAATACTTTCAGGTTAGCCATAAAATGAAGTATTGTTTATTGTTGAAAGTGCAGGGTCTCATGTAAAACACATGCAAGATAATAAGAATGGAAATTAAGTTCAACATTATGTTTTGTGGTTACTCTGTTAATGCTGGTTTAACCAATTTGTTTTCCTGTTTGAGTCTCTTTTGTTGGAAAGCATGGTTGAGCTACTTGGTATGCAAGTAACACTGCTATTCTCTATTCTGGGTATCATAGAAAAATCATCATCTTGGTATTTTGGCTGGAAATCTTAGAATAGGTCCCCTGTTTGTTTTAGACTTGGAAATAACCTTTCTAGAGTTGAAAGAACAGTGTTCCAGTTGTCCAGATGAATCAGTACACATATTGTGCAATCTAACTTTCATGTCCAAAAAAGCTCCAGCCTACCCAATATATGATACAAAGTATTTTTTTTTACAACATTATTACAAATTCTAGCCAAATATAAATGCATCTCTATTTGATTTAATTAGGGAGGATAAAGCTTAATAGACATTCAGAAATTGATGTGCAATAGATTGGTGTTGAAATAGAAACCTGTACAAATGGTTTTTTTTATGCACTTCCTCTATTACCAAACCCAAAAGAAACCTTATTTCCTAATAAACCTTCAAGTATTTAGTTTTGATGTCTCAAACCCTTGTAATGATCCTCTTTTAAGTGGAGAAGTGAGAAGGGATTTTATTTTTATAGGTCACAAATAGAAGTGAGTCACCCCGCATAGATTACATGACCCTGTAGGTAACCATGTCTTGTAGAACACATCACGGTCAAGTGGTGCATTCACATGGAAAGACAAAACTTGGAAATCCTAAGCGAAGATAAATTTCAGGTAACTTGGACTAGAAGGTGGGGCCAAGGTAATGCATATCTTATAAGGCCCTACTTGAGGACTCAATAGGATAAGTGTAGCTCCATATATAGCTAGAGGGGATAGGTAAGTAGTTTTAGGTGTCTTAGTGGCCAAATCTAGATAATTTGACCTTCTAAAGCGAAGATCCTAAGCTGAAATTGCTAAAAATATGGATAGAACCCAAAAAGAAAGATTACATCATACTATTTAGCGTCTTTGAGAAGATCAAGTGGAGCTCCTCCATAAGGAGTTGCAATATGTGCGTAGATGCATGTAATGTATATGTGTATATGGGGTCATCATCAAGCTTGTGCAATTGCATAACAAGCTCGGGTGTTGCTATTACACTTTTCATTTAAAGTCACTTCATGAATGAAGAGAACCTTGCAATGTACCAAAGTTAACCCTTTAAATAGATATATTAGAATCCCAGAATGGGAAATGATATCTACAACGAACCTCATGTAAAATATAAGTGTTTCATGTTTATGGTTCAGCAAACCCTTTCATCTTTTGGGATGTGATGATTTGTCTCCATGCCAAACTAATGAGAGAAAACCTGAAGCTGGCTCAGGTATGATTTAGTCCAACAAACATATTGATATGACCCAAATCATAAATAACCTATTTCTATCTTTAGATATATGTAAAAATAATGCATACATTTTCCCTGCGAGGTTACATGAAGATCCGCCCAAGCAACTCTTAACAGGTAGATTAAATGGTGGTTATGGCCGCCTCCTTTGCTGAGAAACAAGAGAAAACACCCACAAAATAATAGAAATAGGGAAACAATGATCTTTGAAACACTGAATTCTTTTGGAAACAGATGCATCAACTTCTTAAGGAACACAAAATTAGTTCAAGAGCGAAGAAAATATCTAGAAGAAACAGAACTCCGCATCTTCAAGGCTTACATCTTTCAAAATTTTGTAGAGCCAATCAACTTCAAGGTCTTGTAGCCGCCTCTTTGATTTAAAAGTGTTAAAATTGGAAACTGGGGAAAAAATCCATTTTTTGATAGCTCTAGTTGAAAGATAATTGCAGCATTGAACTCCTCACTTCGAGAGGACCATAATTGATATAAATTTTGTCTCATTTGGACAAGCATAAGTGATTTTTTTGTTTTATCCTCTCACGTGTAATTTTTCAAGCTAGGTCCCTCACCTTATGTCGGCACAATTAGCCCAAGAGAGACGTCTATTCATCTTCCATCGTATTATATAAATAGGGGAGCCTTCTCCCTAATTTGGACACATGATAAGGGCTTGATCTATGGCTGAGGCAGTGGTGGTCTTCAAGGAGGACAAAGGAAGGTTTTTTGCTAGCTTGACTTCTGTTCTAGACCAAGTCTTCCACATATGGTCAAGATGGTCAGTCATAGGTAAGGAGTATCTTGTTTGGGTTATCTCTCTATTGCTAGCTCATACTCTGGTAGGCCGAGTTAAGTTTTGGGCTCTTATCTGAAGGAGGAACCCTCTCCTCATAAGGCCGCATCACTGTCCTCTTATTTCTGTTAGGGCTGCTACATATGTCTCAAATAATGGAGGATGAGATTCCTATCATGGTTATAATCGCATTCTAATCAAAGATCCTTATATCTTAAGGTAAGCCGCAATCAAGAGGATGAGTTTTGGATGGTTATAAATTATTCTTGTGTAGCCCCAACCAGTCTCAGGTAGATGACTATATTCAGGCCTAAAAATACTTATCCTTCTTGACTATCTACATTTCATGCATAGATTACAGTTGTGAGTAGATCACTATTTTTTATATTCTTAAGGGATGCCATGATCAGATCTTCAGATTGACAAGTAAGAATTGACTTTGAACCATTGTGCTTTCCTCTCTCTCTCTGTTGAACATTTGATGATTAATAATAACAAGCTTTGAACAAGGGTTTTTGCCTGGCTTGTGCCATATTATTGTGTCTTTATATCCTGGCTTGTCTTCAGAATCTATCATTTATGTTCTTTCATTAGTTACTGTCATATAATTTTTTAAGTGATTTCTAGAGGAATAATGGGCATTTGGTTGAATGAAGTATCTAACCTATGCAAAGAACATGTTTACTAAAATTAACATGATTTCAGAGCTAGGTTGAGGACATGCCCAAGAAAAAGATAGAAATCACTAAGGAGATGCAGAAAAATCTCCATGGTCCCTTCCTCCTCCAAGATCAAAAAACATTGAATTATGAATATTTCCAATTTTTGGGTCATATGGATTTGCTGGAATTTCTTCTAGTGCAGACGGGCAACGCTTGAAAGTTGATGGAACAACTAATCCAGGCTTCATTTGGGAAATTCCTTTCAAGAAGCTCTTAGGATTGTAGTTTTATGAATCTCCCTGCTCTGAAAATTCAAGGTTTTAGGGCACCATTCTTCAAGCTCGAGAATATAAGTGAAGAGCTCAAAATAAGAGATAATTTTCTCAAAAAACATATAAGCAAGATCACAATCCATTACATTAATTGATTTGTTGTTGTTTGGTTAATTACATGGCTTATTGTTGATTTCTATTAAAATTATAAAGTTTTGAAACTTATTGGTTGCATCAGTGTTTTTCCACTGTTGGTTCTCTCTTTCTAGCATACTAAATTCAAAGAAAAAGGAGGTTGGGACTTTGGCACTCATTTAGCACTAAATTGCATCATAAGAAAAGCAGTGAAACACAAAGTAGTCTATTTTTGTACCAAGCCACTTAATTGTGTTGTTGAAATATTAAAACATATCTAAGGCTTAAGTTTATTTTCATCCTTTTATTTCTTCAATCTAACCTTTAAAGCAGTGGTGATTTTAGGTTTGTTTTGAGCACTTGGAAAAATAATTTTCCTTTACTGTTTTCATGAACTTATTTGTTGCTCCTTTATCATTTTCTTATTTCTTTTCCAACTGCTAATAAGTGGCTTTAGGTGTTTTCAGTACCTCAAAAGGAGGTGAAAAGTTCTAGACTTGTTTGGAATTAATTTGGCATTTGATATAATGACACTGACATCTTGCTGTTCCAATCACCTTCTGCACTAAAAATTCCTAGAATAGTCAGGAAGAAAAACAAATTTTGACACCTTGGATGCAGCCTATCACAATGAGTCCTAGACCATCTTGAAGATAATTTTTTCCTCTTTCTAAATAGCCCTTACTTTCCCCCAAACTCCCACTGGTTAATGAGAAATTGATTTTTTAAGTTGAAAATATATATATTTAATTGCTAGCCAACCTACAGTCTCATAAAGGCCTCACTCCAAAAGGACGTGTCGCTTCATTTCAAGTATAATTCATAGAAATAGAAGAGCTTACTATCACTTTTAAAAACATATTTAGGCCAATAATTTATTTCGGTTAAGAATTTCAGAGTTTATATAGTGAGGCTTATTTTGGTCAAGAATTTCAGATTTTATATAGCGAGACTTATTTTGGTTAAGAATTTCAGAGTTTATATAGTGACATGATGATAAAGGAGGTCGAGAATGATATATTTGGGAAAAAAAAATCTACTTGATACCTTAAATTTGTATTACAACAGAGATCAGTTCTTTGTAGGCTCGGACCTGCATTTGTAAAATCGTGTAGCAAATTTTCAGAACCTATATTACAGAACTGTGGTGTCATCTTCAGAACTTCAATTGCAGAGGTAAATTTTCAGAAGACAAAATTACCGATTGCAGTCTCAAGCTACAACATCTCGAACTTGTATATGAGTCATAAATCATCGTTTTGTGTGGAAGGCTCAAATATTTGGAGCACCATATCTCGGGAACGGAGGTGGAGAACAAAATATCAGACATGTAGCTTCATCACATCTGCAATAGCATCACTGAAACTCTCGGATCTGTTTATTTCCTCAAAATCATTGACAGACAAGTCTTGGACCTGAGCTTTTAGCGAAATTCAGGCCTATTGCATTTGAAAAAGAGCTCAGATCTATGGTAACAATATTTTGGATAGTTTATAGGCCTATGTTTGAGGCTACAGTGTTGTAGCATCTTCCAAGTTTTTTTCTTCAACACCACACCCAATTCCATTTGTTGGATGCGGCGTTCTACCACTTATAATTCTGCAAATTTGGAGACGTGTTAAGATCACAAAAGGATATAGCAAGAGAAATATCATTGTTAGTGGTGCCTAAAGCACCATATACAAAGGTAATCTTGTTAATGGGATGACAGTGGCAATCAAGAAGCTCAAATTTTAATTAGAAGCAAAGGCCTAAAGCTTTTTTATGGCAGAGTTCAAGACACTGGGTAAAATCAGGTATCAGAACCTTCTAAATACCTTGTGAAAATTATGAGTGTAATTTCCAATTGGAATTTCAAAATCCTTATCAATCACCCTCATATAGAAATTGTTTGAAAGTCAAAATTGAGTAATCAAAATCATCTGAATACCTTTTCTCATAATGCTTGTGAACCTTAAAAAAACAAAAAAACAAAATATTGATGTAAATGAAACCCTCACCCTTATTTCGCCTTCAGAGTGACTCCGCTAGTGAAATTTGAATGTTTTTAGTTATCTAGATAAATCAAAATTCTTGCCTACGCCGATCCAACCATTGATGAATCTAGCAGCATCCTTTCAAAAAATATAGCATTCACTGAAAAGAAGACAGCTATAATAGCAGGACCGTATACAGTCTTCCCAAGAACCATTTTTTCTGTAGTGTTGATGAGATCCCTCTTTGGAATTGTCTTTGACAAAAATTTAAACCATAAATGCCATGTCGGGCCAAAAAGAATGAATCCATATCTAGCCATTCGTAGGGTCCTTAATTTATCAAATTCTAGTTTGTCTGAAACCGCTGAAACATCTGATGCAACAAAAGTAATGACCTGGGAAGTGAGCTTGTTAGAGGTGTAAATTTTCACGGTTGTAATACACTTTGTGAGTATGGGATACTTATCAATCATTTCCGAATACCATCTCACAAATCCATCAGTTGACGGAGAACTGCTACTAATGGCAAACGAATTCCTAGGTCCGTTAGAGCTTCTCAACGAGCGGGAATGCGTAAATAACCTGAAATTATGCTTTACAGAGTTCATAAAAATACTCAAGCCACCTAGTGTTGGTCCATGGGGTTTGCCAATGAATCTGCCATTAAAGTGGTTGGAGACCACAAAATTCCGAGTAGCTGAAGCAATATGTTGACTATACTAAGGTTTGGGAGAAACCCTAATTTTTCAAGAAAGTGACCCCCTTTCTATTTTTAACCTATGTCTCTAAGGGCATGGTCTCATCGGCATAACATGACACCATGGTGGGATTTATTGCATAGCATGTCACCCTAGTCCCTTGACTGGTCATATGACTCAACATGTGCGTTAGGGTTTGAGAGAATTATAAATTTTCCTTGACATCCTTGAAACCTTAGGTGTTGCTGATTGAAGTTCCAACCTTGCCGTGAATTAATCATTACTCTTGAGGGTGCCTATAATCTTCACCTTCTCATCTTATCTCGAAATCAGATCACTCATATGCATCAGGGTTTACAAGGTACCTCATATAGCATTAGTCCTCATTCCCTCTCATTTCATTAGGGTTTGTGCACATAGTTGTTTTCCAGAGTTATCTTCTCATCAACTTGCATTCACAAGGGTGTTTTCCCATTGGTCATATTGTGCATGTGCCTTATGCTCTCCATTAATTTAAGGTTTCGATTATCATGGTCTTGTCCATTTGCTATAAAATTCTAGGTTATCATAGCCATGAATCAAAGGTTAAAACCTTTTTCTCTTCAATTTCACTTTAGTGTGTATTACTGAACTTGCTCTCCACCAAGTTTTAAGGAATCATATCCATCATATCCATGAGCATAGGCATTATTTTCCCAAAATAAGGTTTTTTTATGTGTGAGAGAGTAAACATACAAAGCTTGGAATTCCGATTCATATGTTAATATTAGAATAAATGTTTGAACATTCAATTCATAATGGTTTAGAAAACCACCTAGAAAGTCTCTAGTGTAATCATCACAAGATATGCTTAAGTTGAGGATAACCTGATCATGCTCGCTGAAGTCCTTACTTAATTATGTTGCAAATGTAAAACAACTTTGGATAGTGATACCCTAGAGCCATAAAGGGACTTACTATTCATATTAGTATTCGTATTGTTTTATGATGTGGCTTGTCCCTTCTTGTAATGTGGCTTTGCAGGCCTTTTCTTAAACCACTAAGGGGGGACAACCAATTCAAAAGGAATAATGACACGGTGGTCTACATACAAGAGGACTCTCAACCATATGTGTATTTGGTCACTTCTTCTCATGAGGTTGGCGTGTGTGCACATGGACAAACCAACACAAATTTTCGCTAAAAGCATCGCCCCAATTAATGAAAGGAGCACCACCCAACTGGGCCTCACATGAAAATTTGGAAAGCACCAAGACATTGGACAATGAGAAAGAATTGGGTAAGGGTGAACATGTGAGACTATGAGAAACAAAACACTTGGGTCTTCCAGTCTTTTAATATGGTTGTAGAAGCAACGACTAAAGCAGAGGAAAATGCATCAATCATTTATGTACCAACCCCATTTGTTGTTGCAACTATTTTGGAAGCAATTAATTCCAAAATATACTTGGTTTTCTACATTAAGGAGGGTGTTCCCCAACATGGTATGGTACGTGTAAATAAATCTTTAAGAAAAGTGGCTCATGCTTGGAGTTTTGGCTTTATTGGCTGAACATGTGAGGATCATCACAATTGCATCCAAAGGTAGCATGTAAAGAACTATTGGTAAAAATCTCAGTGGTCACTACAACACGAATGTGCACTCCAAAGTAGAGCATAAAAATCAAATGGTAAAGGGAGTTAATGAGTTCTAATCATTACGAGAGAGAGAGAGAGGATGAGTTGTGCTTTTCTTTTGGGTGATATGAAAATTTATATACAAGCTAGATGCCATGGGAATATGACATGTATGTATGTATATTATTAACATCCCATAACAAGGACATTTTAATGATGTTAATGCATTATTAGGGTGAAAGCAAAGACACAGAATGGTGCAACCATACAACCTCTTCAGTTGTGGATGCGACCAATGCATTGGAGAATGCGAGCTGCAGGAAATGACTTTACGATTGCACATCAACTTTTCAGGCCTGAATATGATTCAAATTATTTAAGCTTAATGCAAGCAGTGTTGCAGTGGTCGCAGTGGGTTCTGGAAATGAGAATAGTAGTTATCTTTTTCCAATGGTTGAAATTGTCTTTCAGATGAGGCACATTCTACTATAGTAATGCCCATGATGCTATGTGTCCTGCGATGGGGGTGTTATACTCCAATTTATAGGGTTTTTTTTGCAACTGTTATCATAGGATTATTGAGTTACTTTCTTTCAGATTACTTGAGAACTTTGAGTTTATCTCTGAAGGTGTTCCTTGACGAGCTATCGCATATTTTCAAAATGATGCTTGCCTATGTGGATGACCCAGTTCCAACACCAATCTCATTAGCATTTCAAGGATAGTACGAAGGGAGCTGATCAGTCAGTATTTCAAGAATTTTGAATTGGCCAAGTGAATACGGTGTGTAAGGATGCCTCACACATTATATTTGAAGCCAGTGAGACTGGCATCAATGGCATTAAATTCATGGCCAAGGCTGCAGATCAATAGTTGAGTCGCAGCCTCAAGTAATAGCTGGGAGGTGCAACCTCTAGCCAGTTGTGACCAGTTGCTGAATTGTAGTCTCAAGAAGCAGGGGTCGATGCAACCTACCAGGCATGGTGACCAATGCGACCTCCACTAGTTGCACTGCAGAATCACATATGAATGCCCCAGAAAATGTGACCAATGTGACTAGTGCGACTCTCCCTTTGTTTTGACGTTGCGTGGAGGCCATCAGTATTAATTACATCAATGAGAGTGAAATGCTCACTATTGCAAGTGACGTACACCATATCAAGAGACATAATTCATGTATGCCTCTTGTCTATGGTTGTTGGAACCTTGGTGAGGCTCTAAGAAGGATTGTCAAAGGAGTTGTTGTGATCAAGGCCAACAGAGAAGCCGATACTTGGAATGTATTGAAGCAGTAGGACATGCAAGGTCTGTGTTGGGTAATATATGTGAGTTATAGAGATTGGATTATGATACATCTCTACCTTTTCTAAACAAATTTTTTCTCCCTCTTATCTTGGGAGGCAAACCCAAGCAACTGAAAAGGTTGCATGTTGTAAGTTTTGCAAAAAGAGGCATCCCTACACATTTTAATGTTTCCATGGGGGTGTAGTTGGCCTGTGATATTTTTTTTGTAGATTTGGGTGTGTTCCACAATGCCGATATAGCTCGTTGGGCCTGAGGAACTGTACATGTTGTAGCTCACTATAATGACTACACAAAGGGACTAATATTGAAGTTGTTGGATAATTCCTGGTGTTCATTCATGCTCCCACAACTAGTTAAATTAGATAGTTGTGGAGTTGCAGTCAACACCAATTCAACTATAATCCCAAAGGAAAAATATTGGTTGAAGAGACATAGGGGAACTATAAAATGTGATCTCTCTGACAATGTTGTGGCACAACAATTGACCACACAAGGGTTTGAATTAATTGATTGTTAATATCATCCTTTCAATTATTTGAATGTGCTTCTAGTATCATTATTGATTATAAATACATATGACCATCTAGGGTGTCATCTAGAGAGCAAGGTGGCTCCTTACAAAGCTCCAGGAACCTCACAATAAACTCAAAGGTACCTAGAAATCGCATTATTTCATCATTTGGGCAACAAACATTCTATGGTTTCCAAGAGCCCTCAATGTCCTCCTCTTCTCACTCATCGTAATGCGAGTATCACTCACCAATATCTTAAAAATTATGTTTATACTAATTTAAGCATGTAACGGTTAATAGGCATGATAGAGCAATGAGGAAGCTGAACAGTCATGAGGGGAGGTCAAGGGTCAGTTGAGGCTAGGGGTAAATGTCCAATATTATTTGGAAGATTTGTTTCCAAAAATGGTGGCGCTATCCATCAAGTCCCTTCCATGGTAGGACTGAATATTTTTGAACAGAGAATCCATACAGGTAAATTTGTTTTTGAAATAGAGGAATAACTTGTTTCGAGTTTTGTAACCAAACGTTTCAGACTTCCTAAGTGAGTCCATCTTCCGGGGTAAATGTCCAATATTCTTTGGAAGATTTGTTTCCAAAGAGGGTGCCACTATCCATCAAGTCCCTTCCATGGTAGGACTGAATATTTTTGAACAGAGAATCCCTACAGGTTATTCCTCTATTTCAAAAACAAATTTACCTGTATGGATTCTCTGTTCAAAAATATTCAGTCCTACCATGGAAGGGACTTGATGGATAGCGCCACCCTCTTTGGAAACAAATCTTCCAAAGAATATTGGACGTTTACCCCTGAATATGGACTCACTTAGGAAGTCTAGAATGTTGGGTTAAAAAACTCGAAACAAGTTATTCCTCTATTTCAAAAAAAAAATTACGTGTATGGATTCTCTGTTAAAAATATTCAATCCTACCATAGAAGGGACTTGATGGATAGTGCCACCCTCTTTGGAAAAAAATATTCCAAAGAATATTGGATGTTTACCCTGGAAGATGGACTCAGTTAGGAAGTCCGAAACATTGGGTTGAAAAACTCGAAACAGGTTACTCCTCTATTTTGAAAACAAATTACCTGTATAGATTCTTTGTTCAAAAAGTATAGGGGTTTGTTGGCAAACCTTAACCTCCAAACCTAGGTCAGGACCCCTCAAGCCAACACACATGCTAGACAATTCAAAGGCATGTTAGGCATGCCAAGACAAGGAAAATGTTAAGGCATGCAAGGATGTGTTGGGTGTTAAGGTGTGGTGCGAACGCATGCTAGGGAGTGTTAGGTCCAAGTGCCAGGGAAACACAAGGGGGAAATAGTTTCAAATGCATGGAAATGAAGTGTCAAAGAGTTTCAGGTATGCTAAGGAGGTAGTGACAAGGTATGTAATGAAGTTCCAAGGCATGCTAGAGTCTTAGGGAAGCATACCAAGATGTGTTAACTGCTAGGGTGTGACAATGTGTGCTAATGAGTGTTAGGGAGTGATAGGGAAACACAAGGAAGTACTAGGTTAAAATGAATGGAAATGAATGAATAAGAGTGCATGATAGGGAGTTCCAACAAGTTCCAAGTGTGCTAAGGAGAGATTGGCAAGGTGTTCTAGGAAACACTAAGTCATTCTAGAGTGCCAGGGTGGCATGCGACCAAGACGTGTCAGTGCCAGGGTGTGCCAATATGTGCTAGGAAGTGTTAGGGAGTGTTAGAGAAACACAAGAGAGAACTAGGTAAAATTAGTGCATGGAAATGAAAAAATAATAGTTTGTGACAGGAAGTGTTAGTGAGTTCCAGGTGTGCTAAGGAGGGAGTGACAAGGTATGCTATAGGTTAGGGAAACATGCCAATTTGTGCTAGGTTATAAGGTGTGCCAATGCATGTCAAGGAGTGTTATGGAGTGACAAGTAAAGTCAAGGGAGCACTAGTTTCAAATGAATGGAAATGAATAAGAGTGTGTGATAGGGAGTGTCATTGAGTTATAGATGTGCTAAGGAGGGAGTGACAAGGTATGCTAAGTATTTCCAAGGAATGTAAACTATGGCATGTCAAGATGTAAACTATGTTTCTAAGATGTTTTATGACCACAATTGAATGTGATGAGCCTTGTCTTGGTAACTTGTTAAGTGGGATCAACTGAGATTGGACATGAGTTGTCTAAGATGAGTTACATGTAGTTCTTAGGTGAACAAGGCATATGTTGAATTTCCATGACACATGAGAATTTTGGTTTGGTCTGAGAATATTTGATGAAAAAACATTCAAGTGCCATAACACATATTTTCACAATGAAATCTACACACATCACGAAATAAACTAGTGCACATGAAAATTTTTAAATTTTTAAAATTGTTATTTGTTAAATTAAAAACTATAATAGATTAGGCTAGAGATCTCATACCAGGGATGATGGCCCTTTACAATCACACTGATACAAGGAATACAAATAGGGCTTGGTGTTAGTCCTTTGACAACCAATATACCTTGAACAAGACAATACTCGACCCACTATTTGATGGTGGCGACACATAGCCATTTCAATCTGTTGAGCTCCAAAGATGTTCTTTCTTCCACCACATTCCACTCCATTTCCTTTGTCCATTATTAATCACAGGCTCAAATGATCAGTAGAATTAGTTAAAATTTCTTTAAGAATTAATATCATGACTAACTTGCTATGTTTTTATGATTTTGTCATTGTAGTACTTTTTGAACTAGATCTAGCTACATAATGCAGACATTCTGTAGCTAGTTGCCGATTCTGCAGCTATCTTCATGTCTACGCAGGTTCCAGGTGTCATCTTGGAGAAAAACACATATGGGCGTATTCCACATCATTCCCTCATCATTTTTTTCTCTCCACGAAGTTTGAACGGAATTCTGTAGGCGGTTATGTACGTGGGAACTCAAACTAGGAGAGAGACTCCTAATAGGACAAGTGATGTCTCGCATGTCCTGAATCGCATATGCGACCATCGCAGTCCTAGTTTGGTGATTATTTGGAAAGACACCATCCCCAGGTTATTCAAGACAGCGATGTAACGGACAGCAAAGGTGGTTCTGGGAAACCGAGGGACAAGGTTAGATTTGCATGATTATTATCAGTGGTTCCGTAAAAACACTCGCCTAAAGGCACTAATGAAAGGGAAGTACGATTTTACTGAAAGCGTTGAGTCAATCTTGAAGTAGATTTCGTGCTACTCCGGTGGTAGAGGGCCCTTGCTACCTGAGCAACCTTGTTTATACGATTTAGATAAGTATTTTAGTCTCGTTTTAATTTCTAGCTTAGGCAAGTTTCTGAAGTTTATGTTCATACTTGTTTACATTAATTATCATAGCTACACTTACTCTTATAAACTCTTCCAAAATATCATCACGATGAATAAGGCATAGCTGTGGTATTGTAGGTTTTAGTTGCATTTCCTTTCAAATTTTATGATTTATGCTTCTTTACACTAAGTGTCACAGCCGGTCTTACTCTTATAAACTCTTCCAAAACATCATTAACAATGAATAAGAAATAGTTGTGGTGTCTTAGATTCTAGTTGTATTTTCTTTCAATCTTATGTTTATGTTCAATTGTATTGAATAATACAGCCATACTTGTTTTACAAACTCTTCCAAAATATCATTCCTATTGAACGAGATGGGCTATAGAATTCCATACACTAGTTGCATGTTAATTTAGTTATAGCACTCCAGAGGTTGATTGCATTTAGTTCAGCTCTGTCACTCCATTTCCAGTTTGATAATGGAATTTTAATTTAACTCTATTCACTGTACTTCAAGTAGATTAGAAGCACTCTAGTTCAGTCTCAGTTCATTTTGTTTCAAGAAAAGATTAATGGCATTCTAGTTTAAGTGTAGTCACTGCATTTTAAAATTGATAGATCGCTTTCTAGCCTAGTGTTATCCATTGTGTTTCAAGTAGTGCTAGTTGTCAAAATTAGTCTCTCGGCCTTCATTATTTACAACTTACTTTTGTTCTGAATTTACATTGATACATCATCACATGAACAGGGGTCAGTAATATCAGTTTAAGGCTTTGATCATTTTGAAAATCTTTTACAAATTCACCTATAGCCTTTTTCCCAAGCATTATTTTAGAAAATCTCAAAACTTATGAATAAGGCCTAGAAGTGATACTTCAAGTTGCAGAATAGGGTAACTTCAGCATCATAGGTTAATCTAGAATAGAAACCTTACTGTGTTACAAATAATCATTTTGTAATATTGTGAGTTGATTGTTTATTTAGGAGAACTTCATTTACACTTAACTTGTCCATTTCTCAAGCTCTTCCAACACAATTCTTTAATGAATGAATTGGAAGGTTCGCATCACAAGTTGTGATTTATTTTTTCAAAATGTAGTTTTCATTAATGTTTTCATTTGTTGTTTTTCATCCATAGTTTAGGCTTTGTTGTTTTAAATAATCAAAATATTAGCTTTTTTCACCAACACTCGGTTCGTTTCCTTTTTGACATAAAACCATAAAATCAAAAACATCAGAAAAACACTAAACACAACGTAGTGAGAAACAGATACCTAGGCACATATAGTGCACCTCACTTCAGCAGTTTACTAGCCCTGGTTGACAATTTATGACCTCAATTTAGGAACACTAAGTTGAGCACACAAAGACAATCCACATGTCCTGAACACATATGGTAGGTCCTCTTTCCTCCCATTATGCAACTCTTCAATCTGCCTCTATAAATGAACTCAACTCCTTTATGTTACTAAACTCGGATCAAAAAGAAATTCCCTCTATCTACCTATTTTTTCCTTTAAGGTCTGCAACACTAAAACTCTTTGGTCTGCCCATTTTTTCCATACTACTACTCCAAGATGACAAGTCTAGGGATATGGTGTTAGGTAACCTATATTAATAGTTTAGCCCCTTATTGTTATTAGTGTAGCCCCCTTATTGTTATTATTGTATCCCCCTCTAACCCCAATATTGTTATTATTGTGCCCTTACATTTTTATTGTTAGGTCGGCTAGGATTACATTGTGGCCCCATGGACTCCTATATATAGAAAGGAGGTTTTTTCATTTGTATCATCCAAGAATTGTTCATTCATGTAATGTATTTGAGGTTACCCGCTTGAAGTGGCTTATTTCTAAGGCGTAGATATAACTTTTATTCTATTTTTGGAGCTGGTCTCACAACGTTTGGTATCAGAGCTTTGGATTCTAGGGTTTCGCTGCTCCAAACAGGTCATCATGGAATTTTCGCTATAACGTTTTTTCTACAAAGGTTCAGAAGCTGAAAGTTTTAGAGTACGAAGCCGAAATCCTAAGGAACATCATCGAAAAATTTTAGAGCTTGGTTCGCAATATTTTCGGAGATATGATATGTGTAAGTTAGGTTGTTTTACAAGCTCCTCAATCTAACCTAAACAAAGTCATCGCGGTATTTTCACTGTAACTTTTGTTCTACAAAGGCCCAGAATCTAAAATTTTTAGAGTGTGAATTCAAACTCCTGAGGAACATTGTCACACAATTTCAGATCTTGGTTCGCAATATTTTTGGAGATATGGTCTTTGGAATTTAGAAATTTTTCAGGCTCCCAAATTTCATGTCAAAGAGGTGATCGTGGGAAAATATTCATAAATCTCTCTCTGAGCATCAGATTGGAATTATGTAAAAAGTGGACACAAGCAGAAAGAATTTGGTTTCCTATCTATAAATTTTACAGTCGAAGGAGGAAGCAGTGACACGTGGTAAGTCATACAAGTTTGCTCTACTCAACCAGTCCATAATTAGGTCATTGTAGGAGATTGGGCACAACTTTGTCTTCAAGAATCCAAATCAGGTCAGACTTGTGGCATTTGAAATATGATTCATAGGGCTACCTTATAACCCAATTTCAGATATTCAAGGTCCGAAATCATAAATATAATTCACTTTCAATATCGTGCTCCTCAAAAGCAAGAAAAAGGTGTGTATTTTTTTTTGAATTACATAAGTCTCGTTTGAAAAAAATTAGTTGGAATTTATTCCAAAGGAATATTGAATAATAGATATCAGTATTGGGTTCTAAAATGGACCCTAAAAAGAATTCAACACTCATTAAACCTTTAGAAGGCTCTACTATGATTCATGAAGACGAAGAAACACAACATGAGATATCAAAATTACAAGATCAAGTGCACCAAATTTCGCTATTGCAAAGAGCAACAAAAAATGAAATGGAAGTTTTGAAGAATGGCATGGAAACTAAGATGGATGGTTTGAAGAAAGGTGTGGAAGCTAATATGAATGGTTTGGAAGCTAATATGGAAGGCATGGAAGTGGGCATGGAAGCTAAGATGGATGGCATGGAAGCTAAGATCGATGAAAAAATGGAAAACATAAACGTAGACATCAAAGGTTTGGCAAAGTTGATAAAAGAAATGTTTCCTAATGGTGAGAAGATAGTAGAGGAAACTCATGATCAGAAAAAAATAAATGTTAATCATGATTTCATAAACTCTAATGTTGGACAGAAGAACTGCCATATTCCAAAGATGGATATGAGGAATTTTGATGGCAAGGATCCCGTAACATGGATACTACAGATGGAGCAATATTTTGATCTCAATAATGTGCAAAACACACAAAAGGTATGCATCGCAAATTTACATTTAAACAAAATACATTTGTATGGTATTGATGGATTTTCTCCCATAAAAAAATTGTCACTTCACTACAAGAAAAAAGCACATTGGTGAGGGTCATGCTTGTGATGGACCTTTAAGGTCCGTCACCAATGTCACATATGGTGATGGTCCTAAAAATCTGTCACTTTAAGTGTATATAGTGATGGTCCTTTATGGTCCGTCACCAAAGACATTCTCAATGACACTTTTGGTGAGGGTCTTTAAAGGCCCATCACTAATTCTCTCTTTGGTGACACTTCTAGTGAAAAATTTTTAATGACCCTCACCAATGCTCTTTTTGTTACTTTTGGTGACGGTCAAAAAATTTCTATCATCATTGATCATTAAAAAACTGTCACTGTAAGTGTATATAGTGATGGTACTTTATGGTACATCACCAAAGACATTTTCAATGACACTTTTGGTGAGGGTTGTTAAAGGCCCATCACTAATTCTCTCTTTGGTGATACTTCTAGTGACGAACTTTTAATGACCCTCACCAATGCTCTTTTTGTTACTTTTGGTGATGGTCAAAAAATGTTCGTCATCATTGATCATTCCAATGAGTTTTTGATGATGCTATGTGCTTGTTAATATATTTTTTGTTAAAAGATAATGATTTAATACCATTATTTTGGAGTATTTTTTATAATATGTCCAAGGCCATAGTGGCTAGGGTTAGTCAATTTTTTAAGAAGTAATTAGTGTGTATCATTTCCCTAAAGTAATGACTAGCCGAATAGAGATTTCCTATGAGTCAACACATGATTCATATCTATTAAGTTTATTATCTAGCAAATTCCCTTCAGATAAAGTTCCACTATTGTGTGTAGGAAATATTTTATTTAATACATAATCAAGCTCTGACAATTATATTAATGAGAAAGACCTAACACTTCTCAACAATCTGGGCACACCTTAAATTAATGCTTTGGCACACACTAACATTACTTATCACCCCACATGTCTTGGAACATCTTTATAGATAGAACATATTGTGATGACACTGACGCCAAAGCACATTGTGGCATGTGCTAGCACAACATGGAACTCTCATAGCATGTGTTGGCATGTTGCATATAGTCCCTAGCATGCCCTGGAACACCTTGGTTGAATGCATTGACATACATTAGCACTTGGCACAGAATGCCACTTGGCATGTATTGGGACATATTATTAGTGTGCCTAGCATGCCCCTTTTCAAAAAGATAAAGTCCTGACTTATTAACCCTCTTATTGGTTCTTCCTTTTGTTGCCTTGACACATATTGACATACCCTGGCACCCTGTGCCACATCCTTAGCACCTAGCATGTACTGGCATATCTTGGCACTATTAATTGGCACATGATATAATTAGCACACCTTGGAACTCCCAAGCACACTTTGGGAATTCTTGAAATGCCTTGATATTCCCTAGCATTCCTTACCAATGCTTAGCATACCTTGTCACTCCCTCATTGGCATGACAAATAACACTCATTAACACTAGTCTCTGGCATACGTTCCTCATATTCATTAACTTCCATGAATTTTTACCTAGTTCTCCCTTAATGTTTTTTCCTAGTACTCCTTAACACTCATCAACAAGAATTATAACTCTCTAGCACACCTTAGCACTCTTCAACATTCCCTTCCACTTCATAACATGCATAACACTAGTCCTTGACACATATTGGTGCTTGGCACGTGTTGGCGCTTGGAAAGTCTTAGCATGTATGGAATACGTTGAGATGCCTTGGTATGATTTGGCATGGTTTAATATTAAATTTATTTATGATGATCAATTGTTGGAAAGTAGATGAGAAGAAACAAAGGAATACTTGGCACTTAGAATGCACTAAGACTTTGCACTTGGTGCCTATTTCTGCCTAGTGTTGGTGTGCCTAGCATGCCCCTCTTGGAAAAGGTAAATTGATGACTTATTAACCCTCTTATGTGTTCATTTCCTTGTATTTTAACTTTTTTCTCCCTTTTGTTGTCTTGACAATCCCTGACATGCATTGACACACCCTTTCACATCTTGGCATGCCTTATCACTTGGCACATCTTAGCATGTTTGACATGTATTCCCACTATCTGGCACATCAAGGGGGTGAAGAGAGATGTAGTCCTAAAGTAGGTCAAGTACGAGGGCCGAGTAAGGGTTTCTAAAGGGAGGT
This sequence comes from Pinus albicaulis, assembly GCA_034641835.2. NCBI lineage: Eukaryota > Viridiplantae > Streptophyta > Pinopsida > Pinales > Pinaceae > Pinus > Pinus albicaulis. Next base: position 69,367 of record JAXQQM020082135.1, read on the forward strand.
CATGATCATCCTCCAAAAGCAAGATCATCATGTGAGGGTTTAGAAGAATTTTGAATACCTTAATGGTCGGTTTGCGCTAGGAAGTAGAATGGCATATTGTTGGTTCTCTTCTAGAAGATCAAGCTTAAGGGAGGTTTCTCATGAGAATCTAGGCATGTTATTTCAATTGTGTCTTTGTGTGAAGGCCACATAGAATTATGAAATTTTTAATATTTGCAACAATAAACAGTGAGATTGGAAACTAGAAAGGACAAAAAAAAATGCACCCACACTGGTGAGGAATTTTGATGCATCAAGAGTGAGGAATGTGGGGCGTCTAATTTATTTTTCCCTTAAATAAATTGGACAATAAATTGTAATTTCATCTCATAACAACTTGTGTCAGTTAATTAAGTCATGATGACCAAGTTAGCTCAAGAAATTAGAGTTGAGGGTCTAGGATGAGGCATCTAGAGGGATTCTAATATTTTTTTGGTCCAATTGAAGTTGATGCATTAGTGGGGTGCAAGTGTAATTAACTCAATTAAATGAGTTAAAATCAGTTTAACTAGTGCTAACTGAGTGATGAGCTAGTGAGAGGTCCAGTGAATTAAATTAGATTTAATTCACAATGAGTGATCAATGAGATAATTGATAATTCACTATTAATAGTTGCATGCATGTCAGTTTCAAGAAATACCCAGTTGAGAAAGAGGTTAATGAGAACATAACTATCATATGTGTTCAGAGAAAATTTCCGATGTGCAATTATAAAGTCATTGGGATGCCATGATGTATTGCTCAATCAAGGAAGATTGATTTTCCTAATTAATAAGGATTTAATTCCCTAGGAATTGCATGAGCAAGGCAGGCTGAAGTAAGGATGAGAATTGGCTAAGTAATAGACCGAGTTTGCCTAGATCAATAAGAGCCAATTGACAGAGTGCTGGAGAATCTCATGAGAGATTAAGCATTGTATTGTTTCATGATTCCTTAACTTAATACACAATAGAGATAGAGGGGTTTTGAGCAGTTTCTTTCCCCAAATACATCATGTTGTTGTGCAATTGATAATTTATTTCTCTTACTTATATGTGATTGTGCGATCGTGTTTTGTTTCTGCAAATTGTAGGAAGGATTCAGTATCTTATTTTAATAGATTACAAGATCAGATTGAATCTCGTTGGTTAGATTTTATACATGGTATCAGAGTAGGAATTTTTTGGGTGATGAGTTTGCAGAGAATATCTGAAGATTTTGGTGTAAAATTAAAAAAAAAAATAGAATATTTGGATTCCTTGTGAAAATCTACCCAAATGGAAAAAAAAAAATTGGTTGAATCAAAGCTCAGATGAGGGAGATACCATCGATTTAAAATCAACTCTTTTTTAGATAATTTTTGTAATATCAGGACAATTACACTATGCGTGAGTCAAGAACCTATATGCACTTGAGGTAACAGATGCATGCAAAGCTTTGGGGAGAAAGGCAGAAGTTAGAGACTTGTTGGTTTAGAGGGAGCATAAATTACCTCTCAACATGCATCCTCATGAGAAGCAGTCTCAGAAGGTTGTGGAGTAGCTGCCACAATTGGAGAAGCAGAGAGGAGACCGAGTGGAAGCATCCACTCAAGCAAAGACCTTCATGAGGGAGAAATTTCGAGCCAGATGGGAAGAGGGAGAAGCCATACCTCGAGTTGTAAGGTGGGTTGATGTGTAGACATAATCCCAAGATAAGAAATTTGGGCAAGGTCCATTGAGATGGCATGTCTCATGGATCAAACCTGGCTATGAGGAGCCCACATTACAATAGTAGTAGGAAGGATCAGTTACATTGATGTAGTTAGATGTCAGCAAGACAAAAATCAGAGTGACAGATGTCATATACTAGTTCACAAATCAGAGTTAGCAACAATTCAAAGGGCACGAATGCAGATGTGAGCCGCAGCACAGAGAATCCAGTACTAGACAGGTGCAGTAGCTAGCAGCAGTCAGAAGAATCTGATGATATATGCATTATATTGATTCATTTGTTCGAAGGCTATTCAGTTTCAGGATTTGCAGGTTCAAACAACACTAGAGAAGTGTAGCATGTAGAACATTCCAAAGGTATCGGATGGGGATAGATTGAATTCCTTTCTTGTTGAGAGGGAGTGTTAAAATTTGCAACAAGAAACAGTGAAATTGGCAACTAGGAAGGACAAAAAAATATGCACCCACACTGGTGAGGAATTTTGATGTACCAAGAGTGAGGAATGTGAGGCGTCTAATTTATTTTTCCCTTAAATAAATTGGACAATAAATTGTAATTTCGTCTCATAACAACTTGTGTCAGTTAACTAAGTCATGATGATTGAGTTAGATCAAGAAATTCGATTTAAGATGATCGAGGTGGATATTGGTGGCCACCCACCCATTCCACTTGGGCCCTCGCCATTGTCTCTTTCAGTTTTTCAGTTTCCTTAATTATAACACAATTTACTATTTTTGTCATTTTTTGGGTCCTGAACTTTTGGAGTTGTTTTGAGGCCCCAAACGACGTTTTTTGGGCATGAAAGGTTTGGCGATGTCATAGAAATCGCATTAGAAGTTGTAGTCCTCAGAGAGATCTTTCTAATGAGGTATCATGTGCGTCAAACGAAGATCATATGACCAAGATCATTTCATCAAATACCCCGGTGAATGGGCCTTACAAGATATTTGCGTAGACAAACCCCACAGAAGCTATGTGATGGAAAAATATTCACACTATTTTGAAGAAAACATCTACCAAATAAGGATGACATTTCAAATGGGGCGAAAAAAAATAGAGAGATAGACATTGAAAAATTTAAAATGCTAGGGCAACAGGAAAGCAACTAGATAGCATGGTAGAAAGCACAACAAAGAAAATTATAAAAATGCAAAACCCTACAAATTATCACCCATCCAAACATCACCACAATTTTTTCTTTAACTCTAAATCTCCAAATTCATCAAATTATATCCTGTATTCAAACATGATCCTCTCTATTAGCCATTCTAAAGATAAGGATGAGAACTTACTACAGAACCATCACCGACATGTAGTGATCTTATTCTGTGACCAGACAACCTACTTTCCTGAAGACACGGAAAGGTAAACACTCTCTGCCAAGATTTTCCATACAGCCTAGGTTGAGCAACCACATATACATCACCAGTTTTTTCTCTTCAAATTTGTAACTTAGAAGAGCTTTTTCTGACCACCTCCGAGTTGTTCCCAGAGTCACCCAGGAAATCCCTCTCGTCATCATCCTCTTTTTGTAGTACCTAATTAGTAATTTAATTAACCATAAATGTTTCTTGATCATGCAGGTATTTCAAATATATTGCCAATAAGCATAAATCTTTCATGTTAAATAATCAGGTGATAAAAATACTTTAGACTATGATGCAAAAAACACAAAGAAACCTCACCAACACTCAAAGGACAAACAAAGTCAAACCTCTACAAAGTATAAATAGATATCTGATAAAATTCATTCCACCACAAAAACATGCTTAACTAATGAAAATTATAATTACTGTGCTTTCAAGACAAAGCTTTCAAATGCATTGATGTTATAAACATACCCCTACACCTCGTGAAAAATCAATGTGTATAAGTAGACCATCATAAGGCTCATTTTAAACATCATTATTATCATTTTATAAATCATTTTTATTAAATTAACAAGAAGCAAGAAACAATTGCATTCAGGTCCACTGAAGCAAAGTATATGGTAGTTTCATATACTTATTATGAAGCTATCTAGATTTGCAACTTGATTGTAGAGTCAACCAATAAGTTGTTGAAGCCCAATATTGCCTCTTGTGAGAATCAAAGTTACATCAAGCTCTATGAAAATCCAATGTGTCGTGACCATTTCAAACACATTGATATTCAATACAATTTCCTAACAATATTCCAAGTTCATTAGGGAGTTGGTAGTGTTGAACCACATTCTGACAAAGTTGCATATGGTTAATAGTTTGACAAATATCCTAACAAAGGGGAAGTTTGACAAATTGGGGGAGAATATTGGGTTATTGGAAAAAAAAAAAAATTCTCATGATTGTTAGATTACCTAGTTGGTCCGAGTTGGTCTCACCTTAGCCTTGGGAAGCTGAGCAACACTAGGATTGCAGAGCTAGATTGTGGTACACCAGTCAGAAATATTCTTAAATACAGCTAGAATCTTATAATGACACCTTCAAGGATAGACAAATTAGTTGTTGCGTCACACCCACCAAGTATGGCACACTAGTTGAGGAGATTAACACCATCATCTTAGGTGCATTCATGAGTGCACACTTATGGAATGAGGCACCTTCAGGAGATGAGTTATATCTACTATGTTAATGCACTACTCTAAAAAAAAGCCTTGCATACAAGGAAAAGTTATGAGGGAGTTACTCATGCTCAAGGGAGATGCACCACTAACGCTATCATTAATCTGTTTTCTAACATCACCTTCTCTTACCTTATAAATGAAAAGGATGGGCACACTAGTTAGACATTTGTAGAAATAGATAATAAGAGTGAGTGTTAGCTTGTAGGTTGTAGTAGGAGATTTTTTGAAATGACAACTTGCTGTGACATTCTTCTATTTGAGTAATAAAGATTTCTCTACAATTGTTGTTGGAGCCTTCTCTTTTTATCCTGAATTCTCAGATTGCAGATTTGTGTAGGGTGGGCCTAATATATTTGTTGTTTTAATCCACTGAACATGTTGTGTTTGCACTCTTGAATTTACATCCTTCAATTTCTGTTCATACAAATCTGAAATTTTGATAGGCAGATACTAAATTTCAGTCATGTTATTAGGATTTTTTAATTCTATGAGGGTATTCTCTTGTTTTCAATAGTATTTGCATATTTCTGCATCACAACTCATCTCTTCCATTTCATTCGACTATAATACAAAAAACATTTCTTGTATAGTTTAGTTTATATCTACTTTTTACTTAATTGATCTTTTATTTTATTTTATGGGAGCAGTACTTAGCAATCTCAATTCACACTCCCTTTCTATTCACACTATTGTATATGTGTGGTTGTTGGACATTATCTCATCTTTATATTATCTTTGAGTGTAGACTTGTGTATCACAATTCACATGTTAGAATTGACAATCATGAATCAACAGTTGTATTTTTGTGTTGTATGACCTTAAGTTGTTGTTTCTAATTAGTCTTGCAACAAGTGTCTTCATAGACAACCCTGCAACCATAATTCTGGCTAAGGAAAATAAACTTGTTGTGTCCAATGGTTGAAAAGCATGACAAATTAGATCTCAAAGATGAAGATAGTTCAATACAGAGAATGTGACTGAAATTATCCAAAACTATACTTGTAGCCAAGTATTATATCATTTTCACAAAAAGCCAATAAACTCAATACAATTTTCGAGGGAAAAAATAATGTAGAAGCCAACACACATGACCTTGGAAATTTTAAAGTCTAATATTTGCCGGGATAAAGCTAGGAAAAATAACCTTTCCCCAATTGTAAATAGTTCATGTGCTATAAATGTCATGAATTAAAAAGACAGAGTGACATGTATGGAATTGGTTTGTTGACATGCAATTTGAGTAAATACTAAATGCCCTAGCAATATTCTTATGGGGCTAAGCCAAATGTCCACGTAATACTTATTGGCAACCACTACTCTTGATGCATTCACCCTTCAAATGATTTATCATCACATGACTCCAATGGTTATTCTTGTTGAGCCTCTGCTCCCCTGAAATATTCATGGGTATACACAAACTATTAGATATTCTAATGTATATTAAGGATTCAATGGAATATTGCAAGATCCAAATATGGGCACAAGTTAGACAAGTAAACAATCTCAAATCCTAGAAATGACAAACAAGTATAATGATAGTCAAAGGAATGACTCAGAAGAGAGATTGCAACAGTGGAGGCACAAGTCTTTAACATCTCTAGGACCATAGAAATATTAATGCCAAAGGTATAGAACAATACCCTTTGAGGGCTCATTAGCTATAATATGGATGATGGTTGTCTTTGGATAAAGAAGAGAGAGAGAGAGAGAGAGAGAGAGACTAGGTTCTAATGACACATATCACCAGTCTCTATTTAAAATGGATGCCTAGACACCAAGACCTATTAAGGTGAGATGAATGCTATAAAATTAAATCATTGGTTGCAATAATTAAAATTTAGAAGTTTAATTCATTGGGGTAGCATCGGATGTGAAAAAATGGCATTCCTCATGTTCCCATGAAACCATCTCCCCATTGGTTGGCAGTACACTAGCCTATGATAAAATTTTCTCATCTTAGATACTCTACAAGTGATTTGGAAAGAGGAGGTAAAAATGGTAATTTTTGGCAGTTTTAATTTTAGGACATTTTAGTGGGGCATTGGCTGGTAGACAATGAGATTACGTTGAAATGTGGCTTTGTTGCAACACTAAAGAATTATCTAGGAAAATCTTTGTACAAAAAATTGAAACTAGAGGTAGTTCTAGCCCTCACAAACTGAAACAGGGAGACTCTGTATGTGGTTGTAACTATTCTATATGTTTTTGGTGATCTGTTCTAGAGAAAGGCCATTCCTCTTAGCACTCTTGTATGGAAAACTATGTTTGTGATGAAAAGTGGACATATTACTCTCTCGAATTACACCAAAGTAACCAAGTGGAGGATTCTTCAAATTTGGTGGGTCATGATTGCAAAAAGAAAAATCATACATATATGGAGATTTGTTCTTCCTTTGACAAATCATCCAGATGCAGCAAATCTTGTTGCTTGAAGGTTGGACATGAAGGTCTTCATAATTGTAAGTCACCTCAACATCTGTAGGATGAAGTGTTCTCCCCCAAGCTACAAAAGTCCTTGTGTGATAAAATTGAGATTGAGTATTGTGAAAAGCACACTTGGGAGATATTGTCCTAAAAAAATGCATCATGGAGGGTGTGATGAACATATGTGTGGTAATGAGCATTTTGTTATAGGAAATGTGAATTCCATGTTTTTGTGAGATTTTCACTGAACTTGTGCAAAATACATGCTCATTTCAGGACATAAGAGCTTCCATTGAGTATGAACATGTCTTTGAACGAAGTGGCATGCAGAAGGATGGTTACATTACCATGACACTTTTTGAAACATACCATGATGGTCTACATCTTCACACGCTAAATCCAGATGTTGCTCATTATAGTAATGTAAGATGTAAGGCTTGTAAGTATTTTTGTCAATGACCAATCAATCATTCTGGTTTACATCAAATGGTCTCATGGGAACATGAGGAATGCCATTTTTGCACCAAAACATGAAGAATTTTCTCTTGGATGTTATCTTAGCCTCCAATCTCACCTTCTATTTATACGCAATATAAGAGAATCATTTGGGCGTCCACATTGGCTTGACAAGTTTTCAGATGGCTTATTAACATCAAGCCGACTGAGACTCTTATTGTGCAAACCCAACCATATAATTCAAAAATTCACAACTCCTTCTGAGCCTACACGATCTCCATTGGCTCAGTCTTGTAAGCACTCATCCTTTTAGATCAAATACCACTTTGAAAATCCCTCCAATCTTGGATATGCAACATCACGATCTGATGAAGACTCTAGCCCCCCAATATCTAGTCCATCACATGAATCCATCTCAATCAACCTCATGTCGTCCATGCCAAAGAAACCCTTGAGCTATCCTAAGTTCTAACCATCCATGAAAAATCAACGAAATTCCATGATCAACAATCTTCCCTACAACAAAATTTTGTTCACTAGGCTCACCACCAATCCACCAGAACTCCCAGCCAATCTCACCTCCAAGCCAGTCAAGACCACATCTCCATGTCTTTAGCTGAACCTTCTACTCCTTGATCTAGATACCCACAACTCCCTCTGAGTTGCTTCGCTGAGCACACTCTAATTCACTATCCCTCAAAGTAGCTCAGATACCCTCTGATACCATGTTGTTTTTCCATGATCTTCGGTCTAGGATAGAGCCTTAAAATCTTTCATGCTACCAAACCAAGAATTGCAATGATACTAATTTGCACAACAAAATATAAATAGGAGTAAATCTACCCATGCACAAAATATAAACAACTTCTTACAATTTTTAACCCAACTTCGTTATATTAATAAACATATAATACAACAGTCTACGGCTCTTGTACTAGGGATAATTACCCTCATACACCCATTGATACAAAATACAAAACTAGGCTTGGTGTCAATCCATCGACAACCAATCTGCCCTCAACAAGATGCTCTAACCATGTCATTGTCGCATTCTCTCTCAGCTCTTCTCGGCCATACCCTGTACCAGCTCGGTCCTTTGGCTCTCGATCTACAAATCTTGACTCTGTCAATGCTCCAAGTCCATCTAGCCACTAAAGCTTGGCTGCCAATCTACTCACTAGTTTTGCCTTAGTCCATCAAGGGCACTACACATCGAGACTCCTGTCGATTTATTCACAACTCCATTTGTGAACAACTATCAATCTTCTCATTTCTTTTCCTCAGTTACTTAGGGACTTCAACCCACTATGGTCTTCCTGTGTTGCACCGATGAAGGCCAACATAGGGCATGAAGGGCTACCACCTATCACTGCAAGATGTCTATATCCCACAATGAACACGGGCTAGGAGGACTTCCCATCATTTGTTGTAGAAGTCCTTCTCCACACATGAGTCTAGGGATACACAAACATTCTCTTGGTTAATCATACCCTTGACCTCTAGCAACCATCGAGGTCCATGAAGATGATGCACACCGGGCCCCAACATTGGTACTATCACACTGTCCTCCAACAGACCATAGATGCACAATCCATGTTCACACTTGGCCCACTCTCACGCTGCCCTCCAGTAGACCTCGAGTGACCAATACTTGTTGTAGAATCTACCTCTGGCTAGGGCATCCTCACACTTAATAAACCCTCCTCTTGGCTACCAAGATACTTCTCTAACAACCCTGTCCTAGGACACCCCTTATTTCATTGCGAGATCTGCTCCTAGTTGGGGTTTCTTAACACCCAAGAGAAACCCAACAAATATGAATTTGAATATGAATTTGATCCAATCACCAATCATTGCACTGGTTAGGGCTTCTAACCAACACATTAGCCCTACCTTCTTTGCTTCTATAGGTTGTACTAAAATGATCCAACTGTCCAAAATAGGACCAATAATTTAACACAAAAACATACCTTCTAATGTGTTGGTACCCTGTTGTATTCTGCAATCTGGTTAGGGCTTATTCATAGTCCATGTCAGCCCTCTCAACACTTGCCAACAATTCTTTCTATAAATGTGGCTTGCCTTCACCCTAGAGTTTCTCTTTTCTGCTGATTGTCCCTTAGTTATGTTGTAGGAATCAGGCCTTACGACCCCTCCAACAAACCTAATACAAACATGTGTTATCCCTGTAATAACTATAGTGCCTGAGACTCCCTTAAACAAAAAATATGCTACTTCTTTTGGTACCAAAACAACCCTCTTACCAAATTATTTACGCAGCTACTCCTCGACCTTGTTATATCTCCTAATCTGACCTCAAAACAGTCATTTCAGGCTTCAACCTTCTCTTCTTCAAGTTGTGGCTTACATCAAAAGGTGTTTTACTCCTAATTTTTTTTGCTTGGATGTTATCTTACCCTCCAACCTCACATTCTATTTATACGCAATATAAGGGCTTAATTTTGGCATCCACATGGGCTTGACAAGTTGTCACATGGCTTATTAACATCAAGCCCACCTAGACTCTTCTTGTGCAAATCAAACCATATAATTCAAAAATTCACAACTCTCTCTAAGCCTACATGATCTCCACTAGCGTTTGTAGGGTCTTAGGGGAAAATAAGCATCAACTTCTAGCTCTTTGATATACTAACGAGTACAGATTATATGAGCAATTTATATGGTTTATATGACATTGAATCAACCTTGAGATGGAGGTTGCTATGTGTTAGAGAAATTAAGGAGATGGGAGTTAAACATTTTCTCTTATCATGAAATTATCTTATGATGTTTTGTTATTATTATTTCTTCCTTCAATTTATCTTTTCTTATCATCAAGAGTAATTCCAATGAAAAAATAGAAGAAGACACAAGATGTAGGCACATGTTAAGGAAAACCCCCACCTTTTGGGGAAAACCCAGTCAAAATTCTTCCCTCATTAGATTTAATATTAGATGACCAAGACCTTAGACTATAGACTTCCTCCATCAAGTCATCCCTTCACTGTTTAGCACTGAGATCTCCATGACACCGAGATATCATTTGCTTGCACCTAAACTCCATCCTCATTACCTTGATCGAGTTTGAGATAACAACATAGCACCGAGCATCATTACTAAGATCACCGAGCATCATCATAGCATTGAGAACCATAACTGAGATAATTGAGCATATTCATTGAATTGAGTATCATAACATAGCATTGATTCTATGTTAGATCTATGTTGAAACCGAGGCACTTTTTTACAGCAACGTCATATCATGGAAGTTACCCAATTCATATCATAAATGGTTACCAAAATTCTGTAATATGTTCGAGACCTTATCCTCCAACACCAAACCTGTGATCATGATCCAAACTGTATCTGTGGTCCGAAACTTCAGATATTTCCAAAATTTTGTGGTAGAAATGAAAACTATACCCTTGTATATATAGCTGTTTGCCATAGTTATTGAGCCGACATGACAGTGTGAAGTGTTGTGTCTTGATTTGAGCCGACTTGAAGACTGATTGAAGTCGACTTAAGGATGCAACTTTGATGACTTGTATCACTTGACATGAGGGTTGTCTTTGAAGTAGATTTCGGGGATGATGACCTTGAAGAAGATAGCTTGATGGAGGATTCTTTTGAAAACCTAATGTTACATGATTTAAAAGCCCAAAAATTGGATCAATTTAAATTTGTAACAACTAACCTAGACGTCCACAATTGGGACCTTAATCTAAATACGACAGAAGCATGAAACCCATGCTTTAATAAGTCAAATAATAATAAGTTATTTTGACAAATACATTAATAATGAAGACCGAAACTAGTTACATTTTTCCACATTATGACTCCTAGAGCCTCATCCTTGTTCCTGTTGATGAAAAAATTTTATTAGTTATCCCTTGGATAAGAACCACCATTTTCGTAAATTTCTATAACTCTTCACTCTTCAACAATGTTCCTATATCTTGTGCCAAACTTCCATAATTGTGTCCATTAAAATTTATAAGATCTAGCTTGAAACTCATTATTTTGACCCATTGATTTGATCCTAGATTTAGTTTGCAATTAGAAACCTTGAACCAACCCACTAAACAAATCTGACTTTTTAAGAGCATCTACAACTTGCATGAGACTTGTAGGCAACATGCTACATCTCAAACCATTAGCTTTAATACCATGTTGGAGAATCGAGGGATTTTGTATATTAGAAAACTCGTATTCTAAAATAGAGGTGGTGTCTAAATTCATTTTTATCACACCTAAGAACCAAAAATAGTTCAACATACTAAGAAAGATAGTTGATATATCAATTAGCCTCTTTGGGCCCACGTTATTTTTAACATGCCATTTCCTAGGGCTAGGGTTTTGGATTTTAGAGTTTTTGGATCTTAGGACATCATACTTTATGTTCAAAGGTAGTTTTGACATCTTGTAATGTTTTCTTGTGATTAAGAGTAGTTGACACATCTCTCTTCATAAAGAAGCTACCTCCATTTCGCTTAGTTTGTATCACTTTGCAATTTATAGTTATTTTCTATTTCATCCATTAATAGAATTTGGATTTTTGTCTACTATTGTACTCTTTGCAATATCTTTTCTATGTTTCCATTTATGTTTTTTCATAATAAAATCCCCTTCAAACCTCAGGTCTACCTATGGATTTTTTTTTAGTAGAAGCTTCTACCTTTGGATGACCATGGGTCATAATATTTGAATATTGGAGAAAATTGTCAACTTTTTTATATATTTACAATGGTTAAGAACATGTTCTTTGTCATAAAATGTCATAGGTTCAAATCTTTAGAGTATGTACACCTTTGTAGAGTTTAGCGGACTCAATTCCTTTGTCCTACAAACAATGAGATCACAATAAGGTCTCACTAAGATCTTAAAAATATATTATTACTACTATATTACAAATATTAGCTATATTTACCCTAGATTTACTTCGATAGCTATATTTTTTAATGAGAAAAAAATTATGCTTAAAAAATATAGAGTAATGCTCTAACATTTTTAAGTAATAAAATTTTACAACTTGTTTTATTTATTTTTAATATGACAAAACATATGTCAAAAACTTATAACATTTGAACTTTGGCGAGTGTGTTAACCATTTGAACTTTGGTGGCTTATCAATTGGAGGGAATGCTAAGGCACGAGCACAGGGTTACTTGAGATTTGAGGGTTCAACAGTTTTGGCCGTTAAACATTTTTGCAAAAACAAAGCTTTCAGAGATTCTGTGCAGTGATGGTTTTCGGGGACCTTTAAATAGGCAGAAAGGAGGGATTTTAGGCCGCTGTAAGTGCAAATTTAGGCATTTTTTTGCGCTTCATTGTGTTCTCAACTATCTCCATTTACTGAAATGTGGACTCGTTCATCTAAGATTTTGGGGATAGTGATATTATTTTAATGATTATGACTAGTGTTTTGTTTTGATCTTCTGTTATATTTTGGAATGTAGATTGCCATGTTAGATGCTGGAAGGTCCTTCAAACTGGGGCTGGCATGCCACAAAAAGCAATGTCACATGACCAACCGGTGAGGTGCTTCAGATTGTGGTTGGAATTCTAGTACCTGTTCTTTTTTCTTGTGAATTTTATCCAGAAGTTGTAATATGGTTGCAGGAACTAGGGTTGTATTACGTATGGAAAGAACCATTATTGAAGTTTCAGAGTGTGCTTCTAAGTTTTTTTTATTATGTAATGCTTTGTATGCAGGTTCTCTGCTCGACATGGAAGGATGATGGCACTGCTATTTTCTCTGTTGGCTGTGATAAACAAGCTAAAATGTGGCCATTGTTGACTAGGGGCCAGCCAATTACTGTGGCTATGCATGATGCACCTATTAAGGAAATTGCATGGATTCCAACAATGAAATTTCTTGCAACTGGAAGCTAGGACAAGACACTTAAGTATGTATATGACAGTTTTATTTGATTCTGTCTCTCTTTTCTTATTTATGTTATGAGGTTGCTCGTAAATGTTAGTGGAGTTGTGACCTTATGAAATTTAAACCCAATTGAGCACAATGCCAAAAATTTAATATCTTTTAGGCTTTGAGTGTAATAGAAACTTCTCATCTCGCCAATTTTTTTATAAAATTATATGAGATAAAGGGAAAAAAATTAGTTAGATTAACCCAGGTCATAGATTAACTACTCAACATTCTTCGCTTACTACCATAGCCTCGTACCTATGCAATTCTTGTTAGAAACAGAGACACCTTCCTTTTAATTTGGATTAGCATTGTCTTCTGAAAATATTCATATAGATTGTGTTGTCCCTGGTGATAACTTTTAATGCCTGGATCTCCTGCTTTTAGCTATCTATCACTCTCTCCTTTTATCCTATGCACTGATCCACAGGTATAGGACCAAAGGTTGACTGGAACATCGGAAACTTGAAGTTATTTAAGACTGCATCAACCTCTCCTCCAAACTTGAAGCAAATTTTGAAAGCTTCTTCAGCCTTTTCCTCTAAGGCTCTAGCCCTGTCGAGACATTTACAAGATTTAGAAAAATAGATTATTTTCTCCAAGTCACAGAGTTGAGGAATGTCTACCCCCTCATCAGGATACTATATTTTCCATTGAATGATGTCATCTAGCATATTTATAATATTCTCCAATTCTTCCTTGACAGGCACCATCCTCTTTATATAATCATCAAACTTAGGAGTTTTATCTTTGATGCCCTGAATGCTCTTGTAGAATTATTTCTAAACCGTACTCAGTTCCTCTTGGATCTCAAGAGATTTCCCTTTGAAATATTTAACTGAGTCTAGTTCACCTTGCTGCTGGAATTCTAGCTCTATAATTATTTGCTTAGCAGCACTGAGTTCCAACTGAGAAACATAGACCTTTCTCTTCAACATGGCAACATTATCACCTGTTGCTTGGGCCATGGTAATACTGGCAGCTGCAGTCATCTCTGAATCAACTGTTGTTTCATGAATGAGAACCTCCTCAGTGAAAATTTCTCCCCCAACCTTATCATTTTGGAAACTCTCCTGCTGACTTTGTTTTTCTTATATTCATAATTGAATGTTTTCAATACTACTACTGGGTCAGCCATGGTCATGGGGAAAAATTGCTCCTTCTCCATTTATTCAATCTTACATGGTTCAATTGGAGACTGAGGAGTGGGGTTTATCTTTGGAGATGATGGAATGCCAAGGTGTTCAATCCTTTTATCTTTCCACATAGCTTATTCCTTCTTCTTTTGGAGTTCCTCATCTATTTTCCTCCAAAGCTCTTCATCTCTTTTCCTTTGTTTTTCCTGCTGCTTGATTCTTTGTTCATTTTCCAAAGCCAATTATTTCACCAAGTCATCTTGTTTTTCTTTCTTTCTTGGTACTTCTGCCTCCTTCACTGCTTTCTCTTCTTCAATCCTCCTCTTGATTCTATCTGCTTCTTTCTCCAATGCTTCCTTCATCTCCTTCACTTGTTCCAACACCCTCTGGAGCTTTTCAACTTCTTCTTGGAGGTTTACAATAGGTGAAGCATGGGTATATTCGGCCTTCTTTTGAGGTCCTTTATTTAGCTTTGCTTTAACCTCAATGGATAAATAAGTCTCTTGAATATTTCCTCATTAGTATCCCTCTCATGGGTATAAGACCACATTTGGTTGACAACAACACAATGACTAATAACAAAAGCTTCAAGATCATGTTTCCTGAATCTTATCTCTCCAAAATTATATGATTCAATTTCACTGGCCTCTTTCATGGCTTGGCTGGTGCGATCAAATACATAGTATCTGATCCTGATAGGAAACTTAGGCCATATGGACCACTTTTCCCTCTTAAGAGTACCTGTCGCTCGATGAGAAAATGTTTGATATAATATTTCCAATAGAACCACTATGTCTGGAGCATATAAAGGTAGTAGATGAGGAGCTCTTGATGCACCGTCTCCATTACACCATTACACCATACACATACGGCTCACAAGAGGAAAGATGACAAAAAATAATACACCATCAATCTACTCTTAGAAGAGATGAAAACAATGCACCATCAATCTCCTCTCAGGAGAGATTAACATAGTGCACCATCAATCTCCTCTGAAGAGATATGAAAATAGTACACCATCAATCTCTTCTTAGGGAGAGATGAAATTTTTACACCATTAATCTCTTCTTAGGGAGAGATGAAATTTGTACACCATCAAGATCCTCTCAAGGAGAGATGAAATTTTTACCTCATGATTGCAAGCCTTAGAACCAAATTCCCTCACCACATAGGTCTTATGGTAACCCGATGATGCTATCAAACAAATGCTCCCTCTCAAAGGGATCCTTAGCCATTCTAGGCTTCTTACATAATCTTCAACCTACTCAAAAGAAGAAAGGTAGCCATGGTGGATTTCAATACTTGCTTTATTAGTAACATCTAGCTATTCATCTAGCTTTAACCAAAGCTTTGAACAAAAGCGAACACCAACAACCTATCAATGCTATTTCTTTGCTCAACAACATATTCTTCCAACTTTTTCTTCATCATGGAAGTATCCATGGGCTCATAATCCATCATGCCACATTATCAACAAGTATTTTATTAGGTTCATGTAACACTTTCAATCAACTCCCTCGTACACTAAAGAGGTTCTCATCCTTTGTGAGAAATATATCATCAACACAGAGAGAATTTCACGAATTTGTCTTCAGTAGATCAAATTCTTCCTTCAGTAGTTCAAGCCATCTTCATATTTTAACATGTAAATTTATCTAGATGTTCTATGCTTGATGCAACTTTAATTTCACTACAAAAATCACACAATCAAGTAAAGTGCTAATAGAACATACCAATAGATCAATAAAAGACAAACCAGAAACAAATAAATGTGTTGGTGCGTTACGACAGTCAACAGGATGCTTCAAGCAACAAAGTATCCTTGGTCAGCCAATCCAGCAGGTGTCACAACAACCCTCAAAATAGCCACACGGTCAACTCAAAGTCAACCCCAGAAAATTCAATGATGCCTAGAAAAGTCAACGTAAAATAGCAGCAAGTAGCAGCAATGACAGCAATAGCAACAACACCAACAATAAAAATAGAAACACCAACAGCAACAACAGCAACAACAGCAGCAACAAAAACAACAGCACCATCAACAACAACAGTAATAGCAGCAACAACAGCAACAACAACAACAGAATTATCTTCGTCCTTCTTTCCCATGTGTGAACTGAAAACTGCCTCCAAGGAGCTCGAACCAATCAGAAGAGGAGAGATGATGTGTGAGGATAAGATGAGTGAAATGTCCTCCAACGTTAACTCTATTTATACCGATCACTGAGGGTGTGTGACACATTTTCTGGGGGCGTAAAACCTTAAGGCCGACCTGCATATATTTTAAAAGTATGAAAAATAAATTCAAAATAAATGTTCTGCTCATCGGATCAAGATGATATTTATATCAATCTTGCACCTCTCCGAAAGAGGAACCCAATAAAAATATTGGTGTCTTCATCTGAGCATCACAACATGGAGTTTGGATCTAGTTTTCCAATTTTAACACTCCCTCTCAACTAGGGAGAAATCCATCCACCTGTGCAATCAAACATCATGCGTCATCCTGCTGTAACTTGCTTTGCTGACCTCTTTATTTTAGAACAGAAGTGGTTTGGTCACAAAGACATCATTCCCAGCTGACAGATTCAACCCAGAGGTCTGAAACCTCTATAGGACTCACAAAGAGTCTCATACCAACTTGAGGTTGGTTTACCTGACCCAAAGTCAGTTGGAGGTCCAAAACCTCACATGGACTCAAAGAGTCACATACAAACCTGAAGTTGGTTTATCTGACTTGAAGTTAGTAGGAGGTCTAAAACCTCACTAGACTTGATCCCAGATCAAGTGGTTGGACATGTGTCATCCTAGATAGAGACTACGGAAATATCTGATGCATCCATCAGTCTTTTCTACTAGTCTCTAGCTTTTCCCACCTCATTGGCCAAATGAGAGGTACTTCCCATGAGTCCAAAAATTACTGGGTAGGATGCATACGAGGCACAGATCATGAGGGGAGAACCAACTCAATCATCATAATGGTGGGGCAAAAGCACCACAAGGTTCAGCAAGCCTAGCCCTGTGTGTGCTTATAGCTATGAGAAGCTATCCCAAAGCCCCTCAGAGCTCCAATAGCTCATCGTCCAATAGGACCCTCAAATTAGGGTCATTCCACGATTCCAAGATTCTCATGGAAGGTTAGGAACATGACCTTCCCCAAGGGAATTGTGAGAATATCCGCGACCTTCTCACCAACATCACCAACATCTGGAATAAAGCAGAGATATATAGAATGCAGGTTCAGCCTACATCACCAACATCCCCTTCTGGGCATGGAGGATTCCAAGGCAGAGGAAGAGGCCAAGGAGGTGGATTAGTTGGCCGAGGAAGAGGACAAGTGATTTTCTATCACTGTGGAGATGCTGGCCATTATGCGCGCGACAGTCCTGCAGGTATTGTAGACAATTTGATCATCTCGTAGAAGACTTCCCTGTCTTGATTGATAAAATTCATGAAAATAATACGCAAACCATGACACAAAATATTCAGATGGTTCGCGCAGAAACTTGTGAAGAAGACCCCTGTGTGAATATGATTATTAGGATTGGTGTAGCCACCAATGAAGATAAAGGAAATAAACTAGCCACTAATATATGGATCCGTAAAGCACCTGAAAACAAAGAAGACTTTAATCTTCAGCGCGTAAAAGAGACCTTTATTGAAGCATGGAAAGAATTTGCAGAAGGAAGTACATCAACATCTGGTAGAACATTGAGGGAAGCAGGAGGAGATGAGGAGATTAAACCATTTCTACAAGCATGTATAAATTTGATGTGCAATAAGAAGGCTGTCAAAAACCTGCAGGAATTAATAGATAATTGAGCAGAGAAAGAACAACGAGCAATCAATAAAATATATAAGAACAAGAAGAGAACAGGTAGGGAGATGCGTATGACTTCATAGCTTGGTGGTTATGAAATGGGCCAAGTTATTCTAGATCTGGGATCAGATGCTAATGTTCTACCTAAGAAAACATTGTATCGAATGGGAGAGTCAAAGCTGCAATGGTCTACCATTCAGCTGCACATGGCTAATTAGCAGAAGATCATTCCTTTAGGGAAGTTGTCACAAGTTGTGGTAAATATAAAGGGTGTTAAGGCGATGGAAGACTTTGAATTCATACAAATTGTAGCTGATACTGATCCATTTCTTGCGCCGCTAGGATTGGATTGGGCCATTGACATGGATGGTTTTATCAATTTAAAGAGAATGATGATGGAATTTGAAAGAAATGGAGTCGGGGTCATCATTCCTATAGATCCTGCAGAAGGCAAAAGATATACTAAACCAATGCGTGATGCAGAAAATATCAATCAAATATATAAGCTAAATTTGGGCAAGGAAGACTGGATTAATGCAACAACAGATGGGAATCTTAAGTGGGAGAAGGATAACTCTTGTTTTTCAGACTCTGATGAAGAACTAGAAAAATGCAGAACTACTTGCATGAGGTGTTTTCACTGCGTTGTAATCGTGTGACCCTATCTCTGTGTTGTATTACATCTGAGATACATGATTTTATTGCACTATGATGGCTCCACTGATGTCAACATGTTTATGAGAGAGCTGGAAAGGACTATGTCGGAAGGACAAAGATTTTGTGCCTTGGACCTTGGCTTGCACGCTACTCCAGCAAGATGGTGCAAAACTCATAAGGAGAATATGGGTAACTGGGAGGAGTGTGCGTGAATGATGAGGTTGTGGTTTGAATTTCCTGTTATTAAAATGGAAGATGTATACTCTATAAAAGAGAATCTACGCAAATATTTGGCTAGATGGAATTAGGTATGGGGTGTAGATCCAAGAACTAAATGGGTCCATATGTTTATTCACACGTTAGGAAAGGTGCCTACTAAATGGTACTTTGAGACAGCGTTGCGTAGAGGCACTGGTGAATGGTCCGTGATGACAGAATTTTATTCTTACATTTAGCTTAGAAAATGATGACCAAGCTTTGATCCCATAAATTATTAACACGTCGATAACACAAACTATGAATTATAGACAATTGACACTTGTTGAGTCTAGGGAGCTGCACGTGGTCAAAAGAACCTCGATCGCCTCACCTACGAATGTCAGATAAATGCACTCCATGATGGTCCTTGTTGGGTATTACAAAAAGTGCATTCCAAAGTATGAGTTGATCATTGCGTCGATGACCAGATTACTCATAAGCGGTGCGACATTCCATTGGGATGTCGAATGTCATAGAAGTTTGTAGTTTTTAAGGGATATCACAGACACTACTCGATATGATTTGAATTACCTGGTCAATAAGAGTTCGTAATTGCAGTGTTGCCTTTTTTGCAAACACTCTTGTAAATCATCAAACTTTGCACAGAGTCTTCTTTTCCTTGCATTGTTAGTGTTAACAAAGTAGGCAAAACCTGGGAATAAAAATGACAAAAATTAGCTCTCTTTTGCATCCCTTAAGATCTAGCTTATGCTTTTATTTCAGCCTTTTTTCTACTGAAATTTTCCTGGCATAGCATCACCTTAGCCACCACGTACAAAAGCCGTGCGAACATAATTTCCATCATCAATTGTAGCATGACCTAATGTAGTGTCTATTGGCTCATCTAAAAGCATATGTTGTTTCCTATAATATCATTCTTTAGCTCTAGACAATTCCAGTATTTGTTTGCTAATACGTGATCCTTTATATAATGGAGATCAACTTGTACCTCATTCAACGCTATGTGCTTCTGCTACCTCAATTGTTGCAAGAAGCCTAGGAGTATCTCCATATTAATCCTCTTGTTCCATCTTACACTTCTTCTCAACAAGAAGAGTCAAGAGACAATCCAACCCCTTTACTAAGACTTCCATCTAGCTTCTAATTGAAGATTGGGATAGTTAAGGGAGCTTTCAAGCCAACTCTATTTGAGTTATATACAAGATCATGGGCAATAATAGGTTTGAAACCCATACATATGTTGAATAATTTGAGAACTAAACAATATTTGGTATAGAATTAGAAAAGAAAAGAAAACGATTAAACTTCTTAAATAATCTAAAAAAAACATAAGAATGAGAAAAAATCTAAACAAAATATAATAATAAATAGAATTCTTCCCTGCCAACAAACAGAAGACTGTAAATTCATTGTCTCTGAATGATGGGAAGAATATATAGGGATACAAAATAGCAACAACAACTAAGAAGTACTAAAAGCTTTCTCATTTATGAAAGAATGAAGTAAATCAACCAATATTAAGTACAAGTAGATAAGATAAGATAAAATAAGATAACTATATTAATGTCCAACGAATGACCACAAAAGTAGGTCAATGGGACTACAGAGTACAATGATGTCGATATAAGGAGGAGTACCAAAAGGTCTCCTATATAAAGAGCAAGAAACAAGAAATAAAGCAAGAAATACATAATGCCTGAAAACCAAAATGAAGAAAGTCTTGGGCTCCAAGTGCAAAGGGCACAAGATAATGGTCCACTAAATCTATCTCCTAATACTTGAGGTCGAATGCAAAAAACTCAAGATGGAGTGTTGTCTCGAGGGAAGGTTAGGGGAGGATTTGGAGCCTCTATAACGTCGCTGCCGAGAAGAAGTGATATGTCGCTGATGACTGGGCGATCTCAACTGCATGCTAGTAAGAGATCTGGTTCGGTAATGACTCAGGGGTCCCTGTGCTAGGGGGATGGCCCCTCTAGCCCACACTGATCTAGAGTCTGAGGAAACAATATTATTAACTTGTTACTTTGTGCCTCTTGCTGACGAGAGCACTGTAAAAAATGACGTAATCAGTTGTACGGGATCTGCTCTAGGAGGCTGGAGAATTTGTGTGTGAAGTCTCGTGGCCTCTTGTATGTACAAAGCTAGGAATCTCTGGTTCGTGTATCGAAAGAAGCTAGATAAGGTCTGTATCCCTCTGAACAAGCAATGGAATCTCCTATGAATCATAGTAAATGGGGCAGCAGAAGATGAAGTGCTCCTTCGACTTAGTCTCTCGGAGGTGGCACAAATGGAAAATCATGTCTAACCGTGCAATCTAATGGTCAGCCTCAATTCGCAGTTTATGAGAACCTACTTTGATCAGACCCAAGGGAATCCAAAGTGCTTACATCTAATGGCGAAGCATGTAATGGGGCCGAATAATGAGTCCATCTCTCAACATCATGAAGTGCTAAACATAGAAAGCCATCTTCGGATGTAACCCATCCAAAGGGTTTATGCAAATAACCTGTACATATTTCCTGTAAATATCCTCTTGGATGATTTTATTTATCTCTTGTTTGGTTGGTAGGAGGTGGCCTAGTGCACACAAAGAATACTTGAATGGAGGGAGTTGGTTTATCTTGATACCAACTGAAGCAAGGAGATCTGAGACTCCAGCATACCAACATTAAGATTGAGCCGAAGGACTTTCTACTGGAATGGACTCTGATGAAAGGTAGGCCAAGTATGGATATCGATCCCACCCCTTCGCTGTATCCGCAAAACCTCGAACATGGTGAAGAAGAGAGATGATACCAAACACTGTCTCAAGGCAAAAGGGGTGAGCTCCAAACTCTGCAAGAATGATGGGTTGTGGCACTTTCTGCTTACATTGAATGATGCGATGAAGAACGGTGATCTACACTCTCTCTGCAGTAGGCCAATCAGACTCTAGTAAGCTAGGACACCAAACCTCTGAACCATATAGAACTGTGGGTCAAACAAGACTGTCCATCAGTGATATCTTGGCTGATATGTCCTAAAAATGATTCCAAAAACATTGTCTCTAGAGAAGGGCCAAGGATCCATAGCCCTTGTTGATTCGAGGCTGGAGTGCAGGCTGCAAGCTAAAGTGAGGTCCTATGAATAGTACCCCTAGATAGGTGTATGATCTGGTGATCTCAATCTCCTCTCCTCTGAAAAATAAATGGAGGTCACAAAGGAACTTCTTCGACGTGTTGAAGATAATAACCTTGGTTTTACCTAGGTTAACCATAAAATGTCGAAGATCACTGAAAAGGGTCAGGGCATCCAATTTCTTCTGCAATCCGTCAGGGGATGGGGCTAGAAGGACCACGTCATCTGCAAACAACAAGATAGAAATAAAGACATGATGTAGAAGGCAACCATCACTGTCCTGGATGTGTTCACGCAAGAAGGACTCCAGCTCGTCAATATAGATCCCAAATAGTGTGGGGGACAAGGGAAAACCTTGTTTTACTCCAATAGTGCTTCGGATAAAATCTGATAGCCCATGTACTATGCGTAGATGACCAAGGACCAAATCATATAAGCGCATGATGGTTGACAAGAGGGTCTCTGAGATGCCAATATCTCTGATTCTCTGGAATAATGCTTCTCTAGACACCGAGTCAAAATCTTTTTGAAAGTCTACAAAACAACAATAGACTTTCAAAGAGCAATTTTGTGCCTCCTCAATGATGGCCCTAAGTGTAAGGATGTGGTCAATAGTCTGGTGCTCAGGTCGAAATCCAACTTGTCCTCTAGCTCTAAGTTGTTTCCGCTCAAGATCCTTGGAGATTTGGAGGTGGAGGGATGTAGCATATAGTTTGGAGAATGTGTGGCCCACCATGATAGTCCTATAATTGTTGGGATCTGAGCTGGGCCTCGATTTGTGTATCGGGTGAATGATGTGCTGAGACCATGTTGATGGGAAACCTGTACAGACCACATGGTTGAAGAGATCAACCAAGTAGGGAGCCAGAGCACAAAGACCGTGTTTAAGGAACTCTGCCTGGAAACCATCCTCATTTGCTGCTTTGTTGCTGTTCATCACCCAAATGGCCTCTCTGATGTCACTGTCATAGAATACGAAACCTAAAGAGGGTGGAGAGGTCACCTGAATCTGGGGTTGCCCTGGGATATCATAGAGGGTGTACACATGAGAGAACATGGGTTGGGGGTTAAGGTCAGAGGGGAGGGGAGAGTGGCGGGGGAGGACAGTACGCCAGAAGTTTTTAGGGGAGTGAGCAAGAGAGGTACACAAGTCACGTCTTCTCTGGGAGACAAAGAGATGTTTCTTGCGACGGAGGAGGCGACGATATGAGGCTTTGATATTGGGGTAGGAGCGGTGAGTATGGATGAATGCATGTCGAAGCTGGTGGTGGGGAGCTTTGCATTCCTCATCATACCATCAATTCATATGGAAATAGGGTTTATGAGAGGTGGAAGTGGGACGACAAGAGTGGGGTTAGGACTTAAGGGCAACATCCAAAATGATGCATGAGAGACAGTTGTACTTGGTTAATGCGGAGTCAAATAGTGGGAATTTGTCCATGGAGGGGAGCATTTGGTGAAGGTGGGAAGAGAAGATGTTTGGGTCACCCTCATCAAAATGAAAAGTAGTACGTGGTGAGCCCTTGGGGGGAGGTGGGTTTGTCAGCACGAAGAGAGAAAGAAAGAAGAGCATGGTCAGCTAAGGGAGATGGGGGAAACAAAAAAGTGATGAATGAAGGGGAGGAGGTTTTGGCTAGAGAGGACATAATCAACAACGCTTGCTCCTCCACCATGAGGTCGACATGTGAAAAAGCAGGAGTTTGGAAGATGCGGGAGGCCATTAAGAATCAACAACTCCTAAGATTCGCCCAAGTGTAAAAGATGTCGACCATAGGTGGTAAGGGGCCCCAATGAATCATCAAAAATCCTATGAAATCCCGTTGACTCTAGGTCGATATCCTAGATGCAATAAACATCCTCAAACCGATTGTGAAGAGGGATCTGGAGGGCTCTAGTGCGGGAGTTGAAGTCACCTAGAAGAATAACCTCCCCAAATGTTGAATACTGGGCTATGCTGACATACAAATTAACAAAGCGGTCCCCACTAGGCCCATTATGAATGGCATATGATGAAGAAGCAAGAGGGAAGTAACAAACAACAATGTAAGTGTCCCTGGGAAGAGGAGAGACCCCTCGAACCCGAACCCAAATAAACCTCGCAAACTCATTCGCAACCACCAAAGAAATCCTACTCTAAAAGGAATATTTGATGAAGTAAGAAACTCCCCCAGAACCTCTGATACCATCGAAACTCCTCGTCTCCTGACTACAAGCTGAGAACTTATGGTAACCTGTAATGTCTGGGAGAGGCCGAACAGGGCTCTCATGTGTCTCGATGATGAATAAAATACCCGACAATCGAAGAGCATCATATAATAGACCTGGCGATGCCCAAAAATACCCATTCCCATTCCAACAACTGACGGAAATGGATGCCCCTTGTTTCCTCCCCTAATGAGCCTATCATTTGGAGGACCCGAAATGGGGCTTCCACCTAGGTGGAAAAGTGTCCTGAATCACTACTTTGAGGTTCCTAATAACTGCCCATTTCCCTGCCTGGTGTGTTGCTGTAACCAACTCCCTCGAGCGTTTGAGCTCAACAACCTGTGTTTTAGTGAGATCTTCATCAAGGAAGATCTTACTAGGAAGTGAGAATAGTTTTCGCTTAGCTCTAAGAGCTCGAAGGCGATCAGCTGCCAACCTGAACTGGAGAAAGAGAGCGGAATTGTACCCAAGCCAAGCCCTATCAAGGGTCACATCTTGGAGATCTAGTTTTTCATTGAGGAACAGGGTCCCAACCACCATGGGGTTTGAGGATGTGAGAGGCAAAGGAAGCCCTCTCACTTTGAGGATCAATCCTTGTGCTTGTTTAGTGTGTTCTTCCATGAGTTTAGATTGTACCACCTCCTAAACTGTGCCTAAAGGGGGAGCGAGAGGGGTATCCCTTCCTCTAGCAACCTGTGCCCATGAGTTGATGTGTGTTTCTGTTTCTTGTTTAAAGGCATCTTGCTGAGCTTTGATATCCTCCTATTTGCTTTTTAGATTGAGAAGTTTAGCGTGTAGAGTGTCATTAGAGGGGTGGTGGTGAACTGCTTGCTCCTTGTTGTCCATCAACAACTACTTCAGTGAACCATTATCGCCTTCCATTACAACTACTCTATTCTTGAGTTCATTGACCTCTCTTTTTAGTGCCTAGTTAGAGGATTCAAGGGTTTCCAATCTCCTAAATAGTTCTTGAAAAGCCCTGTTGTCGCATCGAAATCCATAATTGGGCAAAGGTGACGGTTCCGACAAGATTTGAAAGAAGTCTTCGACACCTATGTCTATGTTGGTAGGAGGTCGTGACGGCGTAGTCACCTGCGGTTGATCCTGTTGCTGTGGTTGGGTACCCGGGGATCCAAGCGTCATGGTGTTGAGACATCATTAATGAAGATCTGCATCTTGAAAGCAGAATAACACTGTTGAAGACTAATTCCTGCACTTCCATAAGAGCTCTTGAAGAATCTCTCATCGTCGAGGAGAAAACAGACCAGAGAGA
This sequence comes from Pinus albicaulis, assembly GCA_034641835.2. Classification (NCBI taxonomy): domain Eukaryota; kingdom Viridiplantae; phylum Streptophyta; class Pinopsida; order Pinales; family Pinaceae; genus Pinus; species Pinus albicaulis. The sequence goes on from JAXQQM020082135.1 coordinate 94,939, forward strand.
CGTACTAGTGCCAACAACATGGGCCAGGACCCAAAGTAGACCTGATAACTGGTACTCACTGAGGAGTTATGACAAACACTTTACCTGCAAACCCACAACTCTCGTCCATGCGCTTTTACAACAAGATTCCATGCGTGAATGAGCGACAGCCGGCGGACAATCTCCAATCGCGTGAATGAGTGGTAGATGGCGGACAGATCTCTGTAGAGTAAAACTAAAGACTTGCTTTGCTACATCGATTATTCACTGTTTCGAGAGATAAAAAAGCATCGGCGAAAGATACAAGTGACCAAGAATCGAACCTTATAGTCGAAGAGAAAACCCAAATCTATTTCACAGGCCACTGCTCCTTTTACTCCTCTCCCCACTTCTGTGGCTCCCTTCCCTTTCCTTTCATAGGCCTTAAGAAACACTGAAGCTGAGAGAATTTGATCACATGTGTTGCTTGCCTAGACTCTGACGGTGTGTCTCCAGTAGAGGGGGTTATCGACGGCTCTGCAATTCTGGCGGATGCGATACTATTGATGCTAGAGTAACCAGAGTTTCTTTGATGTTTGGCCCGCCATTGAAGTTCCAATTCCACCACCGCTTTAAGCTAAAGGAAAGATCTAGGGCTAGCCCAATAATACCATGATAGGATACAATTCAGGGAAATAGGAATGTACAATGGATTTAATATTAAACCTTGTACCTGCCGAGTGATCGATATGTATGCAGATTCGGCGGATGCAGATGCAATTTGATTGATGTTGGAGTCACTGGAGCTGCATTGATGTTTCCAATTACACCACTGACTGGATCGATGCCCTGTATCTATCTGCTAGCATGCTTTTCTGCTAGTGTGAGAAGGACGTCTCAAACCAGTTATTGCAAACAAATGATAATTTTCCTAGTATACTTCCTGAAAGTGATACCAGTGCCCCTGGATGCAGACTTGTAGCTAGCCGTATCCCTAATCATTGTCTTGGACCCAACCTTAGACCAAAAGAAACTCGTCCAAATAAGGGAAAATTTGGAAATAGGAGTCGTGATTTTTTTGCTTCAAGTATTAAACCATTTGCAGACTCCATCTTAAAGCTGCAACACACGAAGATGGATATTTATAAAGATGCTGAAAGGTTGCGTGTTGAATCTAAGGAGAAGCGAGCAGAATTAGATCTTAGACGGACTGATATTATCATGAATACTCAGTTGCAAATTGCTAAACTACTTTCTTGCAAGAATCACAGAAGAAAACCAGCTGCTTTTACTTCTCCAGTTCATTTGACCACTGCTACTATTAAATATTTATCTTTAGAAACTGTGGTTCCAGTAAATTTCACTGATGTTAGCGGGCAGACTGTGCAGTCTGTTTTCCCTGGAAATGAGTACATTTTTTTTCATTTGTCTTTTCTGCAACCCTAGGGACATATGATGGCCATAAATATGGGATCATAGAACTGGCGCTTTGGTGGATCGAGGGTTGATTATGTCTGCTCTCACCAATGTGTATATGGTGTATGAATCTGAGCCAAATATCTGCATAAATGTCAAAATATGCTAGCAGATTCTAACAAATCATCAAAAAAACTTCTTATGGTTGTAAACACTATCAGGAATATCAGATACAGATACAAAAGTATGCATCCTTTGGCAGCATTGGAATATCATCTTGTGCTGGTGCTATTTTATCTGTGTTCATTAGTAAAGACCCTATTGTTGAACAGACAGGGAAAGCAGCCAATAAATTTAAAAGACATTACAGTAAAGACCCTATTGTTGAATAGATAGCGAAAGTAGCTAGACAAGTCAATTATAAAAATTTAACATCACCATTAAGCAACTTTATCAATGTACAAGGTCAATTCTTGTATTATAATTCGAATACATTTTTATATGACATGGGTACTAACAATTATAAATTTTACCTACATATAAATTATAGTAGCTCCTTCAGATAAGTTTTAGAAGAGTATTAAGGGTCCTCCAATAAACATGTTGATTAAAGGGATGCACTAGACAATTTAGCCTAAATTAAATCTCCCTTAGCCTCCACAGCCCAAAAGGAGAGAAACTTTTTTGGTTTTCTTTGGCTGCTTTCCAAAAGAAGTAGATTCAGCAAACCACAAATTTTATCTAGCACATCAATTCAGATAATCAAGTGTCATATCATAATGAAATAAATTCATGCACATAGAATAAATAAATGATCAAACACAATTCCATTTGATTCACCTCCATGTGTCTACATTCTCTGACTATAGAAGACAAACTTGTGACCAACTACACAGTAACATACATAATAAATTAAGGATTCTTTCACAAGTTCCAAACCAAATACACAGTAAAAACCTAAATCATCATGCACAAATCATACAGATGACGGATCATCATCTTCTTGAATTTCCATTTCTCTACATGAAAGTGCCCATACAGATGACGGTTTCCCTCTATAGGTTTCTATCTAATAAAAATGAATCCAGGTAGTTGTTTTTAAGAGTGGTCCCATAATGCTAGGATTCGGGAACTATAATAGGATTAGAAGTCCTTGTAGAATATAGTTTCAGAAGTACCATGATGAGATATTCATAATAACTCTTGTCATGCTCCAAAATACCATATTGAATTATCATATTTAGAAACCGTCTCTGGGACTGCATAGTCAATTGGAATATTGTTATATGTAGAGACAAATTTCATGTCTCCATTCATTTCCTAGCAATGATGTATAAAATGTTGATCGTAGACCCTGCTTTGATCAAGGTTTAATCCCTCTCCCATTACCAGATGGATGTTTGAACCAAAATTGTAATCATTGTTTCCAGCAATGACTCCTTGCCCAAAGAAGTTATCATCAGGCATAATTTTGAAAATTTCCCCACCTTGTGAAGCAAGGTGTATTTTCACTTCAAGCTGATTGTGATAATTCATCATCTTAAGGTTCCCTATTGTTGATGTCTTATTCTGATGCAACCCATCATATAAGCAAGTAATTCATTGATAGGTTGTTGATTACCAGTTGGAATTGCTGAACTTGTAGTGCCAAGAGGATTAAGATTCACATTACCATTGGATGTCTTCTGTCCTTCCTTCTCAGATGGAAAAATACCCACCTTTCCTTGAACTTGTAGCTGGTTAGGCTACCTTGTAGATATACAAAATAAGGATTTAATCTCTTGAGGTTCTGGTCCCTGATATCCCATGCCTTGCAAATATTTTCTATATGCACAAGTAGACTGATGGGAATTTCTTAAAATTTGATATGAAAATTCAAGTTGGTGCTCATGATATGGGCACTCTTCATGTGGACATGTATAGACCTTTTGATCTTCCAATGGAGATTCCTGTGGTAACTTTATTTTTCTGATAAAATCTACATTATCTCCTACCTGAAAAATTGAAACTCCCTCATTTGAAATACCTACATTGAAATGGTCAAAGTCTTGTGGTTTGCATTCCTGTACCTTGGAACTTAAGATATCCAAGTCTTTTCATTTGCAATCCCACACATCAGTATTTCTATAAATAGAGTTCGGATCATCTTCAAAGCCTTCAACATCATACTCGATGTCGCTGCTTAATGAGAAGACTTTTAAACTTCATTTGAAATTCAAGCATCATATTATCTTAAGTTCTATAAAATTTTGATTAATTTGCATTCTATAAGGCTTTATAAAACAGAATTTTATAAATTTGATGACCGAGAGTGAAATTAAAGACCAGGATCAGATTCCTCCAGAGTTAGAAAACATTGTGCAAAAGTTGGACAGCTCTCCTTAATGCCTGCACCCACACTGCCATCAATTCCTCTAGTGAGGTAGCTCATACCTTCATTAGGAAGATAGTGATATTCCATGGTGTTCCTAAGAAGATAATATTACACAGAGATTCCAAGTTTACTTCTAGATTCTAGAAGGAGTTGTTTGAAGGTTTGGGGAAAAAGTTGGATCTCAGTACAACTTATAATCCATAGATTGATGAACAAAGAGATAGGGTCAACATGATTGTTGAGGACATTTTGAGTATGTATGTCATGCATGAAAAATGAGAGTGGGAGGAAAATATTCCACTGGTATAGTTTGCATATAATAATGGGTATAAAAAATCCTTGAGGATAAGTCAATTTGATGTTATTTATTGGTGGATTTGTAATACTCTTATCGACTAAAGTGATCCAGTGAATAGGGTGTTGATTGGACCAGATATGTTGGCAGAGATGGAACAGGAAATGCAGGTTATTAAGAGGAATTTGAAGGTGGCACAGGATATGAAAAAGAGTTATGTGGATCATCATAGATAATTCAAGGAGTTTCAATTTTGGGATCATGTGTACTTGCGCATCAAATCCAAGAAGATCTCCTTGGGTATTGGATCATGTGGCAAGATAGAACCTCAGTTTTGCGAGCCTTTTGAGATCCTTGAGAGGATTGGACCAGTGTCTTATAGACTTGCACCGCTGCTAATAGTGAAAGTCCCTGATTTTTTCCATGTTTCATTTCTTAAGAGATATGTCCCGGATGATGATCACGTGATTGAATGGAATATATTGCAGGTGTAACCAGAGGGAGAATTATAGCTAGAATCACAATGCACAATATTGCAACGAAAAAACTCACTCTGGAAAAGAGAAATCGACTAGGTTAAAGTGCAATGGAATCACTTTGGATCCGTTGAAGCTGCATGGCAGATGGATGATCATATGTGGGATATTTATCCTTATTTTTTTGTTTTTTAAGAAGATGTGTTTGGTTTATGGGTTTTTTGTATATGTATATGTATATGTATATGGATGTTGTTGTAAATGTTAGCCTCTCTAAAATAACAATAATAAATCCAAAATAATTAATTAAATATTCCTAACTCTTGGGTTGTTGGGTTGTTCCTCAAAAGATGGAGTTTGTTTAGGAACTCCTATATTGGTGGGTTTTTGGTGAGAAATTATCTCAACCAAAAGAGACTAAGATAGCACAGACTATCTTCTCTCATATATTTAAATTGTAAATTAAAATTCTTTTAATAAGAGAGATTACATGAGGAATCCATGAGGCTTCTGCCTTTTCCGCCAATGTTTTGCCTAAGTTTTGTATCTATGTTTTCTGCCATATGTTTCTGAGTTAATTTAATTTGTAACATGTGGTATCAGAGCTGATGGTTTTACTTCTTGGGATCCTTTCCATCGTGCCATGGTGGCGGCCTCAAGACCCCAAACTTGATGAAGAAATGTGCGTGGGCGAATGTGTGTGGATGCTGCAGCGTGGACCTGCGTACTCATGAAAGTGCTGAGGGTATGCAAGAAGTAGAGATGGTTTTCCAACAACACCAAAGAATTTCGAATGACAGTTAAGCTCCTTATTTCGGAAAATAGGTATTCCTCCTCTAATAAATCAAAGAACTGGGCAGAGTCAAGGGCGCCTACTAATGTGGTGTTCTGCAGAGTTCTGGTCGTGTTTAAGGTAGCCAGAGTTCTATTGTGATTTTATTTTGTTTTTTTTATGCGTAGATCAAATCACTTCTACGCACCACAAATTTGGTGGACACTTGTGTGTTTTTTATTTTTCCTCATATATATGAATTAGTTACATCGCTGGTTCGTTAAGTTGCAAACGGTGTAACTTGGTTGTGGCATCGATTCAGCGATCTGTGACATCACTTCTGCATTCATATTAAATATATTGTGTGTTCAATTGAAGGTGTGTTTTTCAAACCAGCGTTTTTTCATGTGGTAATCTGCATTTTAGATCTACAAATTGGATATTCTTTCATGATTATAACCAGCAATTTAAATGACAACGTTTGCATCTCTGCCAACCAGCGTTGAATGTAAATGCTGGCATTCAGCAAGAATTTGAAAACAGCGTTGAAATTTCAATTGAAAGCGCTGAAACCAGCGTTGAAATCTACAATTGAAAGCGTTGAAATCTGCAATTGAAAGCACTAAAACCAGTGTTGAAACCACTTTTGTTGAAAGCATCGAACCAGCATTTAATTGGCATCAATTTTGCACATTAGAATCTAGAGTCACGTCTATTTCGTTTACATTTCCAATATTTTCAATGTTGACAACCAACGGATACCAACAATTCTGTATACACCTTTCTTTTTATATATGGTTGATCGTTTGTGCAGATTAGAACTACAATCCTTCATTGCACAATAGTCACCGGTGCATTTTAGTCAAATATTTGTGCAGATTTGAAATGAGATCCTTCTTTGCACGGTAGTCACTGGTGCGTTTTAGTTAAAGATCCACGTTCAATTAAAAGAATATAATTTGGAATTCGGTCAGAGCATGCATATGCTAGTAGTCTTGCTCGGTTTGCTGCAAACCTTGGACCAGTTGCCTGGAAGATTGCAGCTCAGAAGATAAGGAGAATGCTCTTGCTATTTCCGCACGGGGTTTATTTTTTGATTGAATCATAGGCATCGATTGGCATCAAACCAACGTTCCAACCAGCGTTTGCAGTTTGCAGTCAGTCAGCTAGCGTTCTGCATGCTTTGGAGAAGAATTGATTCAGTGTTAAGAGGCATCGATTGGCATCTATTCTTCAATTGAATGCGTTGAATGTAAATGCGTTTCTTCTTTCACGCAGTTTGTAAATGCGTTGAATGTAAATGTGTTTCTTCTTTCACGCAATTTCAAGGTGCTATTCTGCAATTGCATAGACCAAGCGTGCAACAAATTTTATTTTCCACCGGTGTTGTGTACATAATTTTGATTCCAGTAAAAGAAGTTGAATCACCACTCCATGAGTGTGACGTGAAAGAAGAAACCAGAAATCAACGTTGTCACTATCCAAATCTGAAAACCATTGAGAAAGGTAGACTTTGAAACCGATTCCAAAGAGCAACCAGTGGTAGAAGAAGTCAAAATTCAGCATTTGATATTGTGTGTCTTTTTAAATCTAAAAAATTATTTTCTAGAGAAATAAGGAGAGATAAGAAATGGAAAAAATATTTTTGTGAGAGGAGTCATAAGGGTTCTCATTGATTTTGTAATAAGAGTGATACTTTTGTACTTTTTGGAGTATTAAGGGTGATGTTTTAAAATCCTTGGAGTGATAAGTTGTAATTTGGAGAGCTCAGGAAAGTTTCCATTTGTATTTGGAGTGATAAGGAAAAGCCATTATTGTAATTCAAATTATTGTCTTACTTTGAGAGAGATCGTGTCACTATCCATTCAAATTTTGAAGGCGTGTTGTTTCAAAGGGTTGTCAGCTTGGCATTATTATTGCTTCAGATGATGTACTCAATGATTAATAAAGATATCATTTTTTTTGGTGTTGATGTGTCCTAGATCTGCCCGAAATTGAATAAGGGGATCTAAGGTACACTATGTGTGTTTGATGGCGCATGGTTTTTTATGGCTTCATGTTGTTGTTTTTGATCTGTGTCTAGTTGTGACACATAAATAATTTCATCACATACATGAACTTCAATATCAGCAAGCACGACACATAACGAAATAGCTGCAAGATCAACACATGCATCTGCACAAATTGAAGATTGTCTACATCAGCATTTTAAATCAACAAGCCAATTCACTTCATCAAGTTCATGTACTTTCACATCAGCGTTGTTATACATTCTTTTCAAAACTTGTAATCAAATTCACTATGTTATGTTAATCATTAAAAATTCATTGTTAATGAATTTTTAAGAAGACAAGTGAATTCATTATTTTAAAGTGAATCATTGTAAGCTTTCTTGGGTGCATTGTCGACAGTGTTCGACACCCTTCCTTTACACAAAATCAATTGATTGCATGAGTTTTTTCAAACAAGCAACAAGTTTACATCTCTTGCAAGCGAGCGTGATTATTCATTCAACCAATTTGCATCAATTCAGTGCAAAAATCGACACATCAAGCGAGCCAGAGTGAATTTTATTGCAGCGACCATCAAAAGCAACCAAACAAGTTAAACTGTGACATCAATCAACCAAGTTGACATCGACATCAAGCGAGCGTGGTTATTCCGTCAAGTGAGCGTACAAGCAAACGCGATCGTCATCAAGCGAGCGTGGTTATTCATTGAAGTGAGCGTAAAATCATCAAGTAAGTCAACTAAGCGCTTAAACAAATGCGATCGTCATCAAGCGAGCATGAATTCTAGAGTGCCATTCAAGCCACATTCAAGCGAGCCTGTCATTCAAGTGAAACAGTTCAAAGAACGACATCTCCAACAAGAGAGCATGTTTTCTAGTGCACAAGTTCAGATGGCGCAACATATTCAGTTGTTAAAAATTCTTCACAGTTTGATCATCTCCAGTGATGAAGACATGGTGCACGTCAGCAAAGAAACTCTTGTTGATATTTCACGGCATCTACAACAAACACATCAAAATATTGAGTTTCTTCAGCTCGAGTCACAACTTCAAAGGATTGAATTGCAAGAAAAGAATGATACTTTCAAGTCTTTGAACCATCCAGATGATAAGTCTTTGCATAATCCAGATGATAAGTCATTATTTCAGCCAGCTTCAAGTGTCGTAGCTGTTCAAGATCCAGTTTCTTCCAAGCCCATCATCAGGCCCTAGGAAGAAATTCAGAATAACAAGAATCGACGAGGCTTAGGATATGTCCAAGATGATGCCAACTTACACATTCCCAATTATTCCAAGCCCATTCAGTTCGACAGTGCGGGATTTCTTGAACAGATCCCCTCAGCACATTCAGAGACAGATGTAGCCAACCAGCAGTGCATGCAACCCAAAGTTGTTGAAAAAGAGAATTCCCCACAACCTGAAGTTGAAGTCAAACCGAAATGTTCTCATTGTCAGAGAACCAGTCATATGGAAGATCAGTGTTTTGATCTCCATCCCTGTTGCCATTGTGGCAAGTCCAATCATTCCTCAGACAAATGTCGCAATCAACACAAATTAGAGAGATTAAAGATACATTATGAATGGATCGACCCTTGGGAATGGTCATCCAAAGTTAAAAGATTGCTTCAGTTCTACCATCGAATCCAATCGCACATATTGCAGCCAACACTGAACAGATGATGGTACTCTCATGCAGTTGAATGGGGGAGTACAACAGTGTAAAAATCCTACACCTGAAGGGGGGGATTTCAGGAATATTTTACAGAGAAGTGTCTCTCCTTTCAGCTGACAAAGGGGGGAAAATGTCAATGAGATTGACAGTGGTTGTAAGTCTTGAAAAAACCAACAAATTTTCCAGTGGGCATCAACAAATTTGCCAGTGGGCAGTCGATAGCAAAGAAGCAGTGAACAATTTTCAGCAAAGCAAAAGCAACAGTGAGTTGTTTTTGACATCATCAGCCAGTGGGCTTTGAACAAATTTTGTCAGTGGACAAAGGATGTTGCTTTCATGCAAAGGAAAGATGGATCCTTTTGCAACTTGGCACTTGATGGATTTTTCAAGCGAAATTCAGACATGAATCAGACATACAGCTGACTCATGGTCTCTTCAGATTGCAGTTTTTCAGCATCCAGCTTTGGTGGTTTTTCAGGCAATGTTTTTTGACGATCAACATGAGAACTTGGAAGATGGTTCCTCATTCTTATTTTGGATTTGTCATTGAAGGGGGGAATTTTAGCCTCTCTAAAATAACAATAATAAATCCAAAATAATTAATTAAATATTCCTAACTCTTGGGTTGTTGGGTTGTTCCTCAAAAGATGGAGTTTGTTTAGGAACTCCTATCTTGGTGGGTTTTTAGGTAATCTCAACAAAAGAGACTAAGATGCTTACGAACTATCTTCTCTCATATATTTAAATTGTAAATTAAATTTTTTTAATAAGAGAGATTACATGAGGAAGCCATGAGGCTTCTACCTTTTCCGCCAATGTTTTGCCTAAGTTTTGTATCTATGTTTTCTCCAATATGTTTGTGAGTTAATTTAATTTGTAACAGTAAATATCATAATTAGTGGTGTTATAAAGCTACAACAAGTGGTTTTATTTATTTATTTATTTATTTATTTTTTCAGCAGGATGTAATTGTAAATAATGCATTGGGTTATGTTATAAAGATCCATTGGAAGTATTTTTTGTTTTCAGTTTGTTATGAGTCTGTAGAACACGAGGATGATGTTCCCCCAAGGAGGGGGGTGAATTCTTTTCAACCCTAGTTGATTTTCCATGTAAATAAAATAAAAACAAGGTCATGGGACACATATCCCAAGTTGAATGTTGGGAAAAAAATAGTGATGAGCATCACTTGTTATTAATTAATGGCTATGGAAATTGGAAAAATAAATGGTAAAGGATAAGAGGAAATAATTAGAATTCATTTATGAAAATAAAGGAAAAATGGAGAAAAGGATGGTGAAGAGACACAAATTTGCATGCAAGGAAAAATAGTGGGAAAATGAAGGAAAAATGAAGAAAATAGAGGCATCAATAATAAAAAGGCTTAAGAGAATCAATTCACAATTTTTTTTTCTGTTTATATTTGTTCTCTCATACTCTTTCCCACTTAGAGCATTCTTGGAGCATCCTTGGAGAACTTTAGCATTCACTTGGATTTGGAGAAAGAAGGCAAAGGAAAGGAGGGTGTGCAAGGAATTTTTTTTCTGCTCAACTATAGTTGGATTTCTTTGTAGGTAATATGATGCATGTGTGATTTCCTTATTAATTTCTAGACGCATGGAATATCCATGTCATTTTCAAGTTATGTGATGTCATTGGCATGGATATTTTTCTGGATTGATAGTGGTTTAAGCCTTTCCTTGTTATTTCTTGGATATCCATGATGTTGTGGGTTTTTCCACTTGTTTTTTTTTTCTGATTGGTGCTCGTGTTCCCTATGGTTATGGGTTGGAACATCTTCTCTCGAAGCCCTAGAACAACTTGGGTTGAGTTACTAGTTCCTACAACCGTTGGTTGGGACAAATGATCTGGAGCACTTGGTGGGTTGATTTACTTGTCCCTAGAGCCACAATTGAAACAAATTATCAGGAACACTGGAAGTTTCTAGGTTTAGTTACTAGTTCCTAGAGCCTTGGACAACTTGGGTAGAGACTGATGTAGTTGATGTTATTTATTTTCAGATCGTAGAGGTGGTTTGGCCTTTGGGGGCCCTGTTTTGGTTATTCCATGAGATCCTAAATTAATGCTTGGAATATGTTGCGGGGGTGATTAGTTGAAAGAGATATTTGGTTCATCCAAATCTCTCATCGGGTGGTACGTGGAAGTCCCTAACTTGGTTGAAATTTTTATATGTTAATAAGAGTTATTTTTCCGAGTGTGATTTATGAGAACTTTTACTTATTATCATGTTTAAATTATTTCTAATTAGCCATGGTTTCTATATTGGTTATATGATGTATTCCATCTATGGATCTTATCATGTTTCCTTAAGTTATTGAATGGTTGATGAATATGTGGAATAACAAGTGTTATTGTAGTGATTTCCAAATGAAGACTATCAATTTATGATGAAATATGCATCCATGACTTATAGCTTACACATTTTCCATATGTTTGATGAAATGTCTATCATGGATTAGGAAATCTAAGTCAAGTTCTTGCTTCAAGTTTGAACATTTGGAATTGTCATCATGTAAATATGTTTTTGGAAGGTTTCAGGTAATTTTAGGCAGTGGTCTAGAGGATAGCCTGAAAAGGGGTCACAGATCCCTGGACCGCATGCTCAGATCTGAAGGGTTTAGGCCATAACCACATGGAAGGAGGCATGTGCATGTGATTGAAGGCCTATAACCACACCCTTTCCTTGTTTTTCATGTGGTTGGGGTGCTAGGTCAAAGAAAAATGGTTTTGGCTCAGGGATTGATTGCCTAGGGTGGTTTTCCAACTCCTAAGTAATCTGTAGTCCTTTTAGGAAGTCATTATGTGTCCAATTTCTATGCCCCACTTCCTTAACTAAAACTTGGAGGTTATTTCATGTCGTACTGATACTTGTTTCATTTTTACCCTGGTGAGCTTGTGAAATTGGGTAAATGTCCAAGGGGTGGTTACATATGGAAATGTACAGGAGTAGTTTCTATTGACTTATGGATATCAACTAAAATTTATGAACCCTTTCCACTATTGGTTTTAGTGTTTCTCACCCAAAGTCCTGAGACATAAATGAAACCAACAATTGGTGACACATTTAAATACCTACTCTTTGCTAGAAACATTAGTATTAAAAGCATTAGGCTGAAATTTGAAAAATAAAGAAATTGAAAACGAATTGAATGTACATATTCAATTCTTATTAGTTTAAAAGAAAACACAACTTATTGAAACTAAAATTCTGATGAGAGAACAAATAATTCCCTAAAAAATTCCAAGCATAAGTTTATATTACTAAAATTGTTTCAAACCATTCTTCACTAAGAAAATTAAAGGATCACCACTTGTTTATTTCATACATTCATAATTCTAGTTAAATAAAAGAAAGATAACATAAATTGTTGGGAAAAATACTGAGAGGGGGGGTGAATCAGTATTTACTGCATATTCAAAACTTTTACTTTTTCTTTCTTCTAAAACCCATACACGACTTTCCTGATACAGACTTGCGTATATACGCGTATACCCTTTAAGAAACTAGCGTATACACAGAGATCTAATTATGTCATTAATTCTTCACTTATATCATTCCATCATTCATTCATCAGATGTTTAATAAACAAGAGTAAGAATTTAATAAACTATCACACAAGTACATCACACATGAAATTAAGATTTTTAGGTGGAAACCCAAGCCTGAGAAAAACCACCTGCCACAGCCACTTTCTTCGTCAAATTTATTATAGAGAAATATCTTACATACATATAAATGGGCAGATTTAGACCAAAGACGCAGCACCCACCGCGCTCATTTACTGTACCCTCTCCTGGAAGGGAGCTACGACCCCCCGATCTCGTTTACCAGCCTCACCTGGAAGGGAGCTACGACCTCCTGACTCATTTACCAGCCTCTCCTGGAAGGGAGCTACGACCCCCTGATCTCGTTTACCAGCCTCACCTGGAAGGGAGCTACAACCCCCTGACTGAAGGCTACAACCCTCAGCACCTCTATGGACCACGTTTCATCAATTTTCACACTGGATCCAAAGCTTCTTTTAGGACACAACTTGCAGGCCACGTTTCATCATATTTTCAGACTGGACCCACTCCATACTTTTAAGCACAACACCATGAATATTATACAATCATCGATAGATACGTAAAACCAAAGTTGTACGTACCGACATTTACTACGTACTTCGAAGAACCGCCAGTTTGCATACGTGCTTCTTCCTTCCGATGTCGCGTATATACGCGCTTTCCGTTCACATAAACCAACAGATACTTCGTATATATTATGATCTAATTTCATTGCGCATACGCGTAAATAAGCCGCGTATATACGCGCTTTTCCTTCATGGCATGTTTATTGTCTTTCAGATATTTAGGTCATTGCAATTCTTCAGAACAGATACATCACACAGATTTTTACCCTTTACTTCAGACAGATGTTCGCCTCATCTCAGATCTAATCATTCCATTGACAGATCTAGCCAATACAAATACATTCCAGATCTAGATTCCCTTCTTCATCATTTCTTCATTGGAGCATCATGCATTCAGATCTATCATTCAACTGTAACCCTTTCCATTCAGATATACTTCAGAGAGAAGTATTCATTCAAGCTCAGACATCTTGCACCACACTCATGATTTGCACAATGAAATTTTTCTCTTTATATAGGTTTACCCTCTTTCAATACCATGAGCCAAAACCACATTACATCCGATGGTATTCCTGGACGGGGTCAATTAGGCGAATCATTACCCAATACAATGGGTCAATACCATGGTGGATACCCCTGGTTTTGCACTTTTTGAGCGCTTTTTCCCATACGCGACTTGGCACGTTCTTTTCCGCGTGCATACGCGACTTCCCCTAGACAAATACGCGTATGCTTAGAGACATACTCTTCTCACCAAAGATTTAGCACATGCTGAATTCCTTTTTTTTCATTGCCTTCTGTACTCACTGTAGATACATCAGATTTGGTTCATCAAGACATATTCTATCAAGCACAACTTCATCAAGTAAGTTGCCATCATCTTCATTATATTGCTAACAAACATAATTTCATATCAGATTTACATCATTTACCAAGTCCATCAGGTCAAGAATAACTTCATCAGGTGGATTTCCATCAAGGACAACACCTGCCAACATTCTCATGTCTTCATCTTCATTCAGTGGGTTGCCATGAAGGACAACACTCTGCATCATATTGCCAACAATCTCCCCCTTTGGACTTGATGGCAACCACGATGGTGTTTGATCAACACAACAGATAGGTATATTAAGAATATAATGACACCATGTCATTCTCCCCATTTTTGACAGCATTCTTTCTCTTCATTCAAACACCATGTCACTCTCCCCCTTTTACATCAAGGGCAAAGGGTGGATCAAAACCAACACACTCTCCCCCTGTTCTGTAGATCTGATATACTGAAGTGACCAAGCTCCCCCTGAGTTCATGCTGAATCTTCAAAACATAATTTCAAGGAAATACATGACTCTATGACTTTCCTATCACCAATGACTCATACTTACATCAAAGATCCATCCAAGTGAATTTACATATGAGACTCAAGTACCCAACCAAGTGGGTTTACAAATTTGACAAGTCCTTCACATGACTGAATATTACAATTTTACATCATGGGTCTCATCAAGACCTTTTCATCAAACTACAAATATAACTTTAAGACCAACACCAGAAAGTTCTCAAGAAAGAGAACATATTTCAGAAACATCATAATGCAAACAATGCATTATACTCAGCAAAGCTGATGCTCCCCCTGATACTGTGCATCCAAGCATCCTTTTCATATGACTAAGGCTCCCCCTTAGTTTGTGCATCCTGAACACTTTCACCAACAAATTATCAAGGCATCTTTATCAAAAACATTAGAAATAGACTTATGAGAACTGGAACACCACCAGAGATACCAAAACAGTATCAGGGATACCAAACAGCACTGCAGCTGTGCTGAAGAGAGCTGACTCCAAACAGAGAAAAAAATGTCAGCAATCAGACATACGCGGTTTTCTGTGCATCAACTCGCGTATATACGCGACTGTGTTTCAGGAAATCCGCATATCCAATGCCATATTCTAAAATTATGCAGATTTGTTCTTTTGACTGGCAGAGAACACTCCCAGCTTCTGTCTTAGGTACTCGAACGCTTCCCTGGGCAGAGGTTTGGTAAAGATATCAGCAACTTGTTCTTTGGAGGAAACATATTCCAACTTTCACCTTGCTCCACACTTGTTCACCGTAAGAAGTGATACTTCTACTTCTGATGGGAATGCTTGGTCTTCGAATGCATACTGTGATTTTTTGAAATACCGATGGCACTTGTGGTTGTCACATTTAATGGGGACAGGAGGTACATTTGATTTGGAAATCTTGTAAGCTTTGCATCATCCAAAGAAGTTGAGTGCAACATGATGCGGCAACCACATACTCTGCTTCTGATGTAGATAAGACAATAGAGCTTTGCTTCTTGCTCAACCAAGATACTAACCAGGGCCCCATATAGAATGCACCACCACTAGTGCTTTTCCGATCATCAACATGTCCAGCCCAATCTGCATCAGTGTAAGCATGAAGAGTAAGATCAACATTATTTGGATACCATAGTCCAAAGTCTTGAGTTCCTTGCAGATATTTGAATATTCTTTAACATCCTCAAGGTGAGACTCTTTGGATTAGTTTGTAACCAAGTTGTAACCATCCAACAATCCCACCCATGTGCATAATGTCCGGTCTAGTCCCGAAAGGAGATGTGCGAGACTCTACTGATCTCAGATCGTTGATTCGTCATGGGAGGAGTCATCGAGAACCTAGATTTAGAGGGCGTACTCACTGGGTGTACTTGGCTGAAACTGTACCACACACTTTCGCCAGACCTTTCGAAGATATTTACACAGATAGGGAATATGCCATCTCATAGCTTGATGCACTTGTAAGCCAAGAAAGAATTTTAGTTCCCCAAGTAAAGACATTTCAAATTCTTGCTGCATGACAGAAGCAAATTTTTGACTCATAGATTCTTCGTTACTCCCAAAAATGATATCATCAACATATACAACTACAATCAAGAGTTTATCATTTTCAACTTTTGTGTATAAGTTGCTATCTGCAGACCCCTTTGAAAATCCTTGTTGATGAAGATATTTGTCAACACGATAATACCAAGCCCTTGGAGCTTGTTTGAGACCATATAGGGCCTTTTTAAGTCTACAAACAAGATTTTCATCGTTTCCCAAAATGAATCCTTCCGGTTGTTCTATATATACTTCTTCTTATAGATCACCATTAAGAAACGCAGATTTAACATCCATTTGATACACTTTGATTTGTTGATAACTTGAAAAAGCAAGAAACATTCTTATGGCTTCAAGTCTAGCTACAGGAGAAAAAGTTTCTTCAAAGTCTATACCTTCTTGTTGAGTATACCCTTTGCAAACCAATCTAGCTTTGTTTCTTACAACATCCCCATTCTCATTTAACTTGTTTTTGAAAATCCATTTAGTTCCAATGACATTTTTATCATGTGGTCTTGGTACCAATTCCCAAGTGTCATTCTTTTCAATTTGATCAAGCTCTTCATTCATGGTTTGCTTCCAACATTCATCTTTGCTAGCTTGATTGACATTGTGTGGTTCAATTGTGGATAGAAGTGCCAGATGACTAGAAGATCCCACAAGAGTTCTCCTTGTTCGTACACCTGATTCCTTATCTCCCAAAATTTGAGATTCAGGATGATTCTTTTGAACATATCTGGATGGAGCTTTTTCAGATAGATCATCTTCAAGTTCTTCATTGGATCCACTGTCTATATCATTTCTATTTGATGTAGAAGGACATAAGTCACCATCATCTTCTTTTGTTGTTTGCTTTTCTTCTTTAGGAGCTGCAGGAGACTCATCAATAACAACATCAATACATTCAACAATATTTCGAAGCCTTTTATTGTAACATTTGTATGCTTTGCTTGTAGATGAGTAACCAAGAAATATTCCTTCATCTGATCTAGGTTCAAAATTTTCCAAGATTTTCATCATTATTTTTGATAAAGCATTTACTTCCAAAAACTCTAAAATGCTTCACAATGGGAGAATTACCATACCAAAGTTCATATGGAGTTTTGTCACTATTTACCCGAACATGAGCCTTGTTGAGAATGTTAGCTGCTGTATGTGCTACTTCACCCCAGAACATGTCAGGAGTTCCAGAATCATCAAGCATAGCTCTAGCCATTTGTTGAATTGTTCTATTCATTCTTTCGCTACGCCATTTTGTCATGGGAGTGCTGTACCACTGTGAGAACTGGTTTTATAGCCATGTTGTTCAAAAATTCAGCAATCTTATTTGAAGTATTATCTTCCTCCTCGATCAGATCTAAGACACTTGATTTTTAGATCTAATTCATTTTCAACTAATGCTTTGAAGATCTGAAATTTTTCAAATGCTTCATCTTTGGGTTTAATGAGCCCGATCCAACACATTCTAGAGTAATCATCAATAAATAAGATATAGTATTCTTCCCCACGTGGTGACTTTTTCCTCATAGGTCCACATATTTCAGTATGAATGAGTTCAAGAGGCTCACTTGATGATCCTTCTTTGGCATTAAACCGTACTCTGGTCTGCTTACCGAATTGACAAGATTTTCATATGATACTTTCTGGTAGATTAATATTGGGAAGACCACGAACAGCTTGAAGTCTGCTTGCTTTGTTGATTTGAGAGAAGCTCAGATGCCCCAGCCTTCTATGCCATAGCCAATTTTCTGAAGACTTGCTCAAGTAACATTGATCTATGTCGTTCAGTACATACAGGTTGCTTGGATTTCTTTTTCCTTTTATAATTATTTTACCTGTATCAAGATCACGAACCACACATTCTTTTGAACTAAAGACCACTTATGTTCCTTGATCACACATTTGACTTACACTTAACAGGTTATGCCTTAATCCATCCACATACATGACATCATTAGCCTTCACCTTTTCTTTTAGAAACACTGACCCTTTTCCTTTAATTACAGCAAGAGTATCATTTCCAAATGTAACTTTCTTTTCCTTTTCTAGAGCATTATATGTAAGGAGTTTGCTTTTGTCACCTGTCATGTGTCTTGAGCACCCACTATCAATGTACCATTGATTTTATTCACCTTCTGCAAATAACGCTATCCCACAATTTTCAACCTGTATTTATTTCTTTTTCCACACTTTAGAGCTTGAGGGAACATGCTCTTTTGGCTGGACCTTGCTCCTGCATTCAGATTCTTCATGACCAAAGTTATTGCAATAAGTACATTTAACTTCGTTTTGAAGAGGAGAAAAGTTGTTATAGGTGTTCTTCTTTGGTTCAATATTCATCCTTTTCTTTCTTGCTTCTCTTGTCATGATGGTTTTATAAGCAACACATTGAACAGCTTTATGACCAAAATTGTGACATGAGAAACATTGTCCATTGAAGTAGAAATTTCTGCGATCATGAAATCTTCTATTTGAATTTACCTGTTGGTTGTAGCTTCTTTGAGATATCTCCCTGTTAGTGTTCCTTGATTTGAGATGATCATGCTTTATCTGTAAAGATCCTTGCTGAGTGGCTGAATGTGGAGAACTAGTTATGGCTACTTTCAGATAATTTGGTGCTGAAGTCTGGGAAGATTCCCTAGTATATCCAAGACCTGTTTTTATAAGAGGAGACCGTTGTATCTTGATAATCTCATCTAAGGTTTCTGAACCTTTAGCAAATCTAAGATTGAGAGTCTTCACTTTCTCATTATATTTCCTTAGACTTACTACTTCACACTCCAATTCCTCAATGCGTTTTTCCTTTGCTTCAAGCCGATTTTCAAGAGTCTCTATGATTATGTTCTTTTCTTCTAGGCTTACTTTGAGTTGATTGTTTTCTTCAAGAAAATCATTGTCCTCTAGAGCATCCACAAAAGTATCCTTTTCTTCTCTTTGTTCAAATGCCATGAGAAGTCTAAAATCTTCTTCACATTCTTCCTCACTATCAGATGACCCATCACTATCTTCATTAGTATAATAAATTTTGCTAGATCGATTCTTATTCCTTCTTGCTACTTCTTTTCCTTTAGCCGAAGTTTCTTTATAAGGACACTTTGCAGCATAATGACCAACTCTTCCACAATTAAAACATTTGAAAGGAAGCTTACCTTTGAACTTTCCGGTACCTAGTTGAAGTCTTCTCACAAAATTTGCTTCTTCTTCTTCTTCAGATATATAGTTGGATTCTTTGACAACTTCCTTTTCTTTTCCTTTTTCAGACGCTTTAAAAATAGCTTCTTTGATTTGCGAAGGACCTCCTTGTCTCATTTCAAAAGCAGTCAGAATACCATGTAATTGAACAATAGTAAGAGTTTGCAGATCTTGCCTTTCTTCAATAGCTGAAACTTTAGAGTCAAATTTAACAAGGATTCAAGACTTTTTCCACTGCAGGGGTATCACAGGAGCCACCAAATTTCTATCCGACGATAATATCTAGACGAAGAAAGAAATTGGCAACACTCTCATCACTATGCATCTTCAAATTTTCATATTCAATTCTAAGAGTTTGGAGTTTTGCACTTTTTACCTTTGTATCTCCTTCATAGCTCGGAATGATTTTGTCCCATATTTCTTTTGCTGAATGTAGCTGCATCACTTTAGCAAATTCTGATTCAGACATGCTTCCTAATAAGACATTCACTGCTTTGGCATTGATTTCATACTTCTTTCTTTCAGCTGCATCAGTAGGAATACTTGGTGGGTATTGATAACCTTCTTCCACGATTGCCCATACATCTGCACCAAGACTTTTCAGATATGCTTTTGTTCGCACCTTCCAGAATATCATATTGCTTCCATTGAATAGAGGTGGCTTTATAGACATTACTCCTTCTTGACTTCCCATTGCGATGGATCTCCTTCAAGTGATCAAGCTTCTGCAGAAGGACCTACTCTGAAACCAATTGTTGGGAAAAATACTAAGAGGGGGGGTGAATCAGTATTTACTGCATATTCAAAACTTTTACTTTTTCTTGCTTCTAAAACCCATACGCGACTTTCCTGATACAGACTCGCGTATATACGCGTATTCCCTTTAAGAAACTAGCGTATACACAGAGATCTAATTATGTCATTAATTCTTCACTTATATCATTCCATAATTCATTCATCAAATGTTTAATAAACAGCAGTAAGAATAGAATAAAGCATCACACATGAACACCAGGATTTTTAGGTGGAAACCCAAGTCGGGAGAAAACCACCTCTGTTGTTGCTCAGCCTTCAATAAATTTATTATAGAGAAAACATCTTACAACATATGTGCTGGTGCAGACTCCTACCAGCATGCAGGCACCCACCTGCGCTCGTTTACCAGCCTCTCCTGTAAGGGAGCTCCAACCCCCTGACTCGTTTACCAGCCTCTCCTGGAAGGGAGCTACGACCCCCTGATCTCGTTATCACTTTCCTGAAGGAGCTACGACCCCCCGATCTTGTTTACTGTCTTCTCCCGAAGGAGGTCAACCCTGACCGAAGGCTACAACCCTCAGCTCCAATATGGACCACGTTTCATCAATTTTCACACTGGATCCAAAGCTTCCTTTAGGACACCAATTATGTTACTGCTTGATCATACTTTTAGACCGGACCTTTCATATTTTTAAGCATTACTTAATCATGAACAGATACATATTTCATCGATAGATATCAAGAACTGTTATAATGCAGACATTTCTTACCACAGACTTCAGCAAACCCTAGTTTGCATACGCGCTTTCCTTCCTCTGATGTCACGTATATACGCGCTTCCATTCACATAAACCAGCGTATACTTCTGTACATATTACAGATCCAATTTCATTGCGCATACGCACTTTCTCTTCAGCGAAGCCGCATATATACGCGCTTCCTCTCCGGTAGACAAGCGTATGGTTCTTCAAACATTTAGGTCATTGCAATTCTTCAGAACAGATACATCACACAGATTTTTACCCTTTACTTCAAACAGATGTTTGCCTCATCTTAGATCTAATCATTCCATAGACAGATCTAGCCAATACAAATACATTCCAGATCTAGATTCCCTTCTTCATCATTTCTTCATTGGAGCATCATGCATTTAGATCTATCATTCAACTGTAACCCTTTCCATTCATATATACTTCAGAGAGAAGTATTCATTCAAGCTCAGACATCTTGCACCACACTCATGATTTGCACAATGAACTTCTTCTCTTTATATAGGTTTACCCTTTTTCAATACCATGAGCCAAAACCACATTACATCCGATGGTATTCCTGGACGGGGTCAATTAGGCGAATCATTACCCAATACAATGGGTTAATACCATGGTGGATACCCCTGGTTTTGCACTTTTTGAGCGCTTTTGCCCATACGCGACTTGGCACTTTCTTTTCCGCGTGCATACGTGACTTCCCCTAGACAAATACACGTATTCTTAGAGACATACTCTTCTCACCAAAGATTTAGCACATGCTGAATTCCTTTTTTTTCATTGCCTTCTGTACTCACTGTAGATACATCAGATTTGGTTCATCAAGACATATTCTATCAAGCACAACTTCATCAAGTAAGTTTCCATCATCTTCATTATATTGCTAACAAACATCATTTCATATCAAATTTACATCATTTACCAAGTCCATCAGGTCAAGAATAACTTCATCAGGTGGATTGCCATCAAGGACAACACCTGCCAACATTCTCATGTCTTCATCTTCATTCAGTGGGTTGCCATCAAGGACAACACTTTGCATCATATTTCCAACATAAATAAGAATTAAAAATACTCCTATCCTACTCTACTATAATTTACATAAATGATCAAGACTAGGTATAGTCATATTTCTAGTGAGGATATTCAAATTCCTTTATTCCCACAATCCCATTTACATCCAAAATTAGTAGTCGAAATAATATTATTACTAAATTATTAAAAGAAAATTTTAACCTATTGTGTGCATCAATTTATGATAGGTTTAGGAAAAATAACTCACTTACAAGAAACTTCACTTGAAATGCATTCTCCAATGATATTTCAATTGGATAATAAAAATTAGGATGGACATTTGTTAAAGATTGGAGACGATTCAAAGAAGGAGAGGATAACATGACAAACTCAAATGATTTACCTTTAGATGTTGTATCTTGTAGAAAAATATTAGTATTATAAAAGGAGGAATAGAATTATCATAAATCTTATTTCCAGATGATATTTCCAAACAATTTCAAATGGATTATGAAAGTAAGTATGATAAATTATTAAATATCTCATAATATTTTTAGATAAATATGATAGCTGGAAAGATCGAAATGATGCAAGATCAACTGTAAAAGCATGTGAATATTTATTATAGAATATAAAATAAGTTGATAGGATATAAACGTCAATTGGAATTCTTGATGCTCATATTTCAGTATTTGGGAATTATTTTTATTTTCTTCTAATAATGCACTTGACTAGTGTTCAATACTTGAGTGCTCAAAATATTGACATAAAATTCTAAATAATTAAAACTAAGAGTTTTATAAAATCCTAAGAAAACCATAATAAATGAATAGTAAACAATAAATTTACACCATCATTTACATTAATGTCACAAGACATTTTAGACATATTTGAAGAAATTTCCTTCTCACAAGTAGCAACCAAGATAATGCCATTAGAATTAATACTAGCTTTATGTCTGGACATATTTCAAGATTATGATAATAGATAGGAACTGGAATAACATTAGAAACATAAATAGGAGTGGATTCATCTTCCTAAAAATTGAATTCAATATGACTTTTCAAAAATTCAAGATGAGAAACTATAACAACATTATCATTATGAGGACATATCTCATCTTGAATTAAATATTCAACTTGAGGATTAACAATATGAGGATTTGAAATATTCAACATTTGTGAAATATATCTAGATCATCAATCCCCAAATCGCCATCATAAATTGGTTCATTGTCTTCCTTTCTAAATGGTAAATTAGAACAAGAAGCATGATTAAATGCACATTCATGAAAATTATCAGAGATGTTGATGGAATAATCATTTAATAATTCTTTATCTTGATTTTAAATGACAAGCAATTCGTCATTTACTTTATCTATGTAAACTCCCCTATTTTCTAAAAACGAAATTGTGTAAGAAGGAAAAGATGAATGTTTTCCAAACAAATTATCAACAAAAACATTAGGATATAAGTAAAAATGGTTGTCTGAATAGATGACAGAAAATGCCCCCCTTTTAGAATAATAATTCAAATTATAAAATGATTCTTGAGTTTCCAATTCTATCTCTTCATGATTTTCTTCAATGCATAAATCGTATTTTCCACAATTTCAAATGATTTCAAGAAATTAGCTTGGTCAATTTTTACAGAGGAAATGATAGCACATTATGAGGATACAATGAGGAACACATTCTTTAGCCAATTGATAAATCTCAAACAAAAGGGTTTAGTGGGGGATCACATTGAGGACTTCCAAAAATTGAATATAAGGGTAATTGATATTCTAGAGGAACATAGGATTCGTCTCTTCATAGGTACTTTGAAGGATAACATCAAACATGAAGTTCGCGTTTTGGAACCTGATTCATTGGAGAAGGCATTCAAGTTGGCAAGAAAAATTGAATGTAAAATTATGGTGACAAGGAAGCCTACCACTCACTTCTATAAATAGGGAAGTGTTGCTACTCCTAGATTTCCACAACCTAAAAGGTTGACACTACAACAATTGGAAGAAAAAAGAGAAAAAGGGCTTTGCTACAGTTGTGATAGAAAATACACTAAAGGTCATAAGTGTGCTGAGAAGAAATTATTTTACATAGATTGTGAAGAGGAAGAAGAAAATGAACAAGAAGAGGATATACACCAGGAACCAACGCTAGAAGAGGAAGAAATGAATCCGACCATATCGTGTAATGCACTGGCAGGAATTACCACTCCTCAAACTCTCAAGATAGAAGGACATATCAAGAAGAAAAAGGTAATAGTGTTGATTGATTCAGATAGCACCCATAATTTTATTCATTGTAAGGTAGCCAAGGAATTAAATTGTTTCCTATACCCAGCACCAGAATGTCAAGTGATGGTTGCAAATGGAGGAACTATAAATTTCTCTGGAAAATGCCATAATATTAAGCTAACCATGGGGGAATATGTATTGACTAGTCCAATGCTTTCCATTCCTATGGAGGTGCTGATGTTGTACTAGGAGTACAATGGTTACAATCTTTGGGGACGGTAGCTTTTAATTTTCAAGAACTTTTCTTGAAATTTTTTTCAGAAGGAAAGGAAGTCGAATTACGGGGTATTGAAGGGAAGTCGGGAAGGATAATAAGCTCTAATGTCATGACAAAGCTTCTAAAGAAAGAAGAACGAGGCGTAATTGCACAATTATGCTCACTGGAAGTTCTGACATCAAAATCATCTATTTTTGCAGATCTCCAACAAGTCTTGGACAATCATTCCAAGGTGTTCGAAACTCCCAAAGGACTCCCACCTATTCGTGATCATGATCATGCTATTCATTTGATTCCAGGAAGTGTTCCTCCAAACATCAGGCCTTATAGATATCCTTACTTCCAAAAGAGCGAATTGAACGTATGATTGCAGAAATGTTAGAGGCGGGTATAATTCAACCTAGTCAAAGTTCTTTCTCTGCTCCTGTAGTATTGGTACACAAGAAGGATGGATCATGGCGAATGTGTCCGGATTATAGGGAGCTCAATAAGCCCACCATTAAAGATAAATTTCCCATTCCTGTGATTGATGAATTATTGGATGAATTACATGGAGCAATTTATTTTACCAAGTTGGATCTTCGTTCAGGATATCATCAAATTAGAATGAAGACTGAAGATATTCCAAAAACAGCATTTCGAACTCATAAGGATCATTATGAATTTTTGGTCATGCATTTTGGCCTTACCAATATACCTTCTACATTTCAAGGGTTGATGAATTCCATTTTCAAACCCTTCCTTAGAAAATTTGTGCTAGTATTTTTTGATGATATACTAATCTACAGCAGGTCTTGGAAGGATCGTGTTCAACATGTTGATAGGGTGCTCAATCTATTGCAAGAGAAACAATTATATGAAAAATCATCCCAAATTTTCTTTGGAGTATAAGACGTGGTATATCTGGGTCATATTGTATCTCACGAGGGTGCTAAGGTAGACCCTAACAAAATTAAAGCCATTAAGGAATGGAAAGTCCCCACAACTATAAAGTAGTTGCGAGGATTTCTCGGTTTAACAGGGTATTATCGCAAGTTTGCTAAGAATTATGGGAGAATAGTAGCACCTATAACAACATTATTGAAGAAAGATGCATTTTCATGGACTCTTGAAGCAACTAAGGCCTTTGAACATATTAAAGAGGAAATGTGTCTATCAGTGGTCTTAGCTACGTCAAACTTCACAAAAACCTTTATTGTGGAACATGATGCCTTAGGAAATGGAATTGGTGTTGTTTTAATGCAAGAAGGAAGACCCATTGCTTTTGAAAGGCATTCAATCAAAGGAAAGTATTTACAGAAAGCTATTTATGAGAAGGAAATGTCAGCAATACTACATGCACTAAAGAAATGGCGACCTTACCTAATGGGAAGACACTTCAAGGTAAAAACTGATCATGATAGTCTTAAACACTTTTTAGAACAGACTATATTTAGAAGAGAAGCAAAAATGGGTCACAAAGATGTTGGGTTATGAATTTGAAATAATCTACAAAAAATGGAAGCTAAATGTTGTTGCATATGCACTCTCAAGAAAAAATGAAGAGGTGGAAGCATTGCTTTGTGCCATTTCTATTATCCAATCAGATTGGATAACCGAAGAAAGGGATGAATGGAAGAGGGACAAAGAAGTGTGGACACTCATTAAAAATTTGCAGCAAGATCGCAGTACATCTAATACAGTTATTTGGAAAAATGATTCCTTATGGTACAAATATTGCTTATATATTTGTAATAATTCCCAACTAAAACAAAATATTCTTTTGGAATTGCACACTTCTCCTTTAGGAGGATACTCAGGATTTTTAAAAACTTACCACAGGGTGAAGAAATATTTTTTTTTGGGATGGCCTTAAATCTGATATTCAAAATTTTGTAGCAAAATAAAGTTGAGAAAATTAAGACCCCGAGTCTTCTACAACCTTTATCCATTCCAAGTCAACGTTGGAAGGAGATTTCAATGGATTTTATCACAAGTTTACCTAAGTCCGATGGAAAGAGTGTCATCGTGGTGGTATTTGATAGACTTACCATGTATGCACACTTTTGTGCATTATCTCATCCATTTAAATAAACTACAATTGCTACTACATTTATGGAAACAATTCAAAAGCTATATGGAAACCCAAAGGTTATTGTGAGCGACAGAGATCCATTTTTTACTGGAAATTTTTGGATGGAGTTATTTTCTTCTTTGGGTACTCAATTAGCTCATAGCCCATCTTATCATCCTCAATCCGATGGTCAAACTGAGATAGCGAATAAATGTTTGGAAGGATATCTTCATTGTTTTGTATCTGATAAACAAACACAATGGGTCAAGTGGTTACCTCTTGCTGAATGGTGGTATAACACTTCCTTCCATACTGCAGCAAAAATGACCCCATTTATGGCACTTTATGGATATCATCCACTATCCATCACATCATCTTTAAGAGAAAATTCTAAGGTTCAAGCAGTGGAATATCACATCTAGCATCAACAAGAAGTTCTCCAACTCTTAAAGGATAACCTAAATTTAGCACAAAATCGAATAAAACAATAGGAATATCAACATCACAGCGAGAGAATTTTTGATGTAGGATACTAGGTATTTTTACAGCTACAACGATACAAACAAATGTCCCTCAAGCAAGCTAAGAAGGATAATAAATTATCAACAAAGTACTATGGTCCTTACAAGGTGTTGCAAAAGATTGGTACTATGGCATACAAAATGGAGCTTCCTTCTTCTTTGCGAGTGCATCCAATTTTCCATGTTTCATGCTTAAGGAAGGTTATAGGTGAAAATCTTCCAGCAATATTGCCAAAACTTGATGAGGAAGGAAAAATCATATTGGAACCTGAAGCGGTCATGGAAAAAAGAACTTGATAGCGATGAAATCGATCAATTTCAGAGTATCTCATCAAGTGGAAGAACTTACCCATTGAATATTCTACATGGGAGGATGATAATTTTATATAAAAGGACCCAGAGCTACTCAAGCGTTGAGGACAAAACTTTTTTGAAGGAGAGGGGCATGTTAGGTCCCTATATCACTAGTTTAGCCCCTTATTGTTATTAGTGTAGCCCCCTTATTGTTATTATTATAGCCCCATCTAACCCAAATATTGTTATTATTGTGCCCTTACATTATTATTGTCAGGTCAGATAGGATTACATTGTGGCCCCATGGAATCCTATATATAGAAAGGAGGTTTTGTAATTTATATCATCCAAGAATTGTTCATTCATGTAATGTATTGGAGGTTTTCACCTCGAAGTGGCTTATTTCTAAGGCGTTGATATATATTTTCTTCTATTTTTGGAGTTGGTTTCAAAACATATGGAGGTTTCCCTTCACCTCAATGAAGCAATCCTCTACAATACAGTTAACTAGGGCTAGTTGGCTAGCCCACTTGACTACTACTTTAGTCCTTCAAAGTCTACATGTCCTTAGGGACAATACACCTACCCTTCTACTAGTCTTGTTTTCCTTCACAAGTACATGACTTAGAGCTCCTCTTTGACATCCTCCTAACAACCATCCAATTATACTTGGACTGCTATCAATTTTCCCCACCACAGTAAACTATTTTACTGATCTAGTTCCCACAACACTGCCCTCATCTAGGGCTCTTCAAATATGCCACCTAATAGTGATTTGAGTCCGCTCAAAATCACTATTATTGTGTACCAATTTATTTATTGTCCAATTTATGAAAAAATCTGAACTACTCACCTCATCATCCTTATAAGAATTTGTAGATGACTGAACTAGGGTCAAAAATCCTCTATTGATAGTCCATTGACTAACTGTTTATAGGATACTTCAGATCTTTGTCCAAAACTCTATGGACAGTCCAAAAAATCAACTCCTCTTCATGTCAATCCATTCCTCATATGGCACATTTCTTCTGCTCCATCTTCTACTCAGGTTCCACCTTCCTTGGGATTTTCTATCTTTACACATACTTCTACCAATCATCTTCCAAATTTGTGGTATATATTGCAGAGATAAACCTCTCTCTAAGGGTCACAACCCCTCTTCTTCTATGCAGATTTGTCACAGTCTTAATGGAATACCTTATGGATTGAACATGCTAGGAAACCACTCTAAATAGGGAATTATACTTCTATTATAATTTATTTACAAAAAAACATATCCACCCATAGAAAAAACGACAACCCTTTCCTCCATAAGAGACTCAGCCTAACTCATATGGATTCATATATTTTTGTCATTTCTTTGACTAAATATTGACTTAAACTTTAGATCTCTAAGACCCTCAAACTACATTTACCTCAGTAAATATTTCACCTATGACTACTTCTATTCTCACCCTAAATTATAGTGTAGACCCTCCTCCATTTGTGTTGGTATTTATCACAGACCTTGCAACCTAGTAACCGCCACATGGTATTTTCTCAACCCATCTCTACTATTTCAAAATTTGATGCGACCTTCACACAGAAACACCACTGAAATCACATGCCCAAATTCTCATGAGTCACCTCTCTTGAGCTTGATATGCCATAATAGAACCAACAATATGCCATCCTACTTCCTATATCAAACCCATTAAGGTATGTGAAATTCTTGTGAACCCTCACATAATGATCTTACTCTTGGTGGATGATCATAGCCTCCCTTTAGCAATGCTTACTTAGCCCTTCAACTCACCCTACTTTAGGAATACATCTCTCCTGGCCTCCTTGATCAAATGAGCTCCTTATCACTCAATGTTCTTGCCTTCATGCTAAGGCCTCCTTAAATATCTTTTCTTAGCTAGGCCTCTTAAGAATGCTCTAGAACTTATGAACTTTATCTACTTAGACGTTAGGAAAGATTATTTTTTCTTTTTATTTTTCTTTTAGATTTTAAACCCCATCTCGGGTCCAAAGCCCTTTCGCTTGGGTTATTTTCCCATAGCCTTTTTTGTCCAAACTCCCACAAACCCATCTCACTAGACTTGTGGAGTACCTCCCAAGCTACACAATTAAACAACATATTCTAGTAGTAATAATCATAACTTGGTCAAGCTCTTATATTCAAGCAAGGACTTGGTTGGGTTCCCAAGTTGAAAATTAAGTAAGGGTAGTTGTGAGGGCACGATAAATAGGAAGGTTTAGGGCATGCCAAGGAAAGAAAAGGCATGCTAACACATGTTGGACAATGTCAATTCATGTTT
The DNA here is from genome assembly GCA_034641835.2 of Pinus albicaulis. Taxonomy (NCBI): domain Eukaryota; kingdom Viridiplantae; phylum Streptophyta; class Pinopsida; order Pinales; family Pinaceae; genus Pinus; species Pinus albicaulis. The sequence goes on from JAXQQM020082135.1 coordinate 124,368, forward strand.
AGGAGTGTTAAGGAGTGTCGAGGCATCACAAGGGAGAACTAGGTCAAAAATGCATGGAAATGAACAAATCAGAGTGTTTGCCAAGGAGTGTTAGTGAATTGAAGAGTGTCAAGGGTGAAGTGTGTTAGAAGAAGTACATAATACGATTCGCAAGAGGCAAGCCTATGATTTTGATAAGGGTCTCGACAAAGAAGTTTTAAACAAATGGAGACTTTGTGTTGGGCACAACACTATTTTTCCTTTATCTATTATTTTTATCTAACATGTGGCACACTTTGGTCGAATGATCATGTTTTTAACTATTTTAGACAATTGCATATTGTACATTGTTGTGTATAAGTTTTTGGGAACTCGGCTTGTGCCGACTGTCTTATGTATCTTGTGGTTCTTTCAAACTCTCAATTAATGCTCTACTGTTTATATGAAATTGACATACATTTGAAATATTGCCTATGTGAGCTATGTTGCTTAGTTGTTTTATGGCCATGGCTAGATGTGATCCTTGTCTTGGTATCTTCTTAAGTGGAAAAAGTTCATCTTGGACATGAGTGGGCTAAGATGAGGTATAGGCAGTTCTTAGGTGAACACAGCACAATCTGCTTGTAGTAGGTGCAATTGATCAAGTTTTTACGGATGAAGCAAACCAATGTCATATGAGCTGCAGTAGCTAAGGAATTATTGGGTTCCCAAGTCGTGAAAAAATGTAAGGCTAGTTCTGAGGGCATGAGTTCCAAGGCATGCTAGGGAATGCTAATATGTGCCATATAGTTCAAAGGCATGTCAAATATGCTAAGATGTGTCAAGTGCTAAGGCATGCCAAGATGTGCAACGGTGTGACAATACATTCCATGGACTATCAAAGCAAAAAAAAGGAAAAACAAGTTAAACTACAAGGAAATGAACACATCATAGGGTTAATAAGTCATCAATTTACATTTTCCAAGAGGGGTATGATATGCACACCAACACTAGGTGGAAATAAGTGTCAAGTGAAAAGTGTTAGTTCATTCTAAGTGCCAAATCATCCTATATTACTTCTCTTCTAATTTCTAATAATTGATCTCATATAAATTTAATTTTAAACCATGCCAAAGCATACTGAGGCATCTTAATGAATGCTAGACATGCTAATGATCATCACCTCTTTAGGACTACATCTCTCTTTTCCCCCTCAATAAAATGAGATCCCTATCACTTGATGTTATTTCCTTCATCCTAAGTACTCCTTAAATAGTTTTTCCTAGACCTCTTAGGAACCCTCTAGAACTTACGGGTTTTATCCACTTAGACCTTAGGAAATAGTACTTTAATTTTCTTTTAAATTTTAAACCCCATCTTGCATCCAAAATCCCTTTTCTTGGCTTCTTTTCCCACAAATCCTTTTGTGACCAAACTTAGACAAAGCCATCTCAATAGGCTTATGGAGTACCTCCAATGATACATAATTCAACAACATAGTCTAGTTGTAGTAATTTTAACATCGTCAAGCTCTTGTAGTCAAGCGAGGGCTTGGTTGGGTTCCCAGACTACAAATTAAGTAAGGGTAGTTGTGAGGGCATGATAACTAGGGAGGGTTAGGGCATGAAAAGGCATGATAACGCATGTTGAAAAATGTCAATGCATGTTGAACTAGAGTGTTAGGGAGTGTTGGGGCATATCAAGGGATAACTAGGTCAAAATGCATGGAAAGGAAAAAATAAGAGTGTGTGCCAGGGAGTGTTTGCGAATTCAAGTGTGCGAGGGACGAAGTGTGTTAGGATAATTTTAGAATATGATTTGCAGGAGGGAAGTCTATGGTTTTTATACATGGCTCGACATAGCATTTTTAGACAAAGGGATATCACTTTGTACTAGGGACAACATTTTTTTGCCTTTAGATATTTTATTTTATGAGATGTGGCACATTTTGGCTACATGCTCATGTTTTAAAATATTGTAGATAATTGCATATTGTACATTTTTGTGTAAATTTTTGAGGCACTCGGCTTGTGTCAGCTTATAGCTTGTGTGCCTTGTGCATCTTGTGGTTCTTGCAAACCCTTAGCTAATGTTATACTATTTATATGAACTGAACATAAATGTGAAATATTGCCTATGTAAGCTATGTTTCTTAGTTTTTTTATGGCCATGGCTAGATCATGTGATCCTTACCTTGGTAAATAGTTAAGTGGGACAAGTTGAGCTTGCGCATGAGTGGCATAAGATGAGTTATAGGCAGTTCTTAGGTGAACAAGGCACAATCTAATTGTAGTAGGTGGAATTGGTCAAGTTATTGTGGTTGAAGCAGGCCAATGTTGTCACATGAAATGCAGTAGCCAAGGACTTGATTGGGTTCCCAAGTTGTGAAAAAATGCAAAGGCTAGCTATGAGGACATGAGTGCCAAGGTGTGACAAGGAATGCTAAGATGTGCCATGTTAGGTCCCTATATTACTAGTATAGTCCCTTATTATTGTTATTGTAACTCCCTTGTTGGTATTATTGTACCCCTATAACACCCATATTGTTATTATTGTGCCCTTAAATTATTATTGCTAGGTCAGCTAGGATTACATTGTGGCCCCATGGACTCCTACATATAGAAAGGAGGTTTTGCAATTTGTATCATCCAAGAATTGTTCATTCATGTAATGTATGGTAGGTTTCTGCCTCAAAGTGGCTTATTTCTAAGGCATTGATATCTCTTTTCTTCTATTTTTGGAGCTGGTTTCACAACATTTGGTATCAGAGGTTTGGATTCTAGGGTTTCGCTGCTCCAAACATGTCATAGTGGAATTTTCACTATAATTTTTTTTATGAAAAGGTTCAGAAGCTGAACGTTTTAGATTAAGAAGCTTAAATCCTAAGGAACATCATCAAAAACTTTCATAGCTTGGTTCGTAAAAGTTTTGGACATATGATCTGTGGAAGTTAGGGCTTTTTGCAGGCTTCTGAATTTCACTTAAAAAGGTCATCACGAAATGTTCACTATAATGTTTTTACTACGAAGGTTCAGAAGCTGAAATTTTTAGAGCACGAAACTGAAATCTTGAGGAACCTCTTCACAAAATTTTAGAGCTTGGTTCGCAATATTTTCAGAGATATGATCTGTGGACATTAGGTCTTTTTCAGGCTCCCAAATTTCATCTCAAAGAGGTGATCGTCGGAAAATATTCATAACTCTCTCTCTGAGTATTGGATTGGAATTCTGTAAAACATGACTAGAATCACATGGACTGTAGTTTCCTTTCTATAAATTTTAGAGCCAAAGGAGAAAACAGTGACACTTGGAAAGACATACAAGTTCGCTCTACTGAACTAGTCCATAATTAGGTCATTGTGGGAGATTGGACATAACTTTGTCTCAAGGAATCCAAATCAAGTCAAACCTATGGAATTTTAAAGAGGCTTTAGAGGAATAATATAGGGCATAATTTCAGATATTAAGGATTTTCAAGTATAGAGATAAGTTAATTTCAATATCGAGCTCCTCAAATGCAAGTAAAAGGTGTGTAATTTTTTTTTTCCGAATTGCATAAGTCTTGTTTGAAGAATCAAGTTGAATTTATTACAAGGGCATATTGTAGAATATATATCAGTATTGGATTCTAAAATGACCCCTAAAAAGAACTTAACACCCACTAAGCCTTTATAAAGCTCTACTGTGACTCATGACGATGAAGAGTGGCAACATGAAATATCAAAATTACAAGAGCAAGTGCAACAAAAATGACATGGAAGTTTTGAAGAAAGGCGTGAAAGCTAAGATGGATGGTTTGAAGAAAGGTGAGGAATCTAAGATGGATGGTTTTAAGAATGGCATGGAAGCTAAGATGGATGGCATGGAATTTGGCATGGAATCTAAGATGGATGACATGGAAGCTAAGATGGAAAACATGAAGAATGATCTAACAATAGATATGGAGGGTTTGACAAAGTTGATACAAGAAATGTTTCCTAATGGTGAAAATATAGTAGAGGAAACTCATGATGAGAACAAAATAAATGTTAATCGTGATTTCATAAACTCTAAAGTTGGAGGGAAGAACCACCATATTCCAAAAATGGATATGAGGAAGTTTGATGGAAAGGATCCTGTAACATGGATACTACAGATGGAGCAATATTTGGATTTCAATAATGTGCAAAACACACAAAAGGTACACATTGCAACTTTACACTTAGAAAAAAATACATTTGTACGGTATTGATGACTTTTCTCCCGTAAAAAAAATTTCACTTGGTCAATTTTTACGGAGGAAATGATATCACATTATGAGGATACAAAGAGCAACACTTTCTTTAGCCAATTGATAAATCTCAAACAAAGTTTTCAGTGCGGGAGCACATTAAGGACTTCCGAAAATTCCAGAGGAACATAGGATTGATATCTTCATAGGTACTTTAAAGGATAACATCCAACATGAAGTTCGCATTTTGCAACCTGATTCATTGGGGAAGGCATTCAGGTTGGCAAGAAAAATTGAATGTAAAATTATGGCGACAAGGAAGCCTACCACTCACTTCTATAAATATGGAAGTGTTGCTACTCCTAGATTTCCACAACCTATAAGGTTGACACCACAACAATTGGAAGAAAAAAGAGCAAAATGGATTTTCTACAGTTGTGATAGCAAATACACTAAAGGTCATAAGTGTGCTGAGAATAAATTATTTTACATATATTGTCACTATAATGTCAAGTGATGGTTGCAAATGGAGGAACTATAAATTGCTCTGGAAAATTCCATAATATCAAGCTAACCATGGGGGAATATGTATTTCATAGTATAATGATTTCCATTCCATAGAGGAAGCTTTTTCATTAGGATACATGACACAAACTTTGGGGATGAGAGCTGGTTCTCAAGAACTTTTCTTGAAATCTTTTTCAGAAGGAAAGGAAGTTGAATTATGGGGTATTTCGGGGAAGCCAGGAAGGATAATAAGCTCTAATGTCATGACAAAGCTTCTAAAGAAAGAACAGCGAGGCGTAATTGCACAATTATGCTCACTAGAAGTTCCAATATCAAAATCATCTATTTCTGCAGATCTCCAACAAGTCTTGGACAATCATTCCAAGGTGTTTGAAACTCCCAAAGGACTCCCACCTATTCGTGATCATGATCATGCTATTCATTTGATACCAGGAAGTGTTCCTCCAAACATCAAATTAAAGATATCTGAAGTCTTGCAATTTGCAAGAGGAAATTGAATGGGAAACTGATTGCAATGTTAGAAGTGGATATTCAACCCAGCTAAAGTTTTTCTGCTTCATATTGGTCCATGTATGAGGATCATACTATAAATCGAATTATATGAGCATGTTAATAATCTCACCATTAACGATAAATTGCCCCGTGACTGAAGAATTTTCAAACCCTTCCTTAGAAAATTTGTGCTAGTATTTTTGATGATATACTAATCTACAGCAGGTCTTGGAAGGATCATGTTCAACATGTTGACAGGGTGCTCAAACTATTGCAGGAGAAAAAATTATATGCAAAAACATCCAATTTTTTCTTTGGAGTACAAGAGGTGGAATATCTCGGTCATATTGTATCTCACGAGGGTGTTAAGGTAGACCCTAACAAAATTAAAGCCACTAAGGAATGGAAAGTCCCCACAACCATAAATCAGTTGCGAGGATTTCTCGAGTTAACAGGGTATTATCACAAGTTTGATAAGAATTATGGGAGAATAGCAGCACCTCTAACAACATTATTAAAGAAAGATGCATTTTCATGGACTCCTGAAGCAACTAAGGCCTTTGAACATATTAAAGAGGAAATGTGCCTAGCACCGGTCTTAGCTACGCCATACTTCACAAAAACCTTTATTATGGAATGTGATGCCTGAGGAAATGCAATTGGTGTTGTTTTAACGCAAGAAGGAAGACCCATTTCTTTTTAAAGTCGTCCAATCAAAGGAAAGTATTTACAGAAACCTATTTATGAGAAGGAAATGCTAGCAATACTGCATGCACTAAAGAAATGGCGAACTTACCTAATGGGAAGATACTTCAAGGTAAAAACTTATCATGATAGTCTTAAACACTTTTGGAACAAAGACTATCTTTAGAAGGGCAGCAAAAATGGGTCACAAAGATGTTGGTTATGACTTTGAAATAATCTACAAAAAAAGGAAGCTAAATGTTGTTGCAGATGCACTCTCAAGAAAGAATGAAGAGGTGGATGCATTGCTTTGTGACATTTCTATTATCAAACCAGATTGGATAAATGAAGAAACATATGAATGGAAGAAGGACGAAGAAGTGTGGACACTCATTCAAAAGTTGCAGCAAGATCCTAGTACATATGATACATTTAGTTGGAAAAATGATTCCTTATGGTACAAAGAACGCTTATATCTTTGTAAGAATTCCTAACTAAAACAAAAGATTCTTTTGGAATTGCACACTTCTCCTTTAGGAGGACACTCAGTATTTTTAAAAACTTACCATAGTGTGAAGAAATAATTTTTTTGGGATGGCCTTAAATCTAATATTCAAAATTTTGTAGCATAATTTTTGGTTTGCCAGCAGAATAAAGTTGAAACAATTAAGACCCCGGGTCTTCTACAACCTTTATCCATTCCAAGTCAACATTGGGAGGATATTTCAATGGATTTTATCACAAGTTTACCTAATTCTAAAGGAAAGAGTGTCATCATGGTGGTAGTTGATAGACTTACCAATTATGTACACTTTTGTGCATTATCTCATCCATTTAAAGCAAGTACAGTTGCTACTACATTTATGGACACAATTCAAAAGCTATAAGGAAACCCAAGGGTTATTGTGAGCGACAGAGATCCCATTTTTACTGGAAATTTTTGGACGGAGTTATTTTCTTGTGTGGGTACTCAGTGCTTCACCTGAAGCTCATCTTCTCATCTCTGATCCTCGATCGATGGTCAATACAGATAAGTAAATAAATGTTTGGAAGGATATCTTCGGTGTTTTGTATACAGTAAAAAAACACAATGGACTGATGGTTACCTCTGGTTGAATGGTGAGAACAACACTTCCTTCTATAATGCAATAAAAATGACCCCATTTATGGAACTTTATGGATATCATCCACCATCCATCACATCATCTTTAAAAGAAAATTCGAAGGTTCAAGCAGTGGAAGATCACATCGAGCATCAACAAGAAGTTCTCCAACTCTTAAAGGATAACCTGAATTTGGCACAATATCAAATGAAACAAAAGGCAGATCAACATCGTAGCAAGAGAAGTTTTGATGTAGGATACTAGGCATTTTTACGACTACAACCATACAAAAAAATTTCCCTCAAGCAAGCTAATAAGGATAATAAATTATCGCCAAAGTAATATGGTCCTTACAAGGTGTTGAAAAATATTTGTACTATGCAATACAAATTGGAGCTTCCTGCTTCCTCATGAGTGCATCCAGTTTTCCATATTTCATGCTTAAAGAAGGTTATAGGTGAAAATATTCCAGTTCAAACAATATTGCCAGAACTTGATGAGGAAGGAAATATCATATTGGAACCTAAAGCGGTCACAGAAACAAGAACTCAACAGCTACGAAATCGATCAATTTCAGAGTATCTCATCAAGTGGAAGAACCTACCCATTGAAGATTCTACATGGGAGGATGATAATTTTATACAAAAGGACCCAGAGCTACTCAAGCGTTGAGGACAACACTTTTTTGAAGGAGAGGGGCATGTTAGGTCCCTATATTACTAATATAGTCCCTTATTATTGTTAGTGTAACCCCCTTGTTGTTATTATTGTACCCCTATAACCCCCATATTGTTATTATTATGCCCTTAAATTATTATTGTTAGGTCAGCTAGGATTACATTGTGGCCCCACTAGGATTACATTGTGGCCCCATGGACTCTTATATTTAGAAAGGAGGTTTTGTAATTTGTATCATCCAAGAATTGTTCATTCATGTAATGTATTGGAGGTTGCCCCCTCTAAGTGGCTTATTTCTGAGGCGTTGATATCTCTTTTCTTCTATTTTTGGAGTTGGTTACACAACATGTCAGATAGTGCGAAGCCATGTCAAACATACTAAGATGTGCTAAGTGATAAGGCATGCCAAGATGTGCAAGGGTGTGTCAATGAGTGCCAAGGACTATCAAGGAAACAAAAGGGAGAAACAAGTTAAGCTACAAGGAAATGAACACATAAAAGGGTTGTTAAGTCATCAATTTACCTTTTCCAAGAGGGGCATGCTAGGTGAACCAACACTAGGCACCAATAGGTGCCAAGTACAAAATATTAGTGCATTCTAAGTGCCAAGTCTTCCTTTGTTGCTTCTCATCTACTTTCGAACAATTGATCTCAAATATAATTAATATTAAACCATGCCAAATCACACCAAGGAATCTCAACGTATTCCATACATTCTAAGACATTCCAAGTGCCAACACATGCCAAGCGCCAATATGTGTTAGGGAGTGTTATGCATGCTATGAAGTGGAAGGGAATTTTGAAGAGTGCTAAGGTGTGCTAGAGAGTGCTAATGCATGTTGAGTAGTGTTAAGGAGTAATAGGAAAAACATTAATGGAGCACTAGGTCAAAATTCATGGAAGTTAATGAATATGACGAACATGTGCCAGGGACTAGTGTTAATGAGTGCTACCTGTCATGCCAAGGGGGGTGTGACAAGGTATATTCAAGCAAGGGTTTGGTTGGGTTCCCAAGTTGAAAATTAAGTAAGGGTAGTTTTGAGGGCATGATAGCTAGGGAGGGTCAAGGCATGCAAAAGAATGAAAAGGCATGCTAACACATTTTGGAAAATGCCAATGCATGTTGAACTAGAGTGTTAGGTAGTGTCGAGGCATATCAAGGGATAACTAGGTCAAAATGCATCGAAAGGAAAAAATAAGAGGCTGTGCCAGGGAGTGTTAGTGAATTCAAGTGTGTTAAGGACGAAGTGCGTTAGGGCAAGTTTAGAATAGGATTTACAGGAGGCAAGCCTACGATTGTTTTAAGGGGCTTGACATAACAATTTTAGAAAAAGGGAGATCACTTTGTGCTAGGCACAACATTGTTTTTCCTTTAGTTATTTTTTTATATATGAGATGTGGCACACTTTGGCTACATGCTCATCTTTTAAACTATTATAGATAATTGCATATTGTACATTGTTGTGTATAATTTTTGGGGCAGTCAGCTTGTGTCAACTTATACCTTGTGTGCCTTGTGAATCTTATGGTTCTTGCAAACTCTCAGTTAATGTCTTATTGTTTATATGAGCTAAACATACATATGTAAGCTATGTTGCTTAGTTGTTTTATGGCCATGGCTAGATCATGTGATCCTTGTCTTGGTAAATAGTTAAGTGGGACAATTTGAGCTTGGACATGAATGGCATAAGATGAGTTATAGGTAGTTCTTAGGTGAACAAGGAACAATCTACTTGTAGTCGGTGCAATTGGTTAGGTTGTTGCGGGTGGAGAAGGTCAATGTTTTCACATGAATTGTAGTAACCAAGGACTTGATTGGGTTCATAATCGTGAAAAAATGTAAAGGCTAGCTGTGAGGACATGAGTTCCAAGGCGTGCAACAAAATGCTAAGATGTGCTAGATAATGCGAAGGCATGTCAAACATGATAAGATATGCCAAGTGATAATGCATGCCGATATGTGCAAGGGTGTGTCAATGCATGCTAGGGACTGTCAAGGCAAAAAAAGGGAGAAACAAGTTAAACTACAAGGAAATGAACACATAATAGGGTTAATGATTCATCAATTTACATTTTCTAAGAGGAGCATGCTAGGCACACCAACACTAGGTGCCAATAGGTGCCAAGTGCAAAGTCTTAGTGCATTACAAGTGCCAAGTCTTCCTTTTTTTCTTCTCATCTACTTTCCAAAAATTGATCTCAAATAAATTTAATATTAAACCATGCAAAATCATACCAAGGCATCTCAACATGTTCCATACATGCCAAGACTTTCCAAGCACCAATATGTGTCAAGTAGTGTTATGCATGCTATGAAGTGGAATGGCATGTTGAAGAGTGCTAAGGTGTGCTAGAGAGTGCTAATGCACGTTGAGGAGTGTTAAGGAGTACTAGGACAAAACATTAAGGGAGAACTAGGTCAAAATTCATGGAAGTTAATGAATATGAGGAACATCTACTAGGGACTAGTGTTAATGGGTGCTAACTTTCATGCCAAGGATGGAGTGACAAGGTATGATAAGCATTGGTAAGGCATGCTAGGGAATATCAAGGCATGTAAAGAAGTGCCAAAGTTTGATAGGGAGTTCTAGGGTGTGCTAATTATATGTGCCAAATAGTGCCAAGATATGCCAATACATGCCAGGTGCTAAGGATGTGCAGGGTGCCAGGGTATGTCAATGATGTGTCAAGAAGTGTCAAGGCAAAAAAAGGAAGAACCAAGCTAAAATATAATTGAATGAACACATAAGAGGGTTAATAAGTCAAGACTTTATCTTTTTCAAAAGGGGCATGCTAGTCACACTAATAATAGGTCCCAATACATGTCAAGTGGAATTGTGTGCCAAGTGCTAATGTATGTCAATGCATTCAACCAAGGTGTTCTAGGGCATGCATGGACTACATGCATGCCAACACATGCTAGGAGAGTTCCATGTTGTGCTAGCACATGCCACCATGTGCTTTGGCATCAGTTTCATGACAAGATGTTCTAGGTACAACAATTTTCCAAGATATGCGAGGTGCTAAGAAATGTTAGTGTGTGACAAAGCATTAATTTAAGGTGTGCCCGGATTGTTGAGGAGTGTTAGGTATTTCTCATTAATAGAATTGTCATAGCTTGATTATGTATTAAATAGTGTATTTCCTACACACACTAGTGGAACTTTATCTAAAGGGAATTTGATAGATAATAAACTTAATAGATATGAATCATCTGTTGACTCATAGGAAAAATCTATTCGACTAGTGATTACTTGAGGGAAATGATACACACTAATTACTTCTTAAAAAATTGACTGATTCTAACCACTATCGCCTTGGAAATATCACAAAAAAATACTCCACGATAATGGCCTTAAATAATTACCTTTTGAAAAAAATATATTAACATGCATATAGCGTCATAAAAAACTCATTGGAAAGATCAATGGTGATGAACATTTTTTTACCGTCACCAAAAGTAACAGAAAGAGCATTAGTGAGGGTCATTAAAATTCCATCACTAGAAGTATCACCAAAGAGATAATTAGTGATGGGCCTTTAACGACCCTCACCAAAAGTGTCATTGAAAATGGCTTTGCTGACAAACCTTAAAGGACCATCACTATATACACTTACAGTGATGTTTTTTTAAGGACTGTCACCATATGTGACATTGTTGATGGACCTTAAAGGTCCGTCACAAGCATGACCCTCACCAATGTTATTTTTTCTTGTAGTGCAAGCAGCGCAGTATCTAATGTACTTCCCAAAATCCCGTCGAAGGTTTGGCCAATAGAAATACTTCTGTAGTAATAACTCTATTTTTTGAACCCAAAATGCCTAGCGAATCGACTGTAGTGTGCTTCTCAAATCATCTTGGCACGCTCAATTGAAAGAACACAAAGGTGTCCTAGGTGACATAGCAGTGCATCTTGGAGGTGAAATTTGGGAACTTGCGTACCCTTCAAGAGTGTCTTGTATGTGTGGCTGAATTCTAGATCACTTTTGTAGAGAAGCAGCCAATCAGAAGTCTCATGCCCACAAGAGTTGAGAACGGTGGTTAGCGCCACGATCGATGGTCGGTTGAGGCATTTAGAAACATTATTGGTGCTACCCTTCTTGTACTTGATGTTCAAATGAAACTGTTTCATATATGTGGACCACTTATGATGGCGATCATTCTGCAACTTCCCTTGTGTCTGTATCAACTGCAGAGGTCGATGGTCTATGTGGATGATTGGTTCCTTCCCCAAAATGTAATGCTTCCATTGTCGACAAGCCTGCACAATGGAATACATTTCTTTGTCATAAGTTGGATGCTTGCGGACTATGTCAGATAATATCTCACTGTGATATGCCACTAGATGCCCCTGTTGGGTAAGAACTGCCCCAATAACATAGTTAGAGGCATCTATATTGATCTCAAATAGTTGTTGCAAGTCTGGTAATGTGAGCATTGGGGAAGAACAGAGGCGATGTTTCAATTATATGAACGCTTTCTTTTAAGATTTCGACCAAAAGAATTTTTCTTTTGCACCTCCCTTGGTGACTTGACTCAAGGGCAAAGTGATATGAGGGAATCCCAATACGAACCCACGGTAGAAATTTGCAAGACCGAGGAAAGCTGCGAAGCTCTATTAGAGTGGTTTGGGTTGGCCAATCTCGAATGACTTGGATCTTGGTTGGATCCACCTGCACCCCTCTTTCATCAATAATGTATTCTAGATATTAAACCTAGGTCATGAAAAAAGTGCACTTCTCTAAATTGGCACACAACTTGTGTTGCCACAATGTTTGGAGGACCTGTCGGATGTGGTGGAGGTGCTCTTCCCAAGTCTGGCAGGAGATTAGAATGTAAAAAATGTACATCACTACAAAGGAGTTGGTGAATGGCCGAAATATGTCATCCATCAACCTTATGAATGCCGTGGGAGCATTTGTCAACCCGAAAGGCATGAATATCCATTCGAAAAGGCCCTCCTTGGATTTGAAGGTAGCCTTCCACACATTGGAGGGTTTGATTGGTACTTGGTGATACCCAGAATTCAAGTAGATCTTTCTAAAATATTTCGCCTCTTTGAGTTAGTCTGGAAGGTCATCAATCCATGGGATCGGGTACCTATTCTGGACAGTGACATTGTTTAGTGCCCAATAGTCAACACAGAGTCTCCAAGTCCCATCCTTCTTCTGTACCAACACGATTGGGCTCCCAGAGGGTGATGAAATTTGTTGGATCTAACCTTTCTATAGCAGCTCCCGAATTTGCCTCTTGATCTCATCATTCTCTAGAAGAGAACGTCGATAGATCTGTCCATTGGGGAGCAGTGCACTTGGGGTGAGATCAATGGGGTGCTTGACCTGACAGTGCAGAGGCACCCCTATGGGTGAGATGAAGATGTCCCCATACTCCTCCACGACCTTGTCCATTTGTTGTTTTTGTGTGGAGGAGCCCTGTCTGGAGGTCATGGCCACAGTATCCTTCTTGCCCTGGGGAAGATCATCAGGAAAAAAAAATTCTCGGTTTTTGAAATGAGCTTACTGCACTGTTTTGCAGTAACTGAAGAGATAGCGGTAGGCGGTGGTACCTTTGGTATCTTGTAAAACTTATTGATAAAAGTAAAAATAACAATGTTAGTCCAGGACTCATACACATCATGTCGCTTCCACAAGTATAGTTGGCTAAATAATACATCACAAACATCAAGAGGAGCAATGTCAATAATACCTTATCCATGAAGGGCATGATTTTGTAGGGAAGGCGACACTGCTGGCTGACGTGGAGATCCCATCCTTGGTGAAGCCACCCGATGGTGTGTGGATGTGGGTGTGCTATGGTTGGCAAGCCCAACCGATTCATGAAATCTGCTGAAATGAGGCCCTTTTGGCTCCCACTATCGACAATGAACTATAGCGGGGAACCCTTTACCCACATGTGGGAGTGGAAGAATCGATCCTCCTCCTCTAGATATTCTGGTTCCTCCTTCTAGATCTTCACAGTGGAAACGATGGTTTTGGGCTCTGCATTAATAATCTACTTCCCTTTATCCTTTGCCTTGTCGGTTTCTTATTAAGAGTTGAAGCATGCATCTGATCAAAATCCCTCATCTCGGCCACCAACGACTGCTTGGCTCGACAATCACTTGTGTTGTGAGTGGAGCTCTTATGGAACTCACACCACTTTCCCGTGTCCTTATTTGGATTTGTGGTGTTGTTCTTTTCCTATGGCTTTGGAAGGTTTTCCTGGGCCACCATGCCTTGGATTTTTCCTTTGTTCTATGGTTTATGGGCACCTTTCCCTTGATTTTTATTTGTAGATCCAAAGTATCTCTTCTTCTGTTTTAATTTATTCTCAATCTTGGCAGCATACCGGTATGCCATACCAAGTGAGGAGATGTCGAGGAACTCCATTTCCTCCTGAATGTATCTATGCAAATAACTACAATACTTTAGCACAAAATGTTTCTCTGAACCTTTGATACCCAAATTTTTGTGTAGGGTATGGAACAAATTCGTCAGCTCATGCACATCTTGATCCCCTTGCCGTTGTAGGTCCATTGTATGTACTTGTCCTCATAGCTCCCCACATGATAGTATTGTTCCTTAATGGCTTCGAGGAAATAATTCCAAGTGGGTATGGCCGAGAATAGAGAGGGTTTCGTCTCTTCATTTTTCTCACAGTAGGTTTCCACCAATCCTTGACATGGGGGGTATCCTTGAGGAGTGAAAAAATAATATTCTCTAGGTTGGAAAATTCATGAACGGAGAAATATCCTTCTAATAGATTCAACCATCCATCTATGGAATATACATCTATTTTTCCCTCAAATATGGGAATGTAAAATTTTACTCATACCTTAAATGGAGTCGCACTTCCAGAGTGGCTGCTGGATGCAGATGTGCTGCCAGTGGGCAGTCGTTGAAGGATATAGGCAAAGTTATCCATCATCGTGTTCCTTTGTTTTTAGAGGGCCTCCTCAAGAAATATTTTGATAGAATATCCTGCTCCCTCATCTTTATTTTCATCCCCCATGGGCGGTCGTTGGGGTTTTCGAGGCTGATCTTGCAAATGTTCAACCAGATCAAGCCCTAAATCCTTATACCCCGACCTCGTTGGGGACATGCAAAGAAGGATCGAGAAAAAGAAAACCTCTCTAAAACCATTGATCTGGATTTATGCATGAACACAAAAGAATACACATATAACCATAAATACAAAGATTCAATGGAAATAACAATTCATTTCATTAATATCAAAGAACTGAAATTTGCTTACAAACATAATGGAAATAAACTAGCTAGGGCACTGGTAGCTTAACTCTGAGAAGATATGTGGTGGCTATAGGCCTCTGAACTATGTTACTATGAGGCTCGAGGGCATATTTATTATTGAGAAATAATGGAAAACCATAAACATCCAAAAAAATATCCCTAGGAGATGAAGCACCAAAACTCTGGTCCCCGTTTGGGTAAATTGGTATGTCAACTTCCTGGGGACGTAACTTTGGCATACGATCTCTGTTTCACGTGCACCATTAGAAGGATCAATCAGAGGACTACAACGTTTGAGTGAGAAAAATTGGTCCATGGACCCATGTTGCTCCTTGTTTTTCCAAAAAACGTTGTTTGGGGCCTCAAAACGGCTCCAAAAGTTTAGGACCCGAAAAAATGCTAAAAAGAGTAAACTAAGCTATAATTAAGGAAATTCAAAAACTGAAAGAGAAAATGGTGGGGCCCCAAGTGGAATAGGCGGGTGGACACCAATATCCACCTGGATCATTCTGCTATTGATTTTCCTGCATTCTAGCAATCAAAAGAGGACAGTCTTCAATAACATGATGAAATTGTCTGCAATACCTGCAAGACTGTCGCGCAGGGTTCAAAAAATCACAGGCATAGTGTCCAACATCTCCAGAGTTATATAAAATTAATTTTTCTCATATGTGACCTACACCTTCACCTCTCCCTCCTCCCCTTCCTCTAACTAGAGATCCTTCATGCCCAAAGGGAGATGCTGGTGAAGATGGGTCATCCTGCACCATATAGAGGTTGGCAGTGTCCATCATTAGCTTGAATGTGCGGTAGTAGTGCTCATCGTGGTGAACCAAAAAGAAAAACCTACACCATTGCTGCTTTAGTTCTATCACATAACTTCCTAATCGAGGGCAATGTTTTGTGTCATTTCTTCCAACTACTTTACAGCCAACACACCAAAGCGTGGGGTTACCACTTGGTCCTGTAGCATCTCTGGGGCACAACGGATTTGGCCCTCTGCTTGCATGTAATATTGAAACAAGGTACACTGATATTTTGTGTTCTCGAAACCCTTACACCATATACACCATACATCCATGCCAACTTAATTTCCCCTGTCTCTACATAGGTTATGGATCTCCAAGTGCATCGCTTCCAATTGATTTTGGATTTGTAGAGTTTCGAATTGGTCGTTAGCTCTAGGTGTGGCTTCCAGTTTCATGGAAACTTCCAGAGTGTTGGAAATGTTGTCATTGATGGCAAAGGAATTGGCAGAGAATTGCTTATAAATCCCGTGTAAATCCCATGTGTGACTGAGGAATGGTCTCAGTGTCATTGTGCATTTGTTGTTCAAATCTGTGTGGAGGATTGTTGGGTTATCGGTGTAAATAATCTCGTATGTTCTTGATGAGAGTATCGAATTCTATATAAATTAAGAATTCGTGATTGATCATGTCCATCTGAATCGATTGAAGTTATTATGGATCTGTGGTTAATTATCCAATGCTTGTGACCACTGTAAAACATAGCCGCAAGGGTTATGTATGGCGGAGCGATGCGTCGAAGTAGATGGATGAAAGGAACGCAGAAGAACGATGCTGTAATGTGAAGAAACATCGTGACTGCGCGAAGAGGAGAACCTCTTCCAATAGAACAGGCGGAACCGTGTAGCGGAAGCTGGGTGGAACCCTGCATGGAAGAGCAGAACCATGATTAAGTGAACAGTGAAGGCAGTTTTCGGGTTTCATCACACCACCTTTCGGTGATAGGCGATATTTCCTGGTTGGGGAGCGATTCCATAGAAACGTTGACACGTAGCAAAGATGGACCCACAAAAACCGCTATCAAAACGCGCCATCGCACGTTAACGTTCGACCAAAGATGCCGAGCGATATTATTGAACGGCGTTGATCTGGGAAGGGGTCATCGGATGGTGTTCATTTGCTTTAGGTGCATGAAAGTTACCCAAGGTACAGAGCGCCATCGCACGTTATCATCCGTGCATCTTCAACAAACGATATCCGTCAGATCATCTGAATTCGAGCGATGTGCTCTCCGCCGTCGGATGGAAACGATCGTTAGCGATGGGCCCCAGTTTTAAATTATATTGATTGGAACTTTTCAAATTAATGTTTGTAAGTTTAACCAAGGTTTGACGAAAGTGATTGGACCATCATTTTTGAATGTTATTCCAGAGTTGGTGGAATGAATAAACCTGGGGTCAACTTATAAAGGTCTATTTAAAAGCGCTGGTTATTAATATAAAGCTCTATTGCCAAAGGTTGTGAATAATATTTATTTATCAAATTCCACGAATTTGATAAATAAAATTCCAATAAAAGAAAGAAAACCATCAGCGACACGTTAATGTTACTTAACCTTGGCTATAGTATTATTTGGCGAAGATAAAGATTACCTTTGGGACAATTCGTGCATGGAAGAATGAAGATCGGGATTTCAATTTGGATTGGTTCGAATTTTAACATGAATACCATTAGCGATTGAGTGGTTTTCTACTCATGGTATTGATAAAGGCTAAACTATATAAGGAGAAGAGGATTACACTACAGAGTGCGAAGAAGTGTTAATAAATAAATCTCTTTAAGAGATATTTGCATATATGATGCACCTATGGATATGATCTAGAAATGATAAATCTTTACGATGATCAGCAAAAGAAATAGACCTGACGGAAGTCTGATGAAGAAATAGAAGAAATCTGGTGTATCTAATGATTGAGGTCTTCTGTATGGAAGAGGAAGTATCCTGCTAGTAGAAGCTGGTGTTAAAATCAGGGGGTTGGAGCTCCCTTCCAGCAATGGCTAGATAACGAGAGAAGGTTGTATTCTTTCTGCAGTTGGGTGCCTGAGTGCTGGTATAAGTCTGCACCAGTATAGAATTGTAAGAAGTTTTCTCTATAATATATATTGAATACTGAGATATCAACAGTGGTGGTTTTCTCCCGAATTGGGTTTCCACCTTAAATACTGGTGTTCATATTTTTTTTTTATGATTGATGGTTTTTTATGTTATTTCTGTTCATACTTACTGCTTACTAAACATCTGATGAATGAATGATGGTCAAAGTAAAGACATAATAAGATCTTTGACATATAAGTTGGATTCAGTAAAGTAGCATATGGTTTTAAGAGAAGGAAAAGGAAAAAAAATTCAGTCAGCTCTAAATACTGATTCACCCCCCCCCTCTCAGTATTTTTCCCAACAATTGGTATCAGAGCAGGTCCTTCTGAAAAAAGCTTAGCCGCTAGAAGGAAGATCAATCAAGATGAACAATCAAGAAGGAACAACATCTATCAGGCCTCCGCTCTTCAACGGAAACAACTTAATATTCTAGAAAACAAGGACGAGATCCTATCTTCAGTCTTTGGGAGCAGATGTATGGGCTATAGTTGAAGGAGGATATCAACATCTAGCTACAGTACCAACAGATCCAACAGAAAGAAAGAATTACGAAACAAATGCAAAAGCAGTCAATGCTCTATTGGGAAGTCTAACTGAATCAGAATTTGTCAAAGTTATGCATCTGAATACAGCAAAGGCAATATGGGAAAAAATCGTTCTAATTTATGAAGGTGATGCAAAGGTAAAAAGTGTTAAACTCCAAACTCTCAAAATTCAATATGAGAATCTAAAAATGCATAATGAGGAGAGCATTGCTAATTTATTTTTACGTCTTGATGATATTGTAAATCATGTGAGAAATCTGGGAGAAAAAATAACCGAATCTACTTTGGTTGAGAAAGTTTTAAGATCACTAACAACAAAATTTGAGTCAAAATTTTCTGCTCTTGAAGAAAAACAGGATCTTCAAAATCTTACTATGGTACAACTTCATGGCATACTAACTGCATATGAAATGAGAAGAGGAGGACCATCTGAAGTCAAAGAAGTCATCTTTAGAGCTTCTACAAAAGGGAAAGAAGTACAAGAGATAGAAGGATCAGGGTATATCTCAGAAGAAGATGAGGTAAATTTTGTAAAGAAACTCCAACTTGGTACAGGACGGTTCAAAGGTAAGCTTCCTTTCAAATGTTTTTCTTGTGGAAGAGTGGGTCATTATGCTGCTAAGTGTCCTCACAAAGAAACACATGAAAAAGGAAAAGAAGTAGCAAGAAGGAATAAGAGTCGGTTTAGCACTAGAAAAAGTTACTATACTCATGAAGACAGTGATGGGTTATCTGACAGTGAGGAAGAATGTGAACAAGATCTTAGACTTCTCATGGCATTTGAAAAAGAATCTAAAGAAGAAAAAGATACCTTTATGGATGCTTTAGAGGATAATGATTTTCTTGATGAATTCAATCAACTCAAGATATGCTTAGAAGAAACTAAAATATGCTTAGAAGAAAGTAAAATATCCATAGAAACTCTGAAAAATCAGCTTGAAGGAAAGGAGAAACACAATGAGAAATTAGAATGTGAAATAGTAAGTCTAAGAAAAGAAATTGAGAAAATGAAGATTTTGAATCTTAGATTTGCTAAAGGGTCTGAAACCTTAGATGAGATTATCAAGGTACAACGTTCTCCTCTTATAAAGACAGGTCTTGGATATATCGGAGAATCTTCTCAGGCTTCAGCACCAAATTATCTAAAAGCAGCTACAACCAGCATACAACATTCTGCCACTCAGCAAGGGAATAAAGAATCTTTACAGGTAAAGCATGACCATTTCAATTCAAAGAACACTAACAGGAAGACATTTCAAAGAAACTCCAATCAACAGGTAAATTCGAGTAGAATATTTCATGATCGCAGAAATTTCTTCTTCAATGGACAATGTTTCTCATGTCACAATTTTGGTCATAAAGCTGCTCAATGTGTTGCATATAAAACCATCATGACAAGAGAAGCAAGAAAGAAAAGGATTGATATTGGAACAAAGAAGAATACTTATAACAATTTTTCTCCTCTTCAAAATGAATTTGAATGTACATATTGCAATAACTTTGGTCATGAAGAATCTGAATGCAGAAGCAAAATCCAGCCAAAAGAGTAATGTCCTTCAATCTCGGAAAAAGAAGGAATTACAGGTTGAAAATTGTGGCATAGCCTTATTTGCAGAGGTTGAAGAAAATCAATGGTACATTGATAGTGGATGCTCTAAACACATGACAGGTGACAAAAACAAACTTCTTGCATATAGTGCTCTAGAAAAAGAGAAGAATGTTACATTTGGAAATGATACTCCTGCTGTCATTAAGGGAAAAGGTTCTGTTTTTCTAAAAGAAAAAGTGAAAGCTAATAATGTCATGTATGTGGATGGATTAAAGCATAACCTGTTAAGTGTAAGTCAAATGTGTGATCAAGGAACTGAAGTTGTCTTTAGCTCAAAAGAATGTGTGGTATGTGATCTTGATACAGGTAAAACAATTATAAAAGGAAAAAGAACTCCAAGCAACCTGTATGTATTAAAGACCTGCAAAGAACAATGTTACTTGAGTAAATCTTCATAAAACTGGCTATGGCATAGAAGGTTGGGGCATCTGAGCTTCTCTCAAATCAACAAATCAAGCAGAATTAAAGCTGTTCGTGATCTTCCCAATATTACTCTACCTGAAAATATCATATGAAAATCTTACCAATTTGGTAAGCAAACCAGAGTACAATTTAATGCCAAGGAAGGATCATCAAGTAAGCCTCTTGAACTCATTCATACTGACATATGTGGACCTGTGAGGAAAAAGTTACCACGTGGTGAACAATATTATATCTTATTTATTGATGATTTCTCTAGAATGTGTTGGATTGGGCTGCTTAAACACAAAGATGAAGCATTTGAGAAATTTCAGATCTTCAAAGCACTAGTTGAGAATGAATTAGATCTAAAAATCAAGTGTCTCAGATCTGATCGAGGAGGAGAATATACATCAGATGAATTCCTTGAATTTTGTGAACAACGTGGCATAAAAAGATAGTTTTCTATAGCTGGCACTCCACAAAAAAATGGTGTTGTAGAAAGAATGAATAGAACAGTTCAACAAATGGCTAGAGCTATGCTTGATGATTCCGGAACACCTGACACTTTTTGGGGAGAAGCAGCACATACAGCAGTAAACATTTCAACAAGGCACATGTTCGTGTAAATAGTGATAAAACTCCATATGAACTCTGGTATGGTAATCCTCCCACTGTAAAGCATTTTAGAATTTTTGGAAGCAAATGCTTTATCAAAAATAATGATGAAAAACTTGGCAAGTTTGAACCCAGAGCAGATGAAGGAATACTTCTTAGTTACTCCTCTAGGAGTAGAGCATATAAATGTTACAATAAAATACTTCGAATAATTGTTGAATGTATTGATGATGTTATTGATGAGTCTCTTGTAGCTCCAAAAGAAGAAAAACAAACAACAAATGAAGATGATGATGATATATATCCTTCTACATCAAATAGGAATGATATAGACAGTGAACCCAATGAAGAACCCGAAGATGATTTATCTGAAAAAGCTCCATCCAGATATGTTCAAAAGAATCATCCAAAATCTCAAATTTTGGGAGAAAAGGGATCAAGTGTACAAACAAGAAGGACTCTTGTGGGATCTTCTAGCAATCTGGCATTTCTATCCACTATTGAACCACACAATGTGAGTCAAGCTAGCAAAGATGAATGTTAGATTCAAGCCATGAATGAAGAGCTTGATCAAATTGAAAATAATCACACTTGGGAATTAGTACCAAGACCTCATGACAAGAATGTCATTGGAACTAAATGGATATTCAAAAACAAGTTAAATGAGAATGGGGATGTTATTAGAAATAAAGCTAGACTTGTTTGCAAGGGGTATGCTCAACAAGAAGGTATAGACTTTGAAGAAACTTTTGCTCCTGTAGCCAAAATTGAAACCATAAGAATGTTTCTTTCTTTTTCAAGCTTCCAAAAAATCAAAGTTTATCAAATGGATGTTAAATCTGCTTTTCTCAATGGTGATCTAGAAGAAGAAGTGTATATAGAACAACCAGAAGGATTCATTTTGGGAAATGATGAAAAACTTGTTTATAGACTTAAAAAGGCTCTATATGGTCTCAAACAAGCTCCAAGGGAATGGTACTATCGTCTTGACAAATATCTTCATCAAGAAAGAATTTTCAAAGGGGTCTGCTGATAGCAACTTATACACAAAAACTGAAAAATGACAAACTATTGATTGTGGTTATATATGTTGATGATATCATTTTTGGAAGCAATGAAGAGTCTATGAGTCAGAAATTTCCTTCTGATATGCAGCAAGAATTTGAAATGTCTTTACTTGGGGAACTAAAATTCTTTCTTGGCTTGCAAGTGCAACAAGAAACATATGGCATATTCTTATCACAAGAAAAATATCTTAAGCAAATATTGAAGAAGTATGGCATGGAAGATTGCAAACCTGTAAGTACACCAATGAAAACCGGATGTAATCTCAGTTATAATGATGATTCCCCTACGGTGAATCAACCAGAATACAGATCTATGATAGGTAGTCTACTTTATCTCACTGGAACAAGACCAGACATTATGCATGTAGTTGGGATTGTTGGATGATTCCAAGCTAATCCAAAAGAGTCTCACCTTCAGGCAGTGAAAAGAATATTCAAATATCTACAAGGAACTCAAGACTTTGGACTATGGTATCCAAAGAATGCTGATCTCACTCTTCATGCATACACTGATGCAGATTGGGCTGGAAATGTTGATGATCGGAAAAGCACTAGTGGTGGTGCATTCTATATGGGGCCCCTGTTAGTATCTTGGTTTAGCAAGAAGCAAAGCCCTATTGCCTTATCTACAGCAGAAGCAGAATATGTGGCTGCTGCATCATGTTGCACTCAACTTCTCTTGATGATGCAAATCTTACAGGACTTTCAAATCAAATGTTCACCTCCTATATCCATTATGTGTGATAACACAAGTGCCATCAGTATCTCAAAGAATCCTGTTATGCATTCCAAGACCAAGCACATTCCCATCAAGTATCACTTCTTATGTGAACAAGTGCTTGAACAAAAGGTGAAGTTGGAATATGTGCCCTCCAAAGAACAAGTTGCTGATATATTTACCAAACCTTTACCCAGGGAAGTGTTCGAATATCTCAGATAGAAGCTGGGAGTAGTCTCTGCCATGCAGAAGATCAGAACTACTTAAATACAGAAGATTAATTAGATACACGGTTTTCCTGAAGGACAGAAAACCGCGTATGGGTAGTTGCTGACAATTTTTTTCTGGGTCAGCATTCTTCAGCACAACTGCGGTATTGTTGGGTATCTCTGGATGCACAAGTTCAGGGGGAGAATTGGTCTTGTGGAAAGAATGCATTGTTGGCATTTTAATTATGGTAGAAGATGCATCATGATCTCAGGGGGAGCATGGTATTATCGGTACATAGGATCTTGGTATTATTGGCCCCACAATATGTATGGCACCGGACCTCAACAGGAACTTGAATTATTATCAACGTTAACCACACAGCTTTTAACATGAACTCCAATTAGATCTGCTCAACCCTTTGCCATTGATGTCAAAGGGGGAGGAAAAGAAAATAAAGGGGCTTCTATAAGACAAACAGAGGAAGAGTATTGCCATCAATGCCAAAGGGGGAGATTGTTGGAAATTTTGTCATTGATGGCAAAGGAATTGGCAGAGAATTGTTTATAAATCTCATGTAAATCCCATGTGTGACTGAGGAATGGTCTCAGTGTCATTGTGCATTTGTTGTTCAAATCTGTGTGGAGGATTGTTGGGTTATCGGTGCAAATAATCTCGTATGTTCTTGATGAGAGTATCGAATTCTATAGCAATTAAGAATCTATGATTGATCATGTCCGTCTGGATCGATTGAAGTTATTATGGATCTGTGGTTAATTATCCAATGCTTGTGAGCACTGTAAAGCATAGCCGTAAGGGTTATGTATGGCGGAGCGATGCGTCGGAGTAGATGGATGAAAGGAATGCCGAAGAACGAGGTTGTAATGTGAAGAAACATTGTGACTGCGCGAAGAGGAGAACCTCTTCCAATAGAACAGGCGGAACCGTGTAGCAGAAGCTAGGTGGAACCCTACATGGAAGAGCGGAACCATGACCAAGTGAACAGTGAAGGAGGTTTCTGGGTTTCATCGCACCACCTTTCAGTGATAGGTGGTATTTCCTGGTTGGGGAGCGATTCCATAGAAACGTTGACATGTAGCAAAAGTGGACCCACGAAAACCGCTATCAAAACGCGCCATCACACATTAACGTTCGACCAAAGATGCCGAGCGATATTATTGAACGCGGTTGATCTGGGAAGGGGTCATCGGAAGGTGTTCATTTGCTTTAGATGCGCGAAAGTTACCCAAGGTACGACATGCCATCGCGCATTATCATCCGTGCATCTTCAACGAATGATATCCATCGGATCATCTGAAGCCGAGCGATGTGCTCTTCGCCGTCGGATGGAAACGATCGTTAGCGATGGGCCCCAGTTTTAAATTATATTGATTGGGACTTTTCAAATTAACGTTTGCAGGTTTAACCAAGGTTTGACGAAAGTGATTGGACCATCATTTTTGAATGTTATTCCAAAGTTGGTGGAACGAATAAACCTGGGGTCGACTTATAAAGGTATATTTAAAAGCGCTGGTTATTAATATAAAGTTCTATTGCCAAAGGTTGTGAATAATATTTATTTATCAAATTCCACGAATTTGATAAATAAAATTCCAATAAAAGAAAGAAAACCATCAGTGGCACGTTAATGTTACTTAACCTTGGCTATAGTATTATTTGGCAGAGATAAATATTACCTTTGGGACAATTCGTGCATGGAAGAAAAAAGATCGGGATTTCAATTTGGATTGGTTCAAATTTTAATATGAAAACCATTAGCGGTTGAGTGGTTTTCTACTCATGGTATTGATAAAGGCTAAACTATATAAGGAGAAGAGGATTACACTACAGAGTGCGAAGAAGTGTTAACAAATATTTCTCTTTAAGAGATATCTGCATATATGATGCACCTATGGATATGATCTAGAAATGATAAATCTTTACGATGATCAGCAAAAGAAATAGACCTGACAGAAGTCTGATGAAGAAATAGAATAAATTTGGTGTATCTAAGGATTGAGGTCTTCTGTATGGAAGAGGAAGTATCCTGCCAGTAGAAGCTGGTGTTAAAATCAGGGGGTTGGAGCTCCCTTCCAGCAGTGACTGGAGAACGAGATAAGGTTGTAGCCTTTCTGCAGGTGGGTGCCTGTGTGCTGGTATAAGTCTGCACCAGCATAAAATTGTAAGAATTTTTCTCTATAATATATATTGAAGACTGAGATATCAGCAGCGGTGGTTTTCTCCCGAATTGGGTTTCCACCTTAAATACTGGTGTTCATATGTGTTTCTTATGATTGATGGTTTGTTCTATTATTTCTGTTCATACTTACTACTTACTAAACATCTGATGAATGAATGATGGTCTAATTAAAGACATAATAAGATCTCTGACATATAATTTGGATTCAGTAAAGCAGCATATGGTTTTAAGAGAAGGAAAAGGAAAAAAATTTCAGTCAGCTCTAAATATTGATTCACCCCCCCCCCCCCTCTCAGTATTTTTCCCAACACAGAGCTTCGGCCTAAGAGTCAATATTCTGTTTATTCATACGCCTGTGGAAATGTGGCAAGATAATGGCAATAAACCATTCCTTATTATGCTTATCATCATAGATAAATCCTCCCTCGCTAATAGTGCGCTTTAGCCGCTGATCGTCCTCCCAAACAGATTCATTTGGCTCTTTTTTGATATCTTTCAAATTTGTTACACACTGTGAGTAGGAATTTGGTTTTCTAAATTGATGCTTTAAAGCATCCTTGATCTCATCAATAATGGGATTAGCATGCTAAGCCAGATATCCAATAAACTAGTCTGGCACACAACCTTCAAATGCCATAGCTAGTTGTGCTCTCTTGATAGCATCAACATTAAAATTTTGTGCAGTCCATACTACATTTGAAAAAAAAAAAAAACCTATCCATTTATTCATCTCCCACACCCTTGAATGTGGGTATCTTCATATGCGCAACCATATCTCCTACTTGTGGCGGAGGTGGGGTAGGAGATGTCTTACCCTTGTGTGAATTCGACTGCAGAGTAGAAAGAGGGATAACTTCGGCACACTTAGCCTCCTCACTCTCTGTATCACTATGAAGTGAGTTTCTCATAGGGCTGTATACATATCTGTCTCCTCTCTGATTAACCCGAAAGTAATTTCTGATGTGCGTAGTGCTTTCTAGCTTATCTGGGGTCTTTCACTCAGTGTGACTGCACAAAACACCCTTTTCACACAATAGCATCTTAATTAGCAAAGGTAGAGAGCATATTAATTTACCTCTCAGTCCTCTAAATAACCTTCTTTCAACTTCAGAATATGACACAAAATGATCTACTGCAAACTCCGTTACACATCCACCCAAAATGCTGTCAACTGAATAATCTACAGTGCGGGTGATGGAGTTATCAGTCTACTCTAACTGTTGGATCAACTCAGGTGTCCACTGAGTGACCTTATCGTCCCTCCAGCAGGTTTAGAACTTAGCTAATATTGATAACCACTCCTGCAATTCTTGTGCAAAATTCACAAAGAAAATCTCGTGAACCTCTATAAAAATACACTTATGTTTATGATCTTCAGTAGACAACTTCTTACTTCTTTTTTCCTTAATGGAAAATTCTTCAATTATTTTCTTGAACAAGTCTTCTAACTTAGGCTTTGATGGTCGCCACACCACCCAATCTCTCTCAAAATGATCCCAGTACCAGCAACGAAACCATTTGTTGGCTTGAGGGGTCCTAACCTAGGTTCAGAGTTAAGATTAACCAACAAAACTCTCTTACTACTGGCCCTTTCGGTTGTGACCTAATTGAGTAGGTCAAAGTCTCACCTAAAGCAGTATGGGGGGGTGCTGGAACCATGTTTCCACACCCTGAGGGAGAATTAAATGATGTGGGTGTCCACAAATATTTAATAATAACGTACTATCCTGCGCAATAGAAACCAGAAGCATATCTAGGTCAAGTTACGCAAGCGACCCTGCGCACACATAGATAATGTCTTCGCAATCGCTTCAGTAGTCCTAGAAAAGTGATATTTAGGTCTTATAGTAGCATCTCTATGCATCTAACATTCATATTAATCATTAAACATGTACGCAAACAATCCAATAACAGATAACATAAATCATAAGAAACCAGATTACAGAAACATATCGGTGATAAATTTCGTACTCAGAGTTATCCAAAACACTTCTTTATTCATTAACAGTCATAAAACCCTTTACATTTATTCAGATCCACCCGCGCACATAGCCAACGGGGTTTGTATAAAACCAGACAAAGTATTTGTGCACACAACCAACAAGAGCCTTTCAAACACTACAGATTCACTTCACAACTCATAACATATCATAATATTATCAAAAATTACTTAGAACTATCTTATTCGACTTGATCTAGACTCTTATTTATATCTTATCTTTTTCTCATCCTAAGGTCTACAAATTGTGGTTTGTGACTCCTAGTTTTACCCTTTAGCCCATTACAACTCATGAAGGGGCTTT
Source organism: Pinus albicaulis (assembly GCA_034641835.2). Classification (NCBI taxonomy): domain Eukaryota; kingdom Viridiplantae; phylum Streptophyta; class Pinopsida; order Pinales; family Pinaceae; genus Pinus; species Pinus albicaulis. The sequence continues at coordinate 151,841 of JAXQQM020082135.1, forward strand.
GACGCACCCCAAATCCCCTTGACCTATGCATTTCTTAGCACGCACGACTCAAAAATACAAAAAATACTTATTAATTTCCGAAAAATGCGGTCCTAAGGAACCTTGTTGCAACAAAAATCTTTCAAAATGATTTTTTCTTACCTATGTCACCCCATTACTATCCTTCAGGTAAAATGAGATTTGTGTCTGCTCAAAATTTTTCTTTGAAATATGGGTAGTCATCAATCATAATAAACTACATTCATATCCATTGAAATAAAGCAAGTGTGAAACTCATGGAAGAAGGACCCGCATGACAAGAAATGAGGTCTACCCATCGGCTCATCCATGGAGCCCTGGGATCTGGAAGCTCAAGTGTAATTTTTTGAGGACAAAGTAGTGGAATCCTCGCTAGAGAAAATGATATCAATATGGAATCGTATCTGAAGTTCTTCAGTCACCCATAATTTTCCTTATTGAGTTGTTCCTTCATATTTTTCAACAACCCCTCACTCCAATTGAACATGGTCAGTTCTATGCATTCTAATGCATATTGAATTTGGGACTTGTTAGCTAAATATTGAGTAGCATTGCTAGCCAATATAGTAATGATGAAAAGGATTGTACTGAGAGGAATTCATACCACATACTTAATCTATATTTTTCCATCTTTTTATGGTTAGTAATGATATATGTAGTGTGAAACAATATAATATTTGACAGTCTCACAACCCCTTCTCATGCTAAATAAGGAGATAGGGGCTCCTATCCTCAACAAACCTATCAAGTTTTTTTTTCCACATGTATACTGATCATATGTTCTCCAAGCCTAAAACATTATGCCTGAATATCCCATTTCTTGACTAGAATTCCAATAATTCGAGCTCAACTCTCATGCGAGGAAGCTAAAAAAACTTTAGAAGTTCAAAATTTCTCAAAGCCTAAATAGTTTATAGATTTTTGGAAACACCTAAGGCATGGGACCCATGTTCTCTTTCTCTCCAAACCAAATCCATTTTTCTCTAGTAGTGTTAGCATCCAAATGATCAATGATAAAATGTATTCTTTCAAGTTTACTTAGTAGTGGTCCTAGGTCAAAATTTCATGTTTCAAGTCAGTTTTCAAATAATTTTTTTTTCACTAAATATGTCTAGGTTTGAAATTCTACTCCCTTCACTCCATTCATGTTCATCATCATTTCATAGGTCATTTCATCCATAAATAATCTAGGGTTTGAGGTGATTCACCACACCTTCACTTAGTTCAAATTCTAGGTCTCATTTGTTTCGCCATCATAAGAGTCAATTATGCCATAAAATAAAGCGAACAAAATCTCATTTTTACCATACAAGTAATTTGCATAGGGAGTTAGAAAATATAGGGAAATAATTAAAGAGCTCCTCCCTTCCCACCTTCATACTCCAAAACTGCCATGGATTAAAGAAAAATAAGAAAATTTGTGCCAACACTACCTGTGCTACACTTATGGGTGTGATGTGCAGGCGTTGCGTAGGCGCTACACTTTTGGTGTTTGAAATCCAAATCACTTCTTCAAGGTTCAATACCACTGCACAAAGGTTCATACACTTCCTAAACAGCAACTGGACACCCTCCATACCTTTTTCCTTCCTTTTTATGCTTTTGTACATGCTTGTTACACTTCTGAAGGAGAAGAATATTTTGGTTTTTGGCTTATAAAATCTCCAGACCAGCTCAGCACTTGGCATAATTACCTTCTGAACACCTCATAAAAGGTAAATCATTACTCTTATGGCCTCTTTTGGTCAAATTTTTGAATGTTTAAACATTTTTATGCTCATTTTGTTTTTCTTCATAATTATCACTTATCCATGGTATGAAAAAATTTCATTTGATAAACCCTAACCTACTCCACCTTCCTAAAACCTAATCCTAGTACCTAAACATTAACTTACACATATCGTACACATTATCACACATTTCCTATCATCCACACCATCCTTAACATGTTAAATTCACCCAAACCATAGATTCTAGCTATTTCACAATGAGATACTTGAAATATCATGTGTTTGCTAGATTTTGACACCCTCCACACATCCATTTCTCCTCATTCCACTTATAGTATGGAGCTAACATGCTACTCTATGCACTGAATTTTTCTTAGAAATTTTTCTCAACCCCATGACCCTCATTTCATCTTCTAAACTTACATCACCTCTACGCTAGCTATTCTCACAGTCAAACATTGGGAATTTCTGGTGTTTTCATCATTTTTCCACCTTCCTCACACACATTTTCCCTCATTACACCCACAACTTGGAGCTAATATAAAAATAAATCAACTCAATTTTTTCTAGAATTTTTCTCAGCTCCATGATGCATACATTCACCTATATCATCAACACTCTATGGTTTTCAGCATTCCAATGACAAAAAAATGGAAAGTGAAAAGAAGAGATTCAAGGGAGGGTTCCACCTCATATTAGAACCCTTCACAATGCATGAAATCAATGCTTCACCCTTGGCCAAAAGATGTCCTGAGAGGACTGGATGTTTGAGGTTTTGTGCGAAGCTCAGATGAAGCTTAAAGAGAAGGATATCTTAGATTTGTTGGATGAAAGCTTCTTTGGCTATTTATCCCATCACTAATAGTTGTTACAAAACCAATTTTGAGAATTTTTGAATAATTTTGTTATTTTTTGTGATTTTTTCAAAATCGTGGAAATTCCTCATTACAGAAGGGTAACAAACTTTTTTTACGCTTATTTTGGGGGAATCTAAATGATGATTTATTTAAATGGATGGATGTATTTTGATTATTAAATCATAGATCAAGAACCCCCATGGCATAAAAAGCTGTAATTTGTGAGAAAAAACTCAAAAACCACTCATTTTTCATGTTTCAGCCACCTTTTTGAAGCCTCTATTACGCTTTTAGAATAACCTTGGGAGAATGGATTTTTGAAGGACTTCCCATGGGTAATTTTGAAAAATTCAAGATGTTATGGAAACTAGACACACAGGGCTGGTTGTCCATTCTTTCAGAAGTGGATTTGGATTCCTAAAAGTTCCTAAAAAGTGCCTACCAAGTTATGTAACGGTTCAACAAATTTTTGTTAACCTTCTGTCAGAAATGTCACAAATCAACATTTTATTCCTCGAGACACTTGTCAAGCTCAGAAATTGTCGCAAATTCAAGGTTTTGATGTCCTATGAGTTGTAATTAGAGTTATTGAGTTTTTTTTTCCTCATATCATGAGGGAATATGTAATTAATGTAAGGGACAAACACTCCTAGTTCATAGCTAAAATTCATGGAATGGTTTCTAACCTCCCTAAAATCTAGGAAATTACTCATATTGTGTATTTATGATCCATTTTGGATGGGATTTTGACTTGATGAGGTTCCATATTCCATATTTTCTATAAGTAGACCCTATTTAGTCTTTTTTGAGGTTGGATAGTCTCATATTACAGTGGAGCTTTTGTAATCAGCAATTTGGAAGGAAATCATAGACAAATTTGCAGGAATTGTGTTGAGATACTTGTGGTATGCATTGGATCATATATTCTTATTATGTATGTTTATCATTTCATGCTTAAAACCATGTCTTCTTCTTTCATATATGTTTATGTTGTAAGTTTATGAGCATAAATCATGTTTATTCATGCTCTGTTTTAGACAAGGTTTACATTGCTATGTTTATTTGCTTCTAAACTGAATGAATTCACCTCAGTGCTCATTAAAACTCTCTTCCATTTAATCCTATACTAAATGAACTATTAAAATGATTTCAAACTACCTATATTGACTCACACATTCTCTACAAATTCACCTTGGATTTAAGACCTAAAAACATTATACATAGTATACTCACTAAATTTTCTATCCAGCACTAAAAACATCAAACAAATCCTATTTCCTAAGCTTAAATATCTATTCTAAGATCATTAGATACTCAATCATTCCTTTGACTGCAAAAGTGACAATGAGAGAGCCCTCTCTAGTCTTGGTAGGGCTAGCTACATGACCTAAAGCCTAGTTTGTGGTTACCTTTCTCCAATCCTATTTTCAGCCTTGGGAAGTTGGGGAGAGTGATAACAGGTAGAAAGATGAAATCTCTTAAGAAGAAAAATTAGGAGAAATATCATGCAGAAATTTGAGATAAATTTGAGTTAAAAGCATAAATCCCTTTTTTGAAATGCACCCAATGCACCTTGTCTTAAGAAGACAGAGTGTTGCAACACACCCTCTCTTCCTTGTGTTAATTAATCCGCCCTAGCACACCTTTCGACATAAAAAGGGTGCGCTACATCTAGGTCACAAATCTAAAGCCTAAATGCACTCAAAACTCCAAAAAAAATTGCATGAAATGAAAATGGAAACCGTGGAGATAAAGAGAAAGGTAAGATCTCCTACCAAGAACTAACGACATTTCAAATAGTCCAATGGAGTTATTGAAATCAACTTTTGAAGTTTGGGAGTGAAAAGCACTTAGATCTCATTTACAAGAGGTAAAATGAAAATGGTAAAAATAAAATTACTTTTTCCCTATGTATGGTCAATTTTACTATTATTTTATTATATCTTTATTATTTTAACCTAATTTTTCCATAATTACATATATTTGTAATCTTTTGAAGATGTTCTGAGTAGGTTAAAGGTTGTTTGAAGGATTTAATGATTTTTTTGAATTGAAAACATGTCCTTTTGATGAGGGAGCATACCTTTATCACTTTTTCGGGCTTTGTAAACTTACGAAAGGGAACCTCCTAGAGTCCTCATTCAACTCTTTTCATACTCCCTAAACATGAAAAGATCGTCAATCACTTGTCTTTTCAAAATCATTAAAGTAAATGAAAATATGTCTTCCTAGTATAATTTTAACCATTTTATGGAATGGAATAGACTATTTACGAAAAAGGGATACCTTAGTTGAACATGGCTAAGAGGTTCTCCTGAGTATCGTTTTCTGTATTTTCAGACTCAAGAGAGAATTTTGTGAAAAGGGAACCTTTGGATTTTTATTTTTTCCCTCTTTTTTAAACTCTTTAAATATGAAAAATAAGATGAGTTACACATTCGCTGGACTCGTAAAACCATCAAACAACGATGAACTCATCAAATATGATGGGACCAAACCACTCCTTCTCAAGGTTCATTAAAAATACTCAAAAGGATTCATCTGAAGGATGACTTATAGATCAAGCATATGTTATCCTCCTCAAGCTTGTAAAAAATAAAGAGGTATTGACCATAAATGGTTGGGGGAATTGGAAAAACATGCACTTGACCTATTAATGGTAGTGAGTCCCTCTTGAACATGACACTCTTTCACTTCATCTTTGTGATTATTGGGTTGGAAAATTTTCTTCCCTCTTTGGTTAATCACACCATATCAAAAGCCTCCATAATAAATTTTGAGTCAATGTTTCCAACTCCATAAAGTGTCACCAATATGTTCAAGAGAATTTCCTCAGTTAATATCTGCTACAATACTCCTAAGCCTTTGTTTCATGTTCTTGAACCAACTGTACATCAACATTAGTTTGTCTCAAATATTGATACTCGTTTCATGTCATTGATGGGGGAAACATCAAGGCCCTCCTGCGACGAGTCAGTTTCTATCAACATCAACTCTTTATCAAAGAAGTTGAATTAGAAATTCCATTTAGTGCCTTGGAACTTGCATACATCAATGGAAAGTTTCCCCATTTTTAGTGATAGGTTTGCATCATTGGCCTCTGACCGAAAGATTTTGTGTGGTGTTTGAATTCAACTCATATATTCACACCATATGGATTGTACTGCAGTACCTTGAGAACCATTATCCTTATCGTTGGTTTCTCTCACATATTTTAATGACTTACATCATTGTTTGGTAATGAGATGGTGTCTACCATGTTTGACTCCTGCTCATTTAATCACATAATTAGACTCGTACATCATGCGATCGAGTGAATGGGATAAAATACCCCAGATCTATTTTCATTCATCCACACTATTTCTTTCAGGATTTATATGAGATCACAAAGTATGATGGCAATGATCAACCATAATATTATCCAAACATGGGTCCACACTTTGTCATCGATGGAAGAATTTTTTTTTATCATTGTACATGTGATATGGATTATATGTTGAGTATGGGTATGCCTCCCTCAACAGCAATATCATGATGAAAATTTATTGTAACAGATGATGATTTCAACCAATTGTTCTTGATCTAGACTTGTCGAAAGAAAAAACACTTCAGTCCTCAAACAATGCTTCCGAATTCGTAGTTTAGGGGGAAATATGTTACAAGCCCTTTTGTCACATATTTTAAATAGGCCTACAAACCATATCAATCAACATCCTTGAACACTTTGTCATAATCCCTTCACAAATCCCTATGCATAACTTCTCCAAAATGTATGATTTTTTGGGACAATTAGCTCAAAAACATTTTTTTTAACCCAAACTCTCCTTGCATGCTTGGCCACCTACACTCAGTGCATGTTTCATACTTGAGCCACAATGTTGATCAACACATGTTGCTCCCTATTGTAGGTGCACTAATTTTAGAAATCCAGGAAAATAAAAATATCTCCGAAGCTTCCTCTTCTAGAAGCTTCCAAGGTGGTTTTAATTGTTTACCATGGATAGAGATATCGAATTCATATAATATCATACTCTAATCGATCTATCTCTTATCCCTTGATCTCATCCTCTCATAATATGTGGATCTAAATCCTATAATGGTAAATCCTAAACTACCACTCTTACTCTATAGATAAGTCCATTACCTCAGGGTTGGATTTTGGAGACTAATGGTACCATAATGCTACTTTTTTTAGCCTAAGGATGCATCACATTCATGCATTAGGGTTGATGTTGAGGTGTGCTTTATGACAAGGAAGGACAAGTCAATTTGGGGAGAAATATACAAAGTCAGACTTCTATTTATGGTTGTAACTCTCTCCTGTGTTTATTAATACAAAGAGCATATTATTTTCTGATATTTGATGTGTTATGTTTTCACTCATGTATTTAAATGCCATGTTGACTCATTGAATAAAAATTTTAGATTATGCTACATGGATTATGGTTCCTTTTTCTTTTTTTAGTCGTGTGTGTAGGTTTTAATTATAGCACTTGGAGCCAGAGTTGGAGCTTACAAGAAAGGAGGAGAGGAAAGCCTGCTACCAATTCTAGGTAGGCTTCTTTCCCATTTTCTAATTTCTCTAAGGGGAACTCAAATCTTTTTGTATTTTTTGTTCTAGATCAAACCGCTAGATCTACGGAATTAACATTTGTCTGAAACAACAAAAAAAAATTATAACAATTATAAAGCTCCAGTAAACAGTATGTTTGTTATGTTTTTAGTAGTGGTTATTGTAAATATTGCACCAAGCTATGGTATAAAGCTCCATGGTAAATATTTTTATTTTAGCAGTTTGTCGGTCATAGGTTTCATAGAACACCGAGGGCGGTATTCCCCTAAGGGAGAGGGGTTTGTAATAGCCTCGAGTTAAGTTTCCATGTAAATAAAAATAAGACCAAGGTAATGGGACACGTATTCCAAGCTAAATGGTGGGGGAAAACCACATTGGGGGTCACTTTCAATTTATTAATGGCCATGGAAACTGGCAAAGGAAAAGAGGAAATAATTGGCATTTATTCATGCAAATAAAGGAAAATAGGGAAAAAGGAAGGTGAAGGGACAAAGATTTGCATGCTAAGGAAATTAGAAGAAAAATTAAGGAAATGAAAGAAAATGGAAAAATGAATGGAAGAGACTAGACATCAACGATAAAAAGAACATGAGAAACAATTGAAAAATGTTTCCCATATTTGGAGCAAGTGTAGCAAAGGAAAGAGAACAAGCACTTGGATAAGTAGGCAAAGGAAGGAAAAAAAAAATAAAAGGAAATTAAGGAGTGGATTATATTAGCAGCTTTAGTAGGAAGATTTTGTAGGTAACAAGTTGCATGTGAAATTTCCTAACTAAGGTGTGTATGCATGGTATATGCATTTTTTTATTTTCTTCATTTGTTTTCATTGGCATGGTTTTTCCCTGGATTGATAGTAGTTTTAGCATTTCCTCGCCATTTCCTGGATAGCCATGGTGTGATGGAATTCATTCTCAGTTGAGCTTTGGATTTTTGGAATGTTTTGGAAATGGGTGAGGTGGCCTCAATAACATTCCCAAGGGTTGAGGGTGGAGATGGTTGTCTTTGGATATCCCTTGATAGATGGGTGGAGGCAAGTAAATTCCTCAAGGTATGGTGAAGAAATTTTGAGGCATCCAAGCTTGGCTTGGTTTTGTGATCTTAGGACTGGTTTAGGTGAGACCACGATAGGTTGAGGGTGGAGGTGTTTTAACCTGTGGAGTCCATGGTTAATTATGTCTTGGTTTATCCCATTGGATTCCACATTCATGCTTAGAACATGGAATGGGGGTGATTGGCTGAAATAAAGATTTGGTTTAGCCCAATATATGCTCGGGTGGTACATGGAATTCCTTAACTCGATTGGCTTATGCATATGTTAATAAGATCTATTTTCCTATTGTGATTTATGAGCACTTGTACTTGTTAGTATGTGGATTTTATTGTTGTTTTGTCATGGTTAATATTTTGGTCATATGTTGGTTATATACCTGGTTATATGATGTGCTCTAGCTATGGCTCATGTTCATGATTTGATAAGTATTTGAATGGTTAATGAATGCATGGGCTAACAAGTGTTGGTGAAACTACTTGAGAGGTAATTAGACCTTCTTGGTGATTCTAAGAGGAATTTCAAAGGTTTGTAATTAGATATGCATTCATGACCTATAGCTTACATGTTTACCATGTGTTTGGCGAAATATTTGTTGTGTGCTAGGCCTGCCTAGGTCAATATCTTGTTCAAGTTTGAATGTTTGGTATTTTTATCATCTTAATAATGGTTTCAGGAAGTTATGGGCAAGGGTTTAGAGGATAGGCTTAAAATGTGGCACACATCTTGGAACTTCATGCATAAAATTGGATGATTTGGGTCATAACCACTAGCATCTAGGCTTATGTGTGTGGTTGGAGCCTCATAACCACATGAACGCCTTATTGTGGGTAAGGTCAAAGAAAAGAAATTCCATCTCAATATCTGGTCATCAGAGATTATGTTGTTGGTCATATCAGTATGTTGTTGGTTTGTAGGCCCCACTTCCATAACTGGAACTTGGAGGTCGGGTCATGTGATAGTATCACCCAACCTAAAATTTACCCTAGGAGCTTGTAAATCAGGTAAACGTTGAGAGGGGTGTTTACAATTATCATGTCTAATTTTTATACCAATATTAGACAGGAGGAAATATTATAAGAGAAAAACCCTCTACCTCATGTAGGGGTCTACATCATCATGATTTAGACTAAGTATCTTGTAATTTAATTTCCATAGCTAATGGTAATTACCAACTCCCTATGAAGGAGGAACAGACATCCTATTTAGCAAGGTGTTACACATCATTTTGTCTCCATGACATTTGACTGTTCATATGGGTATATTACCATCCATATCATGTTCCATTAGAGGTCAAAAACATTGATGTTCTTGAAACAAGTCTTGAAAATTGGAGAAAAGCTCTGTAAAACCCTTAAAAGTCTGCCTGCATAGTTTTACTAGCCTTTCTCTGCATATGCGTTGATGATCCTTCCATTAGTTGCGGCGACTACCATGATGTTTTCCACTAAAACTTGCCCACCTCTATGAAAAGCAAGTAAAAGGAAAAAGTAACTTCTAGAAGCTTATTTGGTCGAATATTCTCCCAACTGAAAGCCTCTATATTCATGCTAGTTCGAGCTTTATCCCTCTACTCATGGAGCTTATCCCTTGGTCCAAGGAACTGAAATCTCTTCATGAGAGGAATCCAGCCCCCTCTTCATGGAACTAAAAATACCTCCATTTACCTATAAATTGATCTCAAGTTTTAGGTTGAAGGGTAGATACAATTGTGATTAGAGACTGATCTATATAGTTTCTAAGCTGAGGAGAGTTCATAGAGTGCATACTATCTATACTAGTGAGTTGTTGTTGACACATTGAAGATCACACCTTTGTGCCCATAACTTCATGCTGTTTATCCTAGAGAGGAAATCTTATCAGGCTGAAGGAGAACGATTTCTCAGGACCCTGAGATAAATCTGTACAACAGCAAGGAATCCAGTTGTAAGATTTCTCTTTCTAATTTATGATAATACATATGGATCTCTTTTTCTCATTGTGTTGTTTCTATATTTATGGGAATAATGTCGATACTTGGATTCGTTGATCACTAAGTTGGATTAGTACTTTTTTATTATTATATATTGCATATGATTTGATTATTTGTCTTGTCTTTGATTGCAAGTACTGCTCATTAGAGAACTAATTTGGAGCGATGGGACAAAGGGCTACATCAGACATTTGGATTTCAAGGTAGGAACATGTCCTCTCTACTTTACTATTATAATGATCTTAAAATACAATTAATCTAGAGAAAGAGGTATTCAAATGGACCTTTGTTTCTATTTACTCGTTGGAGTACTATGGAGATATCTCTTGTCTGCAAGAGGGATTAATCCTCATAACAAATTGGCGACCATACAGGGGACCCAGAGCTTAGTTTTCTTTGTTTGTTTTTAGTTTGAAACTTTAGTTTTTTTTATTTTGACTTCTCTAAGTGTGTTTGGGTAGATAAATTTTTAGAATATCTGAGAAAGAAGTTTATATTTTTTTTTCCAAATTTTCCCTTGCCTGCATGGTTCTCTTTGAAAGACAGAGCAGTAGCTTGCATAACTTGTTAGTTCAATACAATACGCGCATGTGCACTATTGTCAACTGATAAGCTACACACCTCTTGGAAAATTTTGAAAAAAATAAATTTCTCTCTTTCAGACGTAGATAACCAAATTCTTCAAGCTTTCCATGATCCATCTGAGTTGTCATATCCCATGTGAGAACTCCCTTTCAATAATTTTGAGTCTTGTGTGATTGATCACCCTATTTTCATTTTACAAGTTAGGGTTTTCCCTAGTTTATTGTTTCTTTGCATGGAAGATACATGTGTTTGCATTATCTCACTGGTTTTTTTATCTTGTCTTCTTGAGCCATCGGGATTGTAGCAAGTCTTACTTTTATGAACATTTGTTCCCTGTTCATTTGCAAACTTGGAAAATCTTCTAGCTCACTGAATCCTGATTCAACACCAAACACTCTTGGATGATTTCATTCCTTCTCAGATAAGTGGAAACCTTCTTTTTTTGATCACAAGTAAGAGAAATCATCCGCAAAAATTCATAAGTATCCTAGTTAGAATTTAGAATTAGAATTTTGTTTTGATTTTTTAATTTATACTTTTTAGGGTTTTTTAGGAATTGTTTTCTTTTGGGAATTGATTGATTGTTTGAAATTGTAGTTTTTGTCTTGGTTATCAGAGAATTTCATTCAGAAAGAGAAATTGGTAATTCTTGAAAATTTAGTTCTTGATGAAATTATCTTCTTTTTAAAAAGTATTTTGTTTATGAATAAGGAAATTTGTGTTGAAAATAAAAAATCTCTCAACTTTCTCCTAAATAGAATTCATTGAAAAGAAATAGTTGCATTTCTCATATAGATGAATTTAGAGTATTTTGTGCCGGGTCACAACATCATCAAATTTTCAACTCCATACTCTTTGTGATAAATAACATACAAATCAATACAACACCTAATAAAATCAATCTAGACATTTTTTACATTTTCTAGGGCTCATTCCACCAACAAAGCTTAAGCTAGTGTTTTGGAATAGGTTGTAATAAGTGTTCAAAAGCAGCTTAAACAAACAAGTAGAATCTTGCGATAGGTAAATCCAATTGTTGCATTTTTACTCTGGGAAGCTCTCCTTAAAAGAGTCAAGCACGAGATCATGTTGGACCCAGTGGGTTAATCGCCCCTATATCATTGGAAAATATAGAAGATGAGCACATAATACAAATGGTAAACCTCATATTAACCATTGTCGAGGAGCCTGGGGTCACTTGTTGGCAAACCTCAGATTTACCATGTCGAGGAGCCTTCAAGGGGATTGAGCTGGATACTCTGCCCTTGCATGTATATTAGATCATAGACTATTCCCCCAAGTGAATTTTTCTCTGTTGGTGACCTTAGTGGCCATAATATTTAGGATTTTTCCCAAGGTGACAGTGGAGGGAAGGTCCAACTATACCTGGAATAGACGTCGGCTGGACTCACTTGGACTTTCCAGAGGGTACTCTTCACTTTGAGATGGGATAAGTGGAGGGACTTGCACTGAATTGTTTCATTAAGTAGGTTTTCGGGGTAACTGTTCCAACCACCATGTTTTCCACATTAACTTCTATGACGTTGGATTTCATCACCAACTAGTTTTTTTAGTGTGGAAAAATACTGTTTGTGTGTGGTTTTTCTCTTAGATTTTTTAGGCGTGTGTTCAAATTTCTTATTTTCTTAGTGGCCTTAAGTCTATTTTGTTGAATTTTTTTTGTATTTTGTGTGTTAAACATTAACCGTGGTTGAATTACCGAGACACTCTCGTAGAATGTAGGAGAAACCCCCTGAGTATACATCAAGTCAATTAGAAAAGCTTAAATATGAAAGAGGTCAACAATGAGGAATCGGGTCTACTGAACAAGGGGAAACATCTGTAATAATACATCCCAATTATGAAGTAAATCAACCTCAGATAATAGGAAGAAATCAAGAACAACCATAAATTTCAGAATTAATCACAATTGATTCTGTGACTGGTGAATTATCAGATACTCAACTTATTGAACCTGAAATATTTGATCCTGAATCTGAATCTACTTCGTTTGAGTCAACTTTGAAGTTCATAGCCCGAACTCCTGGTCATCATCGTTCACCTCGAGTGAAGCTTCACACTACTGAGAACCTTCCTCTTGGCCTAATTAGTATCGAAGAGATTACTGACATGGAAGAAGAGATCACAATTCCTTCACGTAAAGAATCTTTAGATCTAAGGTATAGTGAACCAATTTACCCTTACAATCCTTTTAAACCAGACCCTTGGTATCAACAATTGACCGGCTTTCTACATAGTACTAGTATCAATTACTCACCACGCCACACTCCTTTTTACTTCATACCTAGAAGTAGTTACATGTCTTCATGAAACATGTCAGGAGAGTCATCCATGTTTTCTTCATCGCCAAAAAATTTTTTTGTATGGTGGTCCATCGGTTCCTTCTGGATACCAGTCGCTCTCTGGAACTTTCTCAGGAGAATCTCCCTCTTCTGAAGGTCTTAGACGATCAAATATTGTTAATGAATCTAATAACAAAAATTTGACAATGGAACAAGTCTATATGATGACTGGAAATATTCCTTCAACTGACTCTCAAGGTGGAAATTTACTACCTATGGGGCAGTATACTCCTCAAGGTCCATCTATTCAAGGGCTGTACCCTATGCCAGAGCCACAACCTATTCAAGGGCAGCACCCTATTCCAGGGCCAGAAACTATTCAAGGACAACCGCCTCCTCAAGGGCAACAGTTATATCAAGAGAAACTGTCCTTTCAAGGAGGTCAACCTTTTACTGGAAATTATCAAACTTACATTCCAATACTTCAAACCGGTTATGGTCAACCTTATGCACCACAACCTTTAATGGGAGCTCCTTATCTCAATTTTAATACAGTGTGGAACCCATTGTTGAATCAACAACATTTGCAACCTATTATACAAGTACCTTATAATCAACCTGGTCAACTAACTAGTCAATTTGGTTATAACCAAGTCCAACAACCTACCCAACCCACACTTCAAATTACACCTCAAGTATCTATACCTAGTAGTCAGCAAGCTGGTCCGAGTACTCCAAAAAATCATGTCCAATCTGTTGTACAAACTTCTATTCAACAACCAAGTACACCTATCCCTGGAGTTTCTCAAGTCCATGTTGCTACAACCCTTCAAACAATGGCATCAACTGTAACACAGGCAATCCATCAAGTCACTTATCATCAAACTAGACATGTTTTTCAGTCTACTATTAAAATCTCTGTAGGACAACCTGGTGCAGTAGCAATTCCAAGAAGCCAACCTTTTGTAGGCCAGTTTGTGAATCAAGCTTTTCAAGGGCATTTTCAATATGGACAACTTCAGCACAAAATCCAATCTACCAAGGTCAACCATACCATGGTTATACATATCAAATACCAGCTCAACCTTAGTTTTATATGGCTAGCCCTGGAAACCCCAGAGGTATTCCAATCCCATATACACAGGCTATTCCAGGTTATCCTGGATATCCTCCTCCGGGTACTGGTATTTTTCCTCAAGGTTATCATTTTTCTCAAAAAGACCTTAACCTTCGGTTACCATTTATTGCAGCTTTAGACTTTCCAGATTTGTTGCACCTCACGAATGATTTTATTTATTATCTTCTGTTTTGGGTGGAAATGCCAACTTAGTTACCCAGTGATATACCTAAGTTTGAAGGAAAATCAGGAGAAGACCCCTCAGATCATGTGATGACTTATCATCTTTGCTGCACATCCAACTCCTTAATCGATGATTCGATTCAATTGAGTCTTTTTCAAAGAACATTGATAGCCTTAGCTGCAAAGTGGTATATTGAATTACCACGTGGATTTTTCAATAATTTCAATGCCTAAGAAACAACTTTCCTAACTCACTTTCATTTTCTAGTCCGCTACGAAAATAGCATGAAAATTTTATTTTTATTAAAACAAGGTACGTCTACATGCATTTCAGATCACATACATGAATGGAGACATAGATGACGTTTAGTGAAGGTTTTCATTCCGGATCAAATTTTGGCAGAATGGTTTATTAAATCACTACTTTCAAAGATCACTAAGAACGTAGCCAAGGGAGATGTTGTTATAGTAGAATAGGTCATAGCTCAAGCACAGTACTTAGACCTTGTATACATACAATCTGGTACTCTATATGAAAAAATTCTTGACTTACCATGCCAAGGTCAAATTACTGCAACTCCTTCTGGTTCTCATTCTGTAGATGGTGTAATTGGTACAATTAGTACTACAAAGAGTAAGAAGAAGTCATCTAAACCTAATTCTCCAATAATCACTTTACCAGATTCAACTAAAGGAGATTCTTCCCTTGAAACCTCTTCCCACATTCACATTGTAGATTCATCCACGACTAAATCTAAAACCGACAATAAGAAGAAACGAAAGAATACAAATAAAAAAAATACATCTCCTAAAGAGAAAACAAAAAAAACCAAACCAACAGATGAAAGGCGGAAACCTCTTTATCCTTGTCTTATATGTGATGAGGATAAATATACCAAAGAGTTTCCCCATCAGGTCAAGGTATCCCAATTTTTCAAAGGTTCACCCACACCTACTGTCTTGAAGGATCCGTTTCCCTCTCAAGATACTAAAATGATTGGATCTTCTTCCAATTCATTGGAAAATATTTTAATGATGTCTTAGGTCATGGTTGCGACACGATCTAAAGACTATAGATCTAAGAGTCTTGTAACTGGTAAAGAGACTAAATCTTCTAGTCAAACACCAGCCTTACCTCCTTCAATTTCCAAACCACTTAAAATCAAGAAACCTAACCTAGATTTAGTGATTAAACTGCCTGCTAAAGGTGTACTTTGAAAATCAGCTTTCAATCCACATGCGATAGTTGCTTTGAATTAAAACATTGTTCAAGATTTGGCCATATCCCCTTCAAAAATGTCAGCCTTATAAGTGATGAAATTATGTCCATGATTAAACTACCTGCTAAAGGTGTACTTCGAAAATCAGCTTTCAATCCACATGCGAGAGTTGCTCCGAATTAAAACATTGTTCAGGATTTGGCCATATCCCCTTCAACAATGTCATCCTTATAAGTGATGTAATCATGTCCAACACGAAGAAAATTACTATTATCAGCTATCGGAGCTATTTATCCTCAAGACTCAAACCTAATGGTCTTTGATCTCAAAAATTTTGTACCTAGACTCCCTCTTCAAATAGATTTTTAGATTCCAGTATTAGTCAAATCAAGATGAGTTTTTCGTACTGTAATTGATGAGGGGGCATCTACGTGTATAATGTCGTTAACTTGTTGGAAAAACCTTGGTTCTCCAACACTTAACTAATCACGGACTATCCCTAAAGCCTTTGACGGAAAAGGTTTTCATCCATATGGAATACTCCAGGATATACCTATAGAAGTAGAAGGAAAAACCGTTAACCTAGAGGTGGAATTTGTTGATTCCCCTCTTGATTACAACCTTCTTCTGGGTCGTAGTTGGTCTTATGCAATGACTGTTATTGTTTCATCATTCTTTTGGGTAATCATGCTTCCTCACAAAGGGAATATTGTTAAAATCGATCAGTTGTCATACTTCTCTTCAGACCCTACTTCTACAGATAGCATTCAACATGTCGGAAAATCAGTTATCCCATATGAAGATGTTGGTGTAGGATTAATGAAGGATTTTTCTCTCATGGGAACTTTCGCTATACGCCCACCCAACATACCACGAAAAATTTCTAATATCATATGATCTCATCAAGCACAATACCATTTTATGACACATGGACCATGCCTTCATAATCAGAATTAGACTCTTATAATGGTGAGATGCCTTTAAGTCCTTTTGAATGAGTATATGTAGCAGTAAAATCATTTTCTGACACCCCATCAACTTCTACTGATCAAATGAATGTGATCAAAGAAGAAGTATCTTCTATATCAAGCTCAACCTTGACATTATTTCAGGATCACTTTCAACATGTATTTGAAAATGTTGAAAGTATTCAGGAAATTTTTTCATCGAATGAATTACCATGGGATGATCTACATCATCGATCTTCTATTTTTCCCTAATCTTGATAAGCTTGAAAATTATTTTTCATCTATTTTTATAATTGATTATGTCAAGGAACCACAGAATCCCACATTGATTACACATTCGGATTTTGAGACAAATTTGGAAAATATTTCTACAATAGTTCCTATTGACATATCGATTAAACCTAGAGTTATTGAAAACGTTCATATAGGTGCTTCTTGTTCGATAGAAGAGATTAACACTTACAAAGCCCTATTTCAAGAATTTTGAGATGTTTTTGCCTGGTCTTATGAAGAGATGCCAGGTATCGATCCTAAAACTGTAATTCATGAAATTAAGAAATACCCTGATGCTAAACCTATTAGACGGAGATTACATCCAATACATCCACGGAAATCTGCGGCAATCAAAGTTGAAGTTGAGAAGCTATTACGGGTAGGATTTATTTATCCTATTCCTTTGACAAATTGGGTATCTAGCATAGTTCTTGTTACCAAAAAAAAAGGGGCTATCAAAGTATGTGTCGATTATAGGGACATTAACAAGGCATGTCCAAAAGACAACTATCCTACACCCTATATCAATCAAATTTTTGACGATTGTGCCGGAAACGAAGTATTATCATTTATGGATGGTTTTTCTAGCTACAATCAAATCAACATACTCCCTGCCAATCAACCCAAAACAACGTTTATATGTCCTTTAGGCACACTTTCATATTGCAAGCTACCCTTCGGACTAAAAAACGTTGGTGCAACTTTTCAAAGAGCTATGTCTTATGATTTTCATGATATGAAACATATTGTACAACCTTATATGGAAGAATTACTTGCTCATTATTTACGCAGAGAACATAATCCTATACACTTAAGAGCTATCTTCATGATTAAAAAAATCATTTGAATGCACACAAATGCATTTTTTGTGTACAATCAAGACGATAACTTGGTTTCATCTTTTCGAAAGATGGCATTCATGTCGATCCATCAAAGGTTGAGGCTATCATCAACTTACCTCCTCCTTCTACTCTTCGCCAACTCCAGAATTTGTAGGGGAAAGCAAAATTTTTATGTAGATTTATCCCAAACTATGTTGAGTTAAAAAAATGTTTTGCCTGGTTGTTGAAACAAAATGTTCCATTTATTTGGGATGAGATTGCCGATAAATATTTCGATGCACTTAAAAACATGTTGACCCATGCACCGTTATTACATCTGCCCAATTACCATTAGGATTACTTTTTATACTTAGCTACCTTTGATTCCACGATTGGAATGGTTTTAGTTCAGGAAGATGAATCTCACAATGAAAACATGATCAATTACCTAAGTCAGAATCTTAACCCGACGGAAATCAAGTATTCACATTTGGAGAAATTGGCCTTGGCGACAGTTCAAGTTGTCCAAAGATTCTGTCATTACATATTGTTACGCCAAACCACAGTGATATGTAATTGCAACCCGATGATGTACATACTGAAAAAAAAAAAAAAAAAAAAAAAAAAAAAAAAAAAAAAAAAAAAAAAAAAAAAAAAAAAAAAAAAAAAAAAAAAAAAAAAAATTTCTGGGGAATTCTCCAAATGATTTATCTTGCAAGGGGGCTAGATTGTGAGCCCAGAAGTCCAAGTCAAAGAATCACTATTTTTTGCCGAACTTATGTGTGACTTTCCCAATACTGAGTCTGAAACGGTGGCAGATAATCCTATCATGGATGAATCTCTGTTTCTAATCAGCACTTTAGATCATTGGTATCGAGATATCATTATATATCTTCAAACCCCAAAAAAATTCCCATATCTTTCACGATAAGATCGATGGAGAATCAGATACCAATCACAGCAATACAGTATTGTTGTCAACTCTCTTTATCATTGTGGTGATGATTCTGTCTTATGACGATGTATAACTCACGAAGAGACTGAATTTTTTTTGAATGATTGCCACTCTGGAGCGTGTGGTGGTCATATGTCTGGGTATGCCACAACCCAAAAAACATTTTGCGCTGGTTATTTTTAGCCATATTTATTCAAATATTGTATTATCAGAGTTCGAAAATGCCACAATTGCAAAAATTTTGATCAAAAGATGTGTGCACCCCCAGCTCCTCTTCACCCAATTATTGTTTTTGGTCCTTTTGCAAAATGGGGCATCGATTTCATTACATATAACCCTCACTCAGCTGGGGGGCATGGGTATATTATTATCGTCATAGATTACTTTACAAAATGGGCCGAGGTGATGCCTACTTTCGCGGCTAATGGAAAAACAACAGTTACTTTCATATTCAATCATGTGATTGCTCGGTTCAATGTCCCTCAAGCTATTATTATGAACCATGGGAGCCATTTTCGAAATATTATGATGACTGAAATTTCTGATCAACTTTGCCTACACCATGATAATTCTACACCATATTACCCATAGGCTAATGGTCAAGTTGAGGTCATCAACAAGGTTTTAACCACCATGATTAAATGGATTTTCAAGACTCATAAATCTAATTGGCATACCATGCTTTTTCTGGCATAATGGGTATATCGTACTTTTGTAAAAATTGCTACAGGGTTCACTCCTTTTCAACTTGTCTATGGTTTAGAAGCTATGTTACCCATTGAATTTGAAATATTGTCACTCAAATTAGCCATTGATTTGTTACCAGCCAACTCTGAAGATGAGAAACACTTTCTATACCTAGCACAATTAGATGAGACTTGTTACACCGCTGCATTAGCTGTCGAAGCTCAGAAGAAACGTGTTAAAGCTCAGTATGATAAAAGTGTTAACCCTCACATTCATTTAGAAGGTGACCTAGTTTTAGTATGTGATCGAGCTAAGGATAAGTTAGGCACTGGTAAATTCGAATCGATGTGGCATGGTCCCTATATTTTCAAGCATGTGCTTGCAAAAGGAGCCTATGACTTAATTGATTATGACAAGGTATCTTTAGATAAACCCATAAGTGGTCTTTATCTCAAGAGATATTATGCATGACTTTTCCTGTGAAGATCTCACTTGTATAATAGTTACATTTTAGAAAAGTGTGCCTTAGATTAGAAAAGTGTGGTTAGATTAGTTTTTGCTGTTACTACTATCGCTTCTTATCTTGATTACTCTTGATATTGCAGATGTTGACATCCCTTCAAACTTACATTGGTTTTTCTGATGGCACTTGTAGTAGTACATGAAACATCTCTTCCATGACTTGGGTTATCTATTCACCCACCGATGAGTTAGTTTCTATTCATGGGATATGCCTTGGTCAAACAACGAACAATATTGAAGAATATAGCGCAATCATTGAGTTATTATCTGAGGCCATTAAATTTGGTATTCAACGTTTGATCATTAGGTTAGATTCACAACTCATTGTATTACATTTAAATAGAGTTTATGCTATTAGAAATCCAGTATTGTTAAGATTATTTTTGAAGGTTCGTCTCTTGGAATGACAATTTGATTATATCGAATATCAAAATATTTCAAGAATTTAAACACATTGGCTGATGCATTAGCTAATCGACTTTTAAATACAAATCTGCAACATTAACAAAGTAAATCAAAACAACATTCAATCCATGTCAAACAATATACTCAAAGAATGAAAGTATTAATATCATTAGGACATATAAGTTTTTGTCCAAATATATTACATCATATGTGATCATAGGTTCAAACACCTTATGATCTAAAAAATACTGATACAAAAAAAAATTTGATCTACATTAACCATCATCTATCCATGATGATGGTCATGATAAAAAACTATGGCACACGCCACATTACGCAGAAATCTCCTGAGTGGAACTGGAACACCAGTCATGTGTCTCTGGAGCATAATAGGGATATCATCAGTTCCTGTCTCAGGAATATCAATATTCAACCTCTCAAGGTTGTGCTCCATCTCTGTTGTATCATCCTGTGGGGGTGCTATGGGTTGTGCCTCTCACCTGCCAAAGCAATGAAGCAATGTTGGTCATGTCGGACCAATGTCTGCATTTAAAAATTTTGTCAGTATTGGACGATAAAAAATAAAATAAAAATTAGATTAAAGACTTCAAAATGATTCACTAACCTGTCTCATACCATTGTGCCCTTGGTGGCAAGGATGTTTTAGGATCACATCTATAGTCCATTCTCACATAAGAAAAATATTCAATAGTGAATATATGGTTCCTGATCCACGAGAAATAAGATGGAGTGAACCGAACCACTGGACCGCCCTCGCCACCATGGCGAGCCATTAGTGCTACCCACTACACCATCCGAGGTTACTGAGGAATTCCACCATCCACTGGAGTTAGTTGGGGCACAAGGAGTCGGATCCTCTCTAGAGAAAATGAGATAAAAATGGCACCATATCTGAATTTTTTCAACTTCCCATTTTTTCTCTAGTTAATTGGCCCTTCATATTGGCCAATACTCCTTCACTCGAGTTGAATAATTTCCCTCCGAAACACTCAATTGGAGTTTGAATTTGTGCTTTGGTAGCCACATGAGGAGTTGCAATCCCACATAACTTGGTAAATATGAATTCTATGATTGTAATTTCCAGTCGTAAGATGGTTTTGATGTCTATGCGACCATCCTTTAGCTTTGAATTATTGCTACAATACTCAGCCTTGTATCTATTAGTGGGAATACATCCTTGTCTACTCCCAAATAAGGAAATGTTTCTCCCTCTTTGAGGTAATCTGGTGAGGAATTATATGTCCTCCGGCTCAATCTCAAACCAGTGATCACCAATTATGAATCATTGATCTTGCACGTCCCATGCATTCACAAGCCAATTCATTAGCTCAACTTGTTCCTTCATTCCCTGAACTGACCATAATTTGTATAAGCCACAGTTTTTTAATGCACACATGGTTTTTGGATCGTTTATGGATTCGTTTTCCACAATCTCATGTTATCATTCCCGCCATTACAACATGATTAAATACCTACAAATCAACAAATTTAACATTATAAATCAGTTGGGGGAAACTTGAACCATTTTTTATGGAAGAATTTAGTTTTTTCAAAATCTCACGGCGCCTGCATAGGTTCTATGTATACACAGTGTGTTTTTCCACTCGCGTACCACATAGAACCCACGGTGGCTCAGTGATTTTTATTTTAAAAAATCTTCGGGGTGCGCGGTGCGCGGTTTTTGCACAGAGAAACCGCGCATCCCCAAGGGAAAATTTTGAAACATAATTTCCTCCTAAAAAATGCCATGAAAGCTTAAAAGAAGAAATGAAATGGATGAAAACAAAGACAATGATGATGTGGATTACCTGGCTCTAACGATTCTCAAAATTATCAATCGGTTCTTCTAATATCACCTCCAGAAGTTTTTGGGTAAAAGCTCTCTCTACACTATTCTGAAAAAAAAAAGGTGAAAATAACTTGTTTTAACTCCTTTTTGTAGTTTTTAATGAATAAAATATTATTATTTTATTTATTTATACTTTTAAGAGGAAAAATTTAAATATTTTTACTTTTTGAGAAAATATATTTTTAATCATTTGGGTTTTTTTGCAGGATACAAGATTTTGGTGAAAAGAATTATTTTGACATCGAGTATACTTTTATCACTTTTTCGGGCTCTGTAAAATACGAAAAATAGAAACCCTAGAGTCCTATTTTAAGCCATTTTCATACTCGAAACATGAAAATATCATCAAGCACTTGACTATTAAAACTCATTAATGTAAATGAACAATCGTCCATTTAGTATAAGTTTACCCCTTTTTTGGACTAAATTGGACTAATTACGAAAAAGGTATACGTTGAATGATTATGGTCAATAGAGTTCTCTCCTGCATTATTTTATCCCTTTTCGGGCTTGAGGGACTTAATTTACGAAAAAAACAACCATGGACTTTACTTATGTTTTTCTTTTGACTCCCTAAAACTGAAAAACGCCGAGTTATTCCTATACTGGACTCGTTAAAATTTAACAGTACAGGACCTGTCGATTACAACAGGACCAAACCACTCCTTCTTAGGGTTCGATTTTAATACTAATATGGACTCATATGAAGGATGATATTACAAAAACAAGTAAATGTCATCCTCATCAAGCTTGAAAAAAATAAAGAGGTACTTTCCAGTATTGGTGGGGGAAAAAGAGAGAAAAAGAATCCAGTTGTCGTCCTTATTTTAGAAAGAAACATGTCTCTCTTGAACACGATACTTTATCACATTTGTACCTGGGTTGGGAAATCCTTTGTCTAACAGTCAATTGAACCACATTGAAATTTCTTAGCTGGTTTCTTGGTATTAGCTTTAGGTCAAATGATGCCAAGCCATCTATAGTGTCGTTATGTGTTCAAGAGAAAGTTCAATAAACCATTCATTGCAAAAATTTGTCTCCATTCGCGTTGACCATCCCTGAGTCAGTCCTTTACAAAATATTTCTTCAAAAATTGATCTAATGGTTTCGTGTCGTAGGCTTTCTGGCGACGGATCACTTTCTATCGACATCAGCACATTATCTAGAAAGTTGATCTAGAATCCTATTAGTACCTTGGGATCTGCATGCCCTAATGGCAGGTTTCTCACCTTCGACGATAATTTTTTAGCATTGACCTTAAATCGAATGATTCTGTGAGTGCTCGACTACAAATCATTCATTCACACTTCATAGATTGTACTAAAGTACTTTGACAACCATTATCATTATTGGTGGTTTCTCTCACACACTTGTAAAAGGTTCTCATCATCGACGGTAATCAAGTGGTTTCTACCATGTTCAAATTTGACACAATCAATCACATGGATAGATTAGTACTAATTCAAGAAGCATAAATCAAGACCATGGATCTAGTTTCCACCATCCAAGCTACGAGGAGTTTTATTATTCATGCAGTACAAGAAAAAAGAACATTGGTGAGGGGCGAAAAATGTCACCATAAGCTCATTAGTGAGGGTCAAAAGAGCCTTCGTCACCAAAAACTGAACGTCACCAAAGGTGGCCTCGTCGACAGTAAAGGTGTTGTGGTGACATTCAAGGTCCATCACCAATAATGGTTTATAATGATGGATAGTGATTATCACCATTTCATATGAGCAATGGTGACAGACAATAGCCTCTGTCACCAAAAACCTGAACGTCACCAAAGGTGGCATCGCTGAAAGTATGTGTTGTGGTGACATTCAAGGTCTGTCATGAATATTGATTATAATGACGGATAGTGACTATCACCATTTCATATGAACAACAAAAAATTTTGGTGATGGACCTTTCATGGTCGTCACTATTGGTGCATATATATGGCGACATTCATTGATAGTCACCATTTCATATTTGGTGAGGGTCAAAAACTGTCATGATAAGCTCATTGGTGACATCAAGGTTCGTCACGAATAATGAATATAATGACAAACAATGACCCTCACCATTTTATATCAACAACAATGACTTATGGTGATGGACCTTTCATGGTCGTCACTATTGATGTGTATATATGGTGTCGTTCGTTGACTGTCACCATTTCATATTTTGGTGAAGGTTGAAAAATGTCACCATAAGCTCATTGGTGATGGTCAAAAGAGCATCCATCACAAAAAATTGATAACTGCCATTCCCTATGAATATCAGGGCATGATGGAATCAAACCAGCAACGCCCTACTTGTAAAGCAGGTGCTCTTCCATTGAGCTAGCACCCTTTAAAGAAGAGATTGTAGAAAAGTTCTTTGCGAACCACTAACGTAAACAGAGCTAAGAAATATTTCTTTGTAAAAAAAGATATTCATGGTCAAGTTAACAAGAAAGTGACCTTTTAGCATCGTTGGACTAGTGCTGCTATTACAATATTTGGCCTAAATATTAAACAGAAAAAACAACACATTAAATCCAATTCAGAGTTAGCCATATGCTTTAAAGTTATTCATTGAATATCCTTTATTCTATTGAGAGATCCCTCTCAGACTGAAAAGGCTAATTTCTAGTTACAAGTTGGTTTGAAATAGTAACTCCAAGTTTACCATCGAAGCAGCCCAACAGGTCTCAATTTGGTGATAACATTTTGGCGCCGTTGTCGAGGACGAAGGTGTAAATTTTCTTTTGGCAGAATGACAAGGTTCAGATTTGACTTCTGATGGTGAACAGAAGCCAAACACACGAAGGTTGTACCATTCACTTGGCGACTCCATTGTTCAAGATCCTGAGCTTCAAAGTTCAGAGCAACTTCACTGGGAAGAATCTAGATTTTAGAATATTCATGGTGATCCAAGATGACATGGTATGTGGCAAACCCTTTATATGATGAAATGTTACAAAGTGTAAGGGATGAGTTAGCATAATTTCATATAGATGAAAATTTCTCCACAATTGTATTTCCTTGATTGAAATCTAGTGGAGTCACACTTGAAAATAAAATGTGTTTTCTTGGTTTAGCTGCTGAAATATTAGAGAATCAAATTGAACTGTTCGATGTTAAAATTAGATCATATGATTTCCTAGATCCTAAATAGTTCCTGGAAGGTCTTCCTCCTCCAAAAAAGGAGGAAATTGTTATACCATATGACTTGCATATAGATGAAGAATATGGTTATGAGCTTGATATTGTAGAGTTGGAATCAAGGTTCAGCCTTAATGAAGAAAATGAAAAGGATATCCAGGATCAATTTTTCATTGAGAGCTTAAAAGGGATATCAATAAATTATGTCTTCTTTGATCCCATAGCTGATTACATGAGAGAGTTCTATAGTCCAAATTTTCAATTGTTTTTTCACTATGAAAAACAAACCCATTCTCCCTTACCTTTATCATTTCATAATACAGTTTTCTTTTTGTTTAATAATAGTCAAGGGGTTCAAGTATCATATCAGCTCACTGACTAGCTTTATTGGAGGATTCATGTCGCTTGAATCAAACATGAAGATTGCAGCTGTTAGGGTAGGCAGAGTGTGTCTGAATAAGCTCAAGTAGAATGAGCATCTTTTTATTATGTATATATTTGGTTTTTCAGCATTAATCATCAAGCTTGTGCCCGAGGATAAGGCCATAAGAGCTTGGCAAAGTCTTCATCAATTTCAGAAATTTTTCAAATTTTCCAGAGAGAGGCACTGGAACTACACGTTATTTTTTGTACCACATGGGCACACCATCCCCACTAGAGCCACTATTATCACACATAAATTTTTAATTTTTGATTAGGGTCACTTATCTAGGTTTCATCTGTCTCATAATGTTGGTCCATGAAATTGATGAAAAATTCATGAAATAAGTCTTTATACTAAGTCCAAAACACCTCATTAGTCATGTCTTCTCAGTAATATCTATCAAGTTTCACTTTAGGTTCACATGCATTGGTTTAAAAAAAAAATTTAGTCACATGTCTGATTTTTCTTGGTTCTGCAGTGAATTATATGCAAAACATGTGATTTTCACAGCAGAAACACCTGATCTTTCTACAACAAATCTATAAAATTTATATCTGAGAACATTGAAGAATCATGTTTTTCTGCAAAAATGAATGGGATGATGACTTGTCAAGTATTTAGTGGTTTAGGGTAAAGGTAAGGTCATACAATTGATTTTCATAATCATCCAAGCATGCAAAAGCATAAATACCACCCATCATTGCTTTCCACTCCCTCATTTGTCATCATTCTCTCCACATTCGAATTTCATTCCTTAAACAAATCATCCAAGCTCCTCTCTGTCATTAAATTTTCAACCTTTGCATGTATTTGTTAGTTGTTACCTTTGAAAACTTTAGCTTTGTGGCAAACAACTTGCTTTCCAATTTGTTTTTTATAGGTGTCATGTTGTTAAGAGTATAGTTTAGGTTATAAAGGGAGATGGCCATGAAGAGGAAAGCATAAAAAATGAGGATATGTGGTTAGATAGGAGCCCATGGACCTTAAACTGATCATGAAATACCTCAGCTTCACACAAGTTTTCATCCAGACAACTTACATGCATTTCTGTCAGGAGCTACAAGGGATTTGTTGTGTTTTTTACACTATTTGAGTTGTTGGTTTCAAGAGGAATTTTCAGGAAACTGAAGATGCGTTTCAAAAATATGAAGGAGGTTTTTTCTAAGCACAAAACAAGGAATAATAACCTCTTTCAATTTTCTCCCAGGTGCTACCAATTTGGAGATTCAAAGTTTCCTTTGGGACCTATTTTTCAGAATTATGAAATTTTCCTGTTTTATACATGAGTTTACAATGCCGATTCCAAACAACTGGAGATGTTTTTCAGAAAATAAATAAATAAATAAATAAATAAAAATAAATAAAAAATAAAAATAAATAAATAAATTGAGGTTTTTCTTCTAAAAATTCTTATCTAAAAAAACCTCCTCCCTTTTGGCAACAACTATCATGGATCGAGAGATAGGAGCTCATGATTGCAGCCTTATTTTAAAAAAAAAACAGAGTCATTTTTATTGGTAGATGAAGTTGTTGAAGGTGAGAAAGTTGTTTCTTGAGAAGGTTAAGAGGTATTTTGAACCAAATTCTACTTGTCATGCTTCATCCTATCATCTCACATAGCCATGGACATTTTATAGGCCTAAAACCACAATTCTATGAAGTCTGTGGGAAGTTAGGAAATTACATAGTGTGTCCCAGGCTTGAAGCTCAGTTTTTGTTGTGGTATTGCTGAAGATGTCTTTTTGGTTCAAAGCCACTTATTTTGACTTGGTTAAGGAACTCTAAGGCCTATATTTAAATGTTTTTTATCACATAACACCATTCAATGGTAAAAATTAGCAGATGTACAATATAGGTGACCTAAATATTTTCTCTAGAGAATTTCGCCAAGGAAGTACCTAAAAACTTTGTTTTTCAAAAAAGTCAGTTTTTGGAAATGTCTGAAGGGTAAGGAAATTTTCCAAGGTTTTTTCTCCATAGTAAATGTCAAAGAGTATTAGAGCAGTGTCAAAGAGTATCAGAGAAGAGGATTTCTGAATGGAAACACTTGTCATAAAGATGGTTTGTAGACACCAACTCATTATTCTACCACATCATCAATGTAACAACTCCTTAACAGTAGGCAGAACAGTTTCATGAAGACAGTGAGGGTATTTATGTTATGATTTTGGTCAGTGTTATTAAAGCATATGATTACTTTTGATGTAGTTGGATTATATTTTAGACAAAGATGTAATAAACAGGTTTTTGAGTTATGTTAGGACTCTAAATCCTAAGTTAATAGGTGTCAGTTTCTAATTCCTAATATCTAGTTTATGGTTAGACTAGGTGGCAGCAAGAGAACTTAATGATCTAGCCATTTTGGCAGATTTGATGTAAAGGCTAGATACCTATAAGTAAGCAATATTTTGATGAATTAAGGGTTGGGAGATGGTTACTTGACACTACCACTATTGTAATATTTTGATATCAGAAATATACAGTTGCAACATGCCTATTTCAGACCTGAGATTCCTCACTGTATTCTTATTTAATTTTGTTATATCAATATTTTACTTTCTCTCAATTGTTCTAGTTGTATAATCACTTTGAATTCATGATTACATGCTCCAACTTCCTGTATACACCTAGTTTGTTGTTTTGTCATGTTTTATTAGTTTGCTTATGTATAATCACTTGGAATTCATGGTGACATGCTCCAACTTCATGTATGCATATAGTTGGCTATTCTATCCTTAATGTGTGGTTTAATAAGAATATAATTGCCTCAGATTTCATGACATAGGTTGACTTGTGACTTAGTTTTCATATCGGCTCCATAAGCCCAATGGTAGTTAGTTGTT
This sequence comes from Pinus albicaulis, assembly GCA_034641835.2. NCBI lineage: Eukaryota > Viridiplantae > Streptophyta > Pinopsida > Pinales > Pinaceae > Pinus > Pinus albicaulis. The sequence continues at coordinate 180,346 of JAXQQM020082135.1, forward strand.
TACATCTTTCACCTACACAAAAACAACACATTCAATCCAATTCAGAGTTAGCCATCTACTTTAAAGTTATTCATTGAATATACTTTATTCTAGATATAATTTATTCTATTGAGAGGGACCTCTTAGACTGGAAAGGCTATTTTCCAGTTACAAGTTGGTTTGAAATAGTTACTCCAAGTTGACCATTGAAGCAGCCCAACAGGACTCAATTTGGTGATAACAGTCAGTTGGTTAACACCTATGTTCCCAAAAATTTATTGGCTAAATGGTTCATTAAATATTGTTTCCATATATAAATAAGGATGTTACTAAAGGAATAGTTGTGACTGAAGAGACAACCATTTCTCGTGCCCAATATCTTGACTTTATCTACACTCAATCCAACATGCTATACGATAAAATACCCAACACTTTGAGAACTCAACACATTGTTCCACCACATCATAACAAAGAATCACATGCCACTAATGGCATGATTGGTTATGATAGTTGAGAGTTAGTGAGTAAACTATATGGTACATCTCATGTTGTGACTGCTCAAAACCCATCCCTTGCAACTCTTGCGACTACTTCTGATATTAATGGCATTCAATCCATGAAACAAAAATATTAGAAACCAGGAAGTAAGAAGAAAAGAAAAAGAAAGAAAAAGAAATATAATCCTTCATAGGAAAAAACATACCCAACATCTTGAAGATAAACAGAAACCTCATTATCCATATTTGATATTTAATGAAGAACACTTTACTCGGGACTTTACATATCGGGAAGAAGTCAATCAATTTCTTAAGTTGTCATCTGGTGCACCTTCTGTATTGATGGATCCCTTTCCTAATCAAGGGACAAACATGGTTTCTCGAGATACAACTTCATCTTCCTAAGGTATGGTGCTCCCTTACACCAAACAAAAAAATGAGATTATGGTGGCCATGAGAAACAAATATTATGGAAATTTGAATCCCTCAACAGGTAAGGTTGTTGATCAACTTGCCAGGTTTATCTCATCCACCTTGGATCCTCTTCCAGATGTGGCTCTGAATGATTTAAATATTAAACCTCCCAAGGAATTTATTCACAAATTTCTATTCAATCCACATGTGAGAGATGCAACAAACTATATTATAGTAGAGGACTTGGCTCAAGCCCCTTTTACCATGTCGACTCTCAATTTTTTGCAGAAATTTCCTGCCCAAAAGAGGTATTTAATTTCCGCAATTGGAGGTATCAATCCTTCATATTCAAATCTTGTATTCTTTAATCATAAGAACCATACACCCAAACTTCCACTATAACTGACATTTATGATCCATGTCATTTTTTGAAGTAAGATTATTCATCGAACAATGGTGGATGAAGGTTATTCCACCTATATCATTTCAGTTTCTTGCTGGAAGGCTATTAGTTCTACTCAACTTAATCAGTCACCTACTACTCTCAAAGACTTTAATAGAAAAGGCGCCAAACCTTACGGAAATTTGAATACGTTATAAGATTAATTATCTAGAAAAATGGTTTTAGTAGAGGTTGAAGTTATAGACAGACCATTGGATTATAACCTTTTACTAGGATGCACATGGATTTATGATATGGTTGTTGTCATTTAGACCTATTTTAGGATGATCACTTTCCCTCTCCAGGGGGGCATAGTGGCCATTTATTACTTACCTTTTTTTCTAATAATTCTTAGAATACTGGAAGCATCACTCTTGTGGGTGAATCCCCACAACTGTATTAGCATGTCGAAATTGGATTTCTTAAGGATTCCTCTTTCATGGTAACTTTTTAACTTCCTCCTCCTGATATTCAAAATCCGAATTCCTTCATCAATATGATCTCTTATTATACTTTTCCATCCAACCCTTGGATAGTACTAGACATTAATAATATTGATACATTTGGTGAATGCATGTCGCTCAATCTTATTGAGCTCAAATACGAAGCCATATATTTAGCCTATTCGACACATTATGATTTTCCCTCAATATATTAGGTTGATCATTCCATAGATTATGATTCATCTTATGATCCTTTATCCGGTACATTCCCTACCGATGAAAGAATCATGGAAATCATGATGTCATATGATTCACTGTGGGATGAAAATCATCATCATTCCTCTTTACTTGCAAATTTTTAGGATGATCTTGGAAATGTTTACACACCAAATATTTTTGAAACATATTCAAACTCCCTATCCATTCATGAAATTTATCCTAAGAAAAACTTATCGAATATTGAAGATATTGTTACTCTTGATATTTTGATTAAGCTCAGAGTTGTCGAGAATGTATGCATTGGTGCATCTTTTTCTCCTGATGAGGTCAAGGTCTACAAAGCACTTTTTCAATAATTCAGAGAAACTTTTTCTTCTACGTAATAATATATGTCATGTATTGATCCTAATATCACTGTACATGAAATCAAAATGTATTCATATGGTAGGTGAGTTCGACAATGCTCGTGTCCAGTTCATACTAAGAAGGAGGATGTAATTAAAGTAGAGGTTGAAAAAATTCTATGGGTTGGTTTTGTTTAGCCAGTTCCTCTTACTGATTTGTTATAAAAAAATGTTTCTTTAATGAAAAAACAAGGTATGATTCGTTTTTGCATCGATTATCAAGATATCAATCGTGCTTTTCCTAAAGACAACTATCCCATCCCATTTATCGACCAAATTGTTGATGGTTGTGTTGGGAGTCAAATTGTTTCATTTATGGAAGGTTATTATAGCTACAACCAAATGAACATACTCCCATCGAATCAACAGGAATGGAATTTATTTGTCCATGAGGCACATTCGGCTACTGCAAGCTCCCTTTTGGTTTGAAAAATTCTACCACAACATTTCAGAGGGATATGAATTATGCCTTCCACAATATTAAGAAAATTGTACATACCTATTTGGGCGATATTCCTACCCACTCTAAACATCGTGAGGATCATTTGATGCATCTAAGGGCTATTTTATTACATTCTTGGCATTATGATATCAAGATAAATCTGCACAAATGTGTATTTTGTGTCAAATCTGGAGGACTTATCGACTTCATTGTGTTGAAGCAAGGAATTCATATTGATCCACTTAAAGTACAAGAAATCCTTGATCTTCCTATTCCTTCTTCACTTTTTTAATTGCAATGAATCCAAGGGGAGTCTAAAATTCTACGAAGAATTGTTCCAAATGATGCAGTACTGACCAAAGGATTCACTTGCTTGTTGAAAAAAGGAATCCCCTTCCATTGGGATGATACATCCCAAAAGGAATTCGATTCTTTAAAATATGTCCTGGTTTGAGCATCGTTGTTGTATCCACCTGATTATCAACGCGATTATTTCATGTACCTTATTGCAACTATGACCACCATTGTTATGGTGTTATTTCAAGTAGATGATATTAGGGATGAACATATGATTTATTTTTTGTGTCAAAACTTAAATGATACCGAAATTAAATATACTCACATTGAAAATCTAGTTTTGGCAGTTGTTCAAGTTGTCCAAATGTTTCGAAACTACATTTTGCTTCAAAATAATATGGTCATTTATGATTGCAACCTGATGACATACATTATGTCATCAAAATTGTCGAGGGGAAAGTACTTTAAATGGATTTTTATTCTCTAGGAGTTCAATTTGTAATTCATCAAATCACAATCAAAGAATTCCTTAGTCTTTTCCAAAATGATTTGTGACCTTCCCTCATCTGAAACTGAGTCCACCTCCGATGATTTTATTCCTGGTGAATAATTGTTTCTAATAGCTCCATCTAATCCTTATCATGGATATATCATAATATATATCCATACCTAGACTTTTCGAACAAATACCTCTCGTTCTAATTAACAACATATTCGATACCAGGCTAAAAATTGTATTATAATTTTCAACCCACTTTATCATTGTGGTATTGATATTATTTTTAAACAACGCCTCACTCATGAGGAGGTCGAGAAAGATATAAACGAATGCCATGCTATATCATGTGTCAGACATATGTCAGGCTATGCCACCGCCCATAAAATTTTGTGAGCCAATTAATTTTTTCCTACTATGTTTCGAGATTACATCATTACGATCAAAAAGTGTCATGCTTGCCAAATATATGACTGTAAAACTCGTGCTCCACATGTTCCTTTACATCATATTATTGTTGTTGGAACATTTGCAAAATGGGACATGGAATTTATGACATGTAACCCTTACTCAGTCGGGGGCCATGGCTACATCATTGTGGTGGTATATTATTTTACCAAGTGGGTCGAAGCAATGCGTACATAAACCAGCAATGGTGAAACAACTGCTTTATTTCTTTTCAATCATGTTATTGTTAAGTTTGGTGTAATGCTAGCCATTTTTACAGACCATGGAACACATTTACGCAACTACATAATGTCTAAGCTTACTATTAAGATGGAACTTCAACATCATAGCTCAAGTCCATATTACCCATGGGCTACCAGGAAAGTAGAACCTATTATCAAATTTTTTGAATGCATGATAGGGATCCATAAGATGAATTGAAATTTAATTATTTTTTCTGCCTTGTGGGAATATTGAAACTTTGTCTGAACTGCAAACCCATACACACTTTTCAGTTGGTGTACAGTTTGGAAGAAATTCTCCTGATAGAATGTGATATTCCATCTCTAAAAAAAAATTTCGAACTCCTTCCTGCAACATCCATAGAAGAAGAGTGTCTCTTTCATATAGCTCGTTTTGATGAAACCCAACGTGATGTCGTAATGGCCAATTAGGTCCACAAGAAACTCATCAACACACAACATGACAAGAATGTTGAACCTCTTTCCTTCTCGGAAGGTGGCCTAGCCCTGTTATATGATTAGGGAGATGACAAGTTAGGGGCGAGGTGTTAAAATTCCCTAATCGGAATCATAATGCGGCAACTAGAAATTATTCTCCTAATTGTTAATTTAATTTAACAATTTATTTTTTGTTTTCTATGGAAAATACTAAATCAATCACACATAAACATACACAAATAAAATTGTGGAAGAAGAAAATGCTGGAAGAAATGCTTGCATAGACACATAAAATCGACATAATTATTTTTGGATAAAAGTCCTTAGAAAAACCCAGTGCGGGAAAATAGGTGCAACAACTGAGAGTTTTATTATTATGCAGCATTGAGAAAATAAAAATACACCTCGATATTGAAATATTGGTCATCCTATAGAGAAAATTCTTGGAAAAAATATTGTGAGAAATTTTCCTCACCCCACAGGCAATCTCCCAGCATGACTTGCCTTGAGAAATATGGCCCTTTGACCCTCTATGTCAACCTCTACATATATGGTTTTACGTCTAGCCTTATATTGATCTGTGATGAAGTGGTTATCCCTTCTGGTGACTGGAAACATGCTTCTTTGGCATTCAGGGAATCCTTCCAGGCCTTTGGAACTGAAAACATCTCTCCTTCTCAGGAAGTCGAACTTGGATCTAGAGACTATTGTGTTGCCCCAGCATCAACCTATCTATGGCACTTCTCCCTCTTTGTAAATGGACTCGTTGGATTTGAAATGCCTACACCAGCCTCACTATCACTTCCCCTCTCTCACTGGAAACTAACTGTTGCTACTCTAGAAATCGATCTCTTAAGAAATCAAACTTCTCAAGTGATTTCTCCATCACCACATCGACCTCCTCTTATAATCCTTTGTTCAAGCACCAACGACCAAGATTAAAACATATTGGATGGATAGGATCATCTCTATATCGATCCATGTGAGTTTCTAGACTATTCTTACCTTATCTCAATTAATACTGATTAATTAACCATATTCCCTAAGTTTAGACTTAGGAAATATTTAAAAATCAGTTAATAATCTAATTGTGACACTTCTAAGCGGAATTTCCAGAAATGATTTATGGGTTACAGAGTTCTCATGTATTCTAGCCTCTCCACAAAGTTTCATTGCTATAACACATCCGATGCTACAAAAAATAACACTCCATCTTAGTGAGTAATGTGTTCTAGTATTGTTGCACACCTGGTAGAAATACTTTTTCTCTGGACCATCTCCTGTCATGCTGCTTCATCCCACCAACCACTCTGCAACTTTGATATGCGTTGCATACGTGTTGTTGTTGAACTTGATGAACTATTGCCAACACTACATTTTCACTGCAACTTTGTTGCTGCCGCTACTATAACATATGCAACTGGAAAACATCGAAAAATGAACCAACTATGTTCAGTATGATGTATTTGTCGCCCGAGTCCTGATTTCTACTAGCATCTGCACTATCACTAAGGAGTCTACATTGTTACTAAATCCGCACTGTGAAATATGCATTTTTGCCAACTTTTCACTACACTTCCTAGTATATGAATACTACTACTCTTTGTAAATGTCACTCTGGCATATGACTATACCAACTGCCATTGTTCCATCCTACTACTGAATATTGCACGAATTTGTAGCTAGGTATTGATCCAAGAGGTGTAATCCTCAAGTATCCTTCCCATATGTAGCTCTCTAGGATTACAACACCAAGTCATCCCAGCTCACTCCTAGAAGTATGTCGATGAACATCGTGAAGTCTTCCTCCATCACGAAGGAAATCTTATTGATATTTGCGGAAGTTTACTTCTGGTCCTGCTTCTCCTCCTTGTCCTTCTTCCTTAGAGGAAACTGGGTACTGTAGTAGCCTAACTCACCACATCTGAAGCACTTGATCTTTGACAGGTCTTTCTTCTTCTTTATATGCTCTCCCTGTCCCTGAATGGGACCCTTAGATGCAAGGGCCACATTCTCCTCTTCCTTCACCATCTTCGATCCACTACTACTTCCACTGATGGAGCTCTTTAATAGAGCTCGTCTCAACTCCTCCTGCTGCAAATAGGCCCACATTATATCCCATTTTGATTGTCTATCTCTACCCAATATGCTTTAGACAAATACCTGCCACTCCTCCGAGACACTGTTGAGTGCCAATCGCACTAGATCCATGGGTTGAGGAACTGCCCCAACAACTGAAAATTGGTCTTGGACCTCTTGAATCTTAGTAAGGAAGGGGTCTATGCCTTCCCCTTTATGCATATGGATGCATCTCAAATTCTCCTCGAGGTACATCTTTCGTTGCTCAGAAGTACCTTGATAGAACGTGGCAATAGAATCCCACATCTTCTTGGTGGTATCCTTGCTTGCTATATGTGAGACTACATGATCTCACACACCATATAGGATCAAACACTTTTCCTGTGCCATCTCCTTTTTGTACTCCTTCAGCTGATTTTCATACATGGGAAGCACCACCAAATTATCGATATATGCCTTCATGCCACATTCATCTAGAAGGAAGGAAATCCTTGCCTTCCAAATGACATAGTTGGAAGCACCATCCAACCTATCCTGATCTCTCAGCCCTGCAGTGGCCATCTCTGAAAAATGTCAAAAAATACCTCTTCCCTTGTGCTTTCCTATTTCTTTTCTACTCACACTCCCTCATAGAATGTGTGGCTCTACTACGTGCTAATGTCGATCTGCAACTGGAAATTTGAACTTCTGAGATTAGAAGTTCCCTGATAGAAATTTTCCGTCTCTGTGTGCTCTTCTTCCACCCGACACAAGTTTTTCTCTAGAAACTATCATAGAAACATTCCAGGTCTAGCTAGATATCTTCCCAATGAAAAATATTGGGTTTCTCCTTCTGCCTCTAGAGCTACTCAATCTAGAAAACTTGGATTTTTCTGCCTCTCAAAAAATCAAATATACTCAAGAAATTCGTTGTTTCCCCTGGGAATTTCAGCTTGTTGCCTTTGCTAAGAAGTGAAATTCATTCTTCTTAACCTCTATTCTCTCTATTTGATCAACTATGCTCTCATACCATGTGAAAATTCCATAACTGAAATCCTATTGCAGCAACTGGAAATTATTCTCCTAATTTTTAATTTAATTTAACAATTTGTTTGTTGTTTGCCACGGAGAATACTAAATAAATCACACTGAAATATACACAAATAAAACTGAAAAATAATAAAATTTTAGAAGACATTCTAGCACACACACATAAAATTGATACAATTAGTTTTGGAAAAAAAACCCCGAAAAAACCCAATGCGGGAAAACTAGTGCAACAACTGAGGGTTTTATTATTATGCAGTAATGAGAAAATATGAGTACAACTGGATGCCGAAATACTGAAAATCATATAGAGAAAAATTCTGGCAAAAATATAGTGATTAATTTTCCTCATACCATAGGAAATCTCCCAGCACAGCTTGGCTTCAGAAATACGACCCTCTTACCCTGTGTGTCAAGCTCTGCACTACTCTGTGTAGATGGTTGGACGTTTAGCCTCAAAATTATCTTTGATGAAGTATTTTTTCCTTCTATTGAATGGAAATATGCTTCTCCGACACTCTAGGAATCCTTCTCAGCCTCTGGAACTGAACATGTCTCTCCCTCTTAACAAATCGATATTTCCTCTAGAGACTACTTCGTTGCCCCAATGTTAACCTCTATGTGGTTCTTCTACCTCTCTGTAAATGCACTCACTGGGTCTGATACCTCCACCGTCCTCACTATATTTTCCCCTCTCTCACTACTTCAATCTCTAACTCTCTCTCGAGAAACTGATTTTGCTACTCTAGAAATCAATCTCTCGAGAAATCAAACTGCTCAAGTGATTTTTCCATCACCACATCGACCTCCTCTTATAATACTATGTTGGAGCACCAACGAAAAATATTAAAACATAATATGTGTCTACGATTATCTCTGGATCGATTCGTATGAGTTTCTAGACTATTCTCACCTTATCTCAATTAATACTGATCAGTCAACCATAAAACCTAAGTTTAGACTTAGGAAATATTTAAAAATTGTTTAATAATCTAATTGAGACACTTTTAGGCAGAGTTTCCAAAAGATATTTCTAGGTTATATCTCATGTATTCTAGCCTCTCCACAAAGTTTTGGGTCTATAACACATCCAATGCTACAAAAACTAACACTAGGAAGTTCGAGTCAATGTGACTAGGCCTGTATATAGTTCAGCATGTACTTGTTAAACATATAAACATAAAGACAGAGATGCAGCAGAAATAACACTTCATTTCATTAATATCAAAGAACTGAAATTTGCTTACAGAAAAAATGGAAATAAAACTAGCTAGGGCGCTGGTAGCTATCTCTGAGAAGAGATGTGGCAGCTACAGGCCTCTGAACTAAGTTACAATGAGGCTCGAGGGCCTATTTATTATTTAGAAACAATGGGAAATCCTAAACAGCCAAAACCCTAACCCTAGGAGATGAAGCGCCAAAACTATGGCCCCGTTTGGGTAAATTGGTGTTTCAACTTCCCAGGGGCGTAACTTTGGCATATGATCTCCATTTGACGCGTACCATACCTCGTTAGAAAGATCTATCCGAGACTATATTTGAACGGCAACATCGGTCCATGGACCCATGTTGCTCCCGGTTTTCCCAAAAAAGGTCGTTTAGGACCTCAAAACGACTCTGGAAGTTCAGGACCTGAAAAATTGCTAAAAATAGTAAGTTGTGCCAAAACTGAAAAATTGAAAGAGAGAATGGTGGGGCCCTAAGTGGAATAGGCGGGTGACCACCAATATCCACCTGGATGATTCCTCCCCCCTTAGGAAGCAATGGTCCCCATTGCGTTAAGTTCCTCCATGAGATGAGAGGAAATTTCGTCGAACTTGGTCCTCGGTGAACCACTTCTGAAAGCAGCTGGCCAGCTTTGACAACCCTAGATAGTTGGATGGTTGGGATCTTCTCATTGAAAGTGTTCTTGGTTTTCATGTCCATGATATAATCTGTGGTGGCATGTTCCATGCAGTCTGGGTTTAACTCTGTTGGTATGAGTTGTTCTGCAATGTCAGAGGTGTCCAGTAGAGGTGGGAAGTAAGGACGAATGCGGTCCACATTAAATACTAGGTGCAGACCAAGGAATGGTGGAATACTGAGCTCAAATGCATTGTTCCCCACAGCCTTGGTGATGGTGTACGGCCCATATTGGAGCGGGCGAAGCTTGCAGT
>JAXQQM020066268.1:0-23280 GCA_034641835.2 Pinus albicaulis
AATAGCTCCTAGGAGTAATAGGGTTATTTTAAATAAGCTTCTTACTAAGGGAGTTAATTGTGCTGCTAGATCTTATGGCTAGAGCGACAATTTTGGAAACCTTATTTAGGGGATTTTCATTCAGCTTCTTGTAGCTCCCATTATTCTCCAAGTGATCTAACATTTTCCTTCGATAATCATCTCTGTTTCAAATTATAGCAACACCTCCTTTGTCAGCTTTAAGAACAATAATGATCCTTGTTATTGTTCAAACTTTTTAGAGCCTCAAACTTAGGTTTGCTAAGGTTTCCCTTGGGGTGCTTGCCATTTCTCAGGATAACCGCAACAATTTCACTTCCATGTGGCCACTTTGTATTGGTCCACGTGGAAACATATTATTGGTCAAAATTACACATTCATCGCCCAACTCTGTCATTTCCACATCAATGCCGTGTCACCATTGCAACATCATTGACATATACCAGGTCATCATGCAACATCAACTCTTTTCCACATGATCAATCCATGTCAGCATTATACTGCCACGTGGCACACATGCCTCATTTTTTACCATTTTTCCAAAACTTCAAACACCCATAACTTTCTCATACGACGTTCATTTGATGTAATCAAGCATCGTTGGAAAACTATACACAAAATATATGAAATCATATAGGTTTAATTATCATTTGAGATAATAAAAAATTATCATTTTTTAATGGATTTTACAGTAATTGAGCTTGGGGAAATCATTAAATCATTAAAAACATGTTCCTAATATGAATTTTCTGCAATCTAGTTTTTGAATCACTTAAAACAGATATCAAACAAATAATATATTAATGAAACACTGAAGGGAAGTCCAAGATGCTTCAGTTCCCAACATGTAAAAGTGCATTTCAATTTTATTTAATCTTCCTTGAATTTGTTTTATTAGCACTATTTATGAATTTTTTTTGCATATATATTGGATGGAGACTGATCACCTATCTCCTTCGAGAATCTTACGGTTTATTCTAGATTAGTGCTAAGTTTTTGCAGGTTACAAGATGATCAAAGAAGATCAATTCATGCACAAGTGGTTTTCAAAGACCAATTTACTTTTCAAAAATAACATGAAGAAGTCAAGTAAATTTAAAATTACATCCATAATACCATTGCTACTCATTCACTTTCCTCTTTCTAAGCTTATAGTCCATCAATCAATTTTCATCTTCCTAGAGAATAACTTCAAATCATTTTTCCTTTGCAAGTTTCACACTTTCCCGCCTCACTTAAATTTCATTCATAACCCATGAATAAAGTCATTCATATCACTGACAATGTTTAGTTACCTCATTTTCCTTTTCCTTTTGCAAAATAAAACCTGCTTCATAAATGTAAATATTTCATCTATGGTCCTCTAAATCATTACTTTATGCTCATGTTAGATGATGGGGGATTCATTAAGGCCCTTATTCTAGCAAGTCTTGACCCATCGACTTCAGTGTATTATCTAGGTTTGAGACTACAGTTATTTTTAGAACATTGAGGCTTTCATTCCTTAATGGCAAGCTCTCTCGCCAATGAACAATGGGAATACATCATTTTTCCCTGTTTGTCAGAGCTTCTATGTGGCTCCCATTTTCAACAATACTTATGGCCTAGTGGGGATCTACTTGGGAATCTTGACTCCCATCGATATTAATGGTGAGTAGTCTCATGTTGGTTAACGACATTCATCAATGGTTGGTAATCCAACAATTTCTTTCTATAACTTACAACAACTTGTAGCAATGTTACAATAAATCAAAATTTAGCTCCAAAATTCAACACCAGCAGCTTTTTTCTGTCAATAAGATGGTTCAAATGTACCAATTTCAGATCTCATTCTATGTTCATACAACCAAGCAGATCAGATTGTTTCACTTCAAGATCGATGATCCAACAATAGCAACCAAAAATATTCCATCCATACAGAGATATCTCATATGCATACCTTAATTAGGACCTTCTCAGGTAGGTGAAGTTATGTTTTTTTCCACTCTTTAATCAATAATTCCTTGAATGCTAAAATACATGTATTTGGAAAATTTCCCTATTTTTCCTTTCATATCCTTCCTTATATCATGTCATTCAATGTCTTCCTTATTTTCTACATTTCCAAGGATGGAAAAGACCTTCAGTTGGAGGGGATATTCACAATTCCTTATATTCATTACACTATTTGTTGATCCCATATTTCATAACCTCATATATTGTTGACCAACATTTTTTTCCCAATTAAAGGTTGTTGTTCTTATAAAAACCTTGATTGACTTACATAATGCATCATTGGTTTTCATATGAAGCATACATTCCTAAGAAAAACCACCATTCGGAATATGTTCCAAATAATTTTTATAGCCATAAAAACATAAATTTTCAATAAGCTATACTTATCCTATTTACTGAGCATGTTTTGCATAACCATTTCAAACAAATGAGGCTAAAAATATTGAATGGTTGATGCACATAGTACCGAATCATCATTTGGAATGTATTCATATGGTTGAATTTTCAAGATCACTCTTTTTTTAGTAAGAAGAAGAGTAAAAATGAAAGTGTTGTCACATGAGAACCAACACTTTCAATATTTATGGCTGTCACACGAGAACTAGCCATATAAGAAAAGCATACTCCATCACACATGTTAGAAAAATTATTTGGTAAGTCATGAGTCCATTCCATAGTTTTATTTTTAGGATTAAACTTCAAAATTTTCAAAATTAAAATAAATAAATAAATAATTTTTTTGCTGCCAAAATTTCTGGAAGCACTAGTTTTAACCCTTTCAGACAGTCTATTATTTTCTTGTTTTTATTTTTATTCTGATGCTTCTGGAATTTCTGGAAGCATACTTTGTTTTTTTTAAATAAAATGAAAAAGCACATTTGCTTTAGTTAAATCATGTGTCATAGTAAAAGTATGCTTCAAATCTTTTTTAATTTTTTTTTTAGATCTCGTGATAGGTGTCGTGTTGTAGTCAGTTAGTTTAAGTCAAGTCATTATATACGTTGAGCCACATCTGTCATCCGCAATTACGGACTGAACCATTACTCTTCATGCATGTCAACGCCAACTCAGTCATCCATGTATTTAGGTATGTTTTTTTCTTAATCAAAGAGATCGTGGCCATTACACCACACACCATAACCATTTGGTTGGTTGCACAACAGTGCTGCCAGAAATTTTGTCCAATCAACAACAAAGACAATAGAGGTGACTGCAAGTCATAAACACACTTTCCATAAGCCATCTAGAGCTCTCATATAGAAAACCAGCCAACTGAAGGTGGCGATGGTGTGTCACATGGTGCACATCATGGTGAAGAATATTTTCAATGATGGAGGATGATTTGCATGGGGTGATGGACCAAGTTTTAGTTTTAAAACCACCTAAAAAAAATGAATTATGTCATTCGAAGTTTTAGTTGTTGGGATTCGAAATTGATGAGAGTCGTAGTTCAAGAAGGAGTCTGGATTTCAGAGAGTATTGCAGAGGTGAATACATGCCACACCTGTAAGGTAAAACCCCCCTACTCTGCCACCTATCAATTGCAGGAGACATAGGCATTTATTTTTCTGAAGATGACTAAAGGAGGTGGTAAGATAAATCGAATAAAACCACAGGGTGAAGATTTGGTTGATGCCAATTCGAGGGTAAGAATTTTTTTTATGTAGTTAGGGTGGTATCCTCTTTGCACTAGGTTTAGGGAGATCTCACTTAGTAGTAGCCCAAGAGTTTTCTAAATCTTTTAATGGATAGGAGGCTACAGTTTATGGCCTCACTTTGCAGGTTTCTGAAGACTCCATTGCTGAAGCCTTTAATCTTCCTCAAGAAGGAGAAAGCTAGTTCAAAGGACAAGTTATTACATGAGGTGATCTCAATAGCTTCCTCAAAGATGCTCACAGATATCCAAATTTGGAAAAAGGCCTCCCAAGTAGCTACCTTAAGAATGATTGGGCAGAATCTATCAAGCTTATAAGATATACCTCACTTGTGAAAGGACGTATACAATGGTATTCCTCAATCACATGAGGTTTCTTTTTCGTATTACAAGGATGAAGACATTGAATCTGCCATTTTCTTGTTGAAACCTAAATAATAAAATAATAGCTAAACCAATAAAATAATATTTATGAATTTGCAATTCACTTTTTGCACCACAATCCATGTAACCATAGTTAAATTCAATTCAAAAGTTGTACCAAAATAAAATTAATAAAAAAATTGTACTGATGTGACTATAAATAAGAATGATATTTTCAAGAAAAAGTCATTATCATTGAACAACTAATGCATTTGTAATAGGGTTATTTTCAATAAGCTTCTTACTAAGGGAGTTAATTCCCTGCCAAACTGTACAATGGAGCGCAGAGCTCACTACTACAGTATTCCCCTACTTCTGAGTTTTCAGACCTCAGACTTTCAACCCTTGCAAATAATTAGAATTTACAATAAATAGACAGATTTGCAGGAATAAAATCGATGGGAAAAGGAGGAATCTCAACTGAAGATGGAAGGCCAAAAGCCAACAATCTCTTCGTAAAGGAAGAGCTGCGTTACATTATCTCTTTTGAAATCTTCAGATATCCAATGAGGAGGTGAAACCATGTAGCATGGATCCTTTCGAATCATTACTGAAGATGTGACTGTTACATTTTGTTTCTCGCCCCCCTGACGTTTCGTTTTCCTTTAGCCGCTTTGAAGAAAACTGACTTTTTGTTAAACTGCCGTTGAAATATTTCATGAATTGAATTTATGCGTTTGTGAAGGGAAGAATATATTTTAAATGGGAAAAGGGAAGGGAAAAGAGGCGGGAGTCATATGAAAATCACAATCGGGATTGGGAGCGGGGCGGAGATATGAATATGAAACAATAGTATAATCGCAATCGGCGTTCGGAGAAGGGTGGAGGGATATATGATATATAATAAAATATAACAGTGCCATCGCAAATCGCAATCGGGAATGGGAGGAGGAGCGGGATGGTGCATATAATATTTGCGATGCGATTGGGGAAAACCCTTTGCATATAAGTTTAAAACCAAATTGCGGGTTTAACAAAGGAAAAGGCCTTTTAATACATGAATGGGCGGAAGTATAGTATGGTGGGCCCGACAGTCAATCGCAATCGAAAAATTGGAGGGGACCAGGGGTAATCACATTAGAATTTGCGATGCGATCAGAGGTTGTAATGGGGAGTTGCGATCGGTGGATTTGCGATGCGATCGCATCGCAAATATTTGCGATGGGAGCAAGTTGCGATCGGAGAAAAGTGCAATGGGAGGAAGTTGCGATGGGAGAAAATTGCGATGGGCGGATCTTTGCGATTGTGATGAAAGGCGGGATATATATAATATAAATTTTTGGAACTTTGATATAGGTGATGAAGGGGATGTGGTTGGGAACGGAAGGGGGAGTATATATATATATATACGGACTTTTAAAATGTTTACCATAAGGTTTCTTCAATGGGAATGGAGGGGAAGTGGTTATGAGGGTGGGGACTTTATATAATAATGTGAATAGTAATCCGAAAAGGGGGGAAGAGGGAATTTATTAAAGACACATAAAATTTTAATAAAATAAAGTTTAAGGGAGAATGGGAAATAGGGGGGAGCTTAGGGAATAGAGGGCCTTTACTTCACTTCAGCATAAAATTCAATCTAGAAGTCAGTTTTAAGAATGTAGTATACCGTTGGAAAGATATTTCCGTGCTCTTTCTGATGGATCTACTTTGAAGATGATCTTCCGCTGAAAGTGCTGTGAAAAAACTTCTTTGAAAGGCAGGGACATCAATTTGTGGAGATAACCACTTCTGAATGGTGACTGAAAAGCAAAGTATCATGTTTTCACCTCAAAACATGGTTTTGAGGTGAAAATTACATCAAACTGAATGAATTATATCTCTTGATCTTCTGGTGCTATATTTTGTATTTATTGACTTCGTCATGTTCACTGACCATTGATCTTTATTGATGCTTGACCCATTCGTTTGACCACGGTGCCCTAGAAACTAATGAGACCCATCCTGAAGCTTAACGATATGATTTTGAGAATGAAAGTGACTAATGATAGAAGACCATGGGGAGGGAAGGACAGCGAAGTACCTCATGGGGAAAATGAAGAGTAAAAATTATTACCATCAATGAATCCGAATAGCGGAATGGTGAAATTTTATTTGGTATGAGACACCTAATATGCAAATGCAAAAGAGCGATTTTGATCCGCCGGTGGCAGCATGACTTTATGTGACACTAACACCCAATGGAGTTTACTATTGAGGACTTCCAAAAATTGAATATAAGGGTAACTGATATTCCAGAGGAACACAAGAGACATGTCTTCATAGGGACTTTAAAGGATAAAATCCAACATGAAGTTCACGTTTGGGAACCTGATTCATTGGAGAAGAAATTTAGGTTGGCAAGAAAAATTGAATGTAAAATTATGGTGACAAGGAAGCCTGCCACTCACATCTATAAAGATGGAAGTGTTGCTACTCCTAGACTTCCACAACCTACAAGGTTGACACCACAAAAATTGGAAGAAAAAAGAGCAAAAGGGCTTTGCTACAGTTGTGATAGCAAATACACTAAAGGTCATAAGTGCACTGAGAAGAAATTATTTTACATAAATTGTGAAGAGGAAGAAGAAAATGAAGAAGAAACTTAAAAAGTAGAGGATATAAACCAGGAAGAAACCCTAGAAGAAGAAGAAATGAGTCCGGCCATATCATGTAATGCATTGGTAGGAATTACCACTCCTCAAACTCTCAAGATAGAAGGAAATATACAAAATAAAAAGGTGATAGTGTTGATTGATTCAGGTAGTACCCATAATTTTATTCATTGTAAGGTAGCCAATGAATTGAATTTTTTCCTATACCTAGCACTAGAATTTCAAGTGATGGTTGCAAATGGAGGAACTATAAATTGCTCTAGAAAATTCCATAATATCAAGCTAGCCATGGGTGAATATGCATTGAATAGTCCAATGCTTTCTATTGGAACAGGGTCTCCTATGAGCTGCGAAACTGGTTCGATTTTGTATTTTTTTACTATATTTAGTCTAGTGTAGGGGTTTTGGGGTGGGTCAAAGCCCCGAAAGCATTGTAATGGGTCAAAGGGTAAACCTAGGGTCCGAAAACCATGGTTTGTGGACCATAGGAAAGTTTAAGTTAAATTGGTATAAATAGAGGATCATAATTCCATGGGATGCTTTCTTCTAGTTTATATTCCAGTAGTTGACTTACTGCTTCCTTTTCTGCTTCTCTTTGATTACATATGAAAGGCCCAATTTGATTTTTGAGTTTAAATTGGGTCATTTTCATGGCTGCCATAAAATTAATTGCATCTGAATTGAGGATCTTTCTAATGTACTCAAAGGAAAACATCCTCATAGATGGATGCTTAGGTAACTTGTAGGGCAACAAATTAGAACCAAAAACTTTGATTTCAGTGAATTCCTTATATAAATACCAATCACTTACTTTGCTTGGCTCTGATAGCTGCAAAATTCTCTTCATTTCCTCACTCATTCTAGGCTGCTTTGTTTTTGTCAAAAGGTGGTCAATGGATGTACAAAAAACTCTACAAACTATGAATAATTGAATTATGTGCCTTCTTTTTTGGGTATAGATGTCCAAAAGACAATTGATAGAGATTTTCCTTCTATATCCAACTTCTGAAGTGAAATTGGAAAAAATCTCTCATTGAAAGAATAGAAACAAGTGGAAAAGATAAGATGTATATCTAAATACTCCTTCCAGCTACAAATTAGTCAATTGATAGTGAATGCTATTAGCTATAAAAATAGCATAGTCAAATACAGCTGAAGGTGGCTGTCCTGGAGAAAAGGTGGACAAAAATCCTAGGATAGAGTCATCAGTATGCTCATCATTGAAATACCCAAGTATGAAGGAAAGCACGGAGATTACATGCTTTGAACCTTCAGGGAACTTGGCAGTTGAATATGAAAGGTTTAATTTGGGAATTTCAACATGCAAAGGCATTAAATTCTGGAAAATCATAAACCTTTTAGGAAATTCTAAGTTAATGTATAACTTAGTGAGGGCTTCAATAGATAATGGAACTGCTTGAGGGTCTGGTTGAAGATACAACATTTGGTTTATTGACTTTGCAGTAATATTAAATAGGACCTCTTTATTTTCATTGACAATAGCTCTTTGTTCAGGAATGTAGTATTGGTGACATAGTCTGATAATTTCTTGACAAGGGTGAGTCAGGGGGACTACATATTTGGGCAGACTGGATTCCTAAATATGAACATCTTCTTGATCATCTAGGGATTTTTTAAAACACCAGTTGTGGATATCTAACAAATTGAACTCAACTATAGGATCAACTATTTTGTACTCAATATCAGGTCAGGGAATATGCTCAATATCAACAACTGGGGGTTGTAATGGGTTGAATACAACTGTAGTATTTGGAGTCATGGCAGGAGTAGCTTTAGGAGTCTTAGAACCTTCAGATTTGTTTCCTCTGTTTTTTAAGCATCTTTATTGGCTTCTGCAAGTTTAAACTATTTTCAGAGGAAATTTTACTTTAACAGAGGATTGATTGGGAAATTGGAGCAAAATAGAATGTCTTTTTAGATTCTATACTCAATTAGGTCTTTTAAATGAAGTTGAGGCTAAAAACTAACCTAAAACATAAAACAGGGGTTTTCTGAGTCTTTTGACTGCAAATTGTGCTAAAACTCTGATGAAAAAGATTTTTCAGAAGATATAGGGCACCTACAGAGGATTTCTGGCCTTTTTAAAGCTTGAAATTGATCATTAATGTATGAAGAAATGATAAATTTCCTTGAAAATGATGTGTAGCAGACAACTAGGGTTCCTGGGAAAATTTTGCCAAGGTTTTGCCTGTTTCTGGGACTTTTGGGAAATTGAATTTAATCAATTTTTTGGTCTCAGGATGCTTTTTTTTTTTGAAGGTTTTTGAATTTGACTGCAAGTTAAATTCTTAGAAAAATACCTGG
The DNA here is from genome assembly GCA_034641835.2 of Pinus albicaulis. Classification (NCBI taxonomy): domain Eukaryota; kingdom Viridiplantae; phylum Streptophyta; class Pinopsida; order Pinales; family Pinaceae; genus Pinus; species Pinus albicaulis. Next base: position 9,010 of record JAXQQM020066268.1, read on the forward strand.
TTTGTTGCAGGTATTTGTTTTAACAAGGTTTTCTTCAGTCTTCTGGTTGAATTGAAGAATTTCAATGGTTGATTAGGATAAAGTGTGGCTCCTCAACAATTTTTATAGGTTCTTGGGTAGTTTCAGAGGTTTTGGCGTTGAAAATGGGCGTCAGGGGCTTTCACAACTTTACATAGTTGGGGAAGGCATAAACAATGGTTTAAACACGACAGATAGGTAAAATTATACAAAATCCATATACAAAGGTTTTAATAAACATTTGATTGTATTAACCCTTTGACATTAAATGTAGGTCACGTCATGGCAGGAAGCGGTTTTGGAGCAATGTAATAGATGAAAACTGGGCTGGACATCGCGTGGCTTTTGAGTGGTAAGTGGTTTTAATGAAAACCCACGCGATCGAATCAAAAGAGGCCATGTGGAGGGGAGGGGTTAACACGAAACTGCCTATTTCGCGTGGATTTTGCAATGGAGCAGTCGGGCATGTTACCTATGCGATATCAACCATCAACTGTTGGATCTAAAGGTTGGAAGCGAATAACTGGGATTGCTTCGGGAGCTTCATTGTAAAGTAATGGTGGGACCAGGCAGCTATGGTTTAATTTTTATGAAATAAATAGTTTAAAACATGTTTAAACTATAGCGGCCGAGATAAAAAGTTATTAAAAAGGCGCTTTTAAATAAGGTTTTAAGCCTTATTCAATGGTGTGTGTGTGTGTGTGTGTCTATATATATATATATATATTGCGGGGTTAATGTTTGTATTTAAAACATTTGTTAAATGTTTTTAATAAAACATAACAGAGCAGGATAAATAATGGTTTTTAAAACATATGATAATGATTTAATCAATATACAAAGGTGCAGGCGCAATACACACACACACACACACACACATATATAGTTTTTTAACCTTTTTTCAACAGTTTAAAAACTATAGGGCGAGATATTTGAATATGGATAATCTTTTAGAGCAAAGGGATTTTTATTTTGGGTTTTTCATTTATGCACATGGGATAATATACTTCGGTCAAAAGTTTATAATAGTAGGTTTTTTGGGGTTTATTAGATATAATGGAATTAATAACTAGGAAAGGGTATCTCTTAGGGATTTAATAAAGTATGTTAAAAGTTAATATGAGAGGGGAGTGAAATGTAAAACAAAGTACACATTATCTCCAAGTATAACATAATAATAAAGCATTTTCTCATCTTTTTATATTTCTTTCAATAATACTTAGGATAAATATGATTTTGTGGGTTTTTATGAATGTTTATGAATGGATGAAGTTAATTATTCTAGGGTTACAATTTTACTAAGTAAGAGAGTGTTTTTACTTAGGAAAAAGGGGTTTTAATAGTGAATGAAGGGTAAATGATGATAAATGAGGATTTAACATAAGAAGTCAATATTTTTAAGGCCGTAGTCTTCCCAGGCAATATTTTGGCCCAGATTTCTACAAAGTTTTTTAAAAAATCTGGCAAAGATTTTATCAGAATCATGTTTACAGTTGTTAAAATTTAGTATTTTGAGTGCCCTAAGGGTTTTTGGTAGTGCTGAATCCATTTCCACTATCAAAACTGGATTCCAAGCACTCCAACTACCTGATTTCTTGAAATTTTTTTGCCCGGATTCCAGCAAAAAATTGCCGTCCGGGCTATTTTGTTGCCTGGGTAGACAACTCCATTTTTAAGTAACCAATCATAGAGCCTTGGGTTTGGTCCCAATAAAATTCAGAGAAATGCTCTAAGCCTGTTTGACTGATAGCTTAGAATACTGAACACTCATGGGGGAGGGGAAATTAGTGATTTTTCCCATTGATGTATTACTTACATGATTGCTCTACTGCTTTCTACCTCCCCAATCTTGTATTTCTAACATTTTTTCTTCATTTTGCAGGTGCATTTAGGCTTGCAACCATAAAACATTTTCTTTCAAAGCATAAAACTATCTAAATCTACCTTATTTCCTCTAAGGGCTCAGATTAAACTGTTGAGCTCCTCATTATTCTCTACCTATCTACTGATTTTTCAAGTTTAAACTGTTTGAGAAATTTTTGTTCATTATCTAAAACATGAAATTGAAACATGAACAGTTAAGATTAAACTTTTTAGCTGATCATGGATTATTGATCATGTAGGGATTTTTCAAAACATGAGTTGTGGATATCTAGCAGATTGAACTCAACTATAGGATCAACTATTTTTTACTCAATATCAGCTAAGGGAATATGCTCAATGTCAACAACTGGGGGCTGTAATGGGTTGAATACAATTGTAGTATTTGGAGTCATGGCAGGAGTAGCTTTAGGAGTCTTAGAACCTTCAGATTTGTTTCCTCTGTTTTTTAGGCATCTTTATTGGCTTCTGCAAGTTTAAACTATTTGCAGAGGCATTTTTACTTTAATAGAGGCTTGATTGGGCAATTGGAGCAAACAGAATGTCTTTTTGGATTTTATACTCAATTAGGTCTTTTAAATGAAGTTCTCAGGCTAAAAACTGGCCTAAAATAGAAAACAGGGGTTTTCTGAGTATTTTGACTGAAAATTGTGCTAAAACTCTAATGAAAAAGATTTTTCAGAAGATACAGGGCACCTGCAGAGGATTTTTGGCCTTTTTAAAGCTTGAAATTGATCATTAATGTATGAAGAAATGATAAATTTCCTTGAAAATGATGCGTAGCAGACAACTATGGTTCCTAGGAAAATTTTGCCAAGGTTTTGCATGTTTCTGGGACTTTTGGGCAATTGAATTTAATCAATTTTTTGGTCTTAGGATGCTTTTCTTTTTTTTAAAAGGTTTTTGAATTTGACTGCAGGTTAAATTCTTAGAAAAATACCTGGTTTGTTGCAGGTATTTGTTTTAACAAGGTTTTCTTCAGTCTTCTGGTTGAATTGACGAATTTCAATGGTTGATTAGGAGCAAGTGTAGCTCCTCAACAATTTTGACAGGTTCTTGGGCAGTTTTAGAGGTTTTGGCGTTGAAAATGGGCGTCAGGGGCTTTCACAGCTTTACACAGTCGGGGAAGGTAGAAACAATTGTTTAAACACAACAGATAGGTAAAAGAATACAAAATGCATATACAAAGGTTTTAATAAACAGTTGATTGTATTAACCCTTTGACATTAAATGCAAGTCAGATCATGGCGAGAAGCGGTTTTGGAGGAATGTAATAGATGAAAACCGGGATGGACATCGTGTGGCTTTTGAATGGTAAGTGTTTTTAATGAAAACCCACGCGATCGAATCAAAAGAGGCCACGTGGAGGGGAGGGGTTAACACGAAACTGCCTATTTCGCATGGATTTTGCAATGGAGTGGTCGGGCATGTTACCTACGCGATATCAACCATCAACTGTTGGATCTAAAGGTTGGAAGTGAACGGCTGGGATTGCTTCAGGAGCTGCATTGTAAAGTAATGGTGGGACTAGGCAGCTATGGTTTAATTTTTATGAAATAAATAGTTTAAAACACGTTTAAACCATAGCTGGCGAGATAAAAAGTTATTAAAATGGTGCATTTAAACAAGGTTTCAACCCTTATTCACTGGTATATATATATATATGGGGGGGTTAATGTTTGTGTTTAAAACATTTGTTATATGTTTTTAAAAAAACATAAGCGGGCGGGATAAATAATGGTTTTTAAAACATATGATAATGTTTTAATCAATATACAAAGGTGCGGGCGCAATACATATATTTATATAGTTTTTTAACCTTTTCTCAATAGTTTAAAAACTATAGGGCAGGATATTTGAATATGGATAATCTTTTAGACCAAAGGGATTTTTATTTTGGGTTTTTCATTTATGCACATGGGATAATATACTTTGGTCAAAAGTTTATAATAGTAGGTTTTTTGGGGTTTATTAGACATAATGGAATTAATAACTAGGAAAGGTTATCTCTTAGGGATTTAATAAAATATGTTAAAAGTTAATATGAGAGGGGAGTGAAATGTAAAACAAAGTAAACATTATCTCCAAGTATAACATAATAATCAAGAATTTTCTCATCTTTTTATATTTCTTTCAATAATACTTAGGATAAATGTGATTTTGTGGGTTTTTATGAATGTTTATGAATGGATGAAGTTAATTATTCTAAGGTTACAATTTTAGTAAGTAAGAGTGTGTTTTTACTTAGGAAAAAGGGGTTTTAATAGATGAATGAAGGGTAAATGAGGATTTAACATAATAACTCAATATTTTTTTAACTAACCAGTCATAGAGCCTTGGGTCCAGTCCCAAAAAAAGTCAGAGAAATGCTCTGAGCCTATTTTACTGATAGCTTAGAATACCGAACACTCATGGGGGAGGGGAAATTAGTGATTTTTTTCGATGATGTATTATTTACATGATTGCTCTACTGCTTTCTACCTACCCAATCTTGTATTTCTAACTTTTTTTCTTCATTTTACAGGTGCATTTAGGCTTGCAACCATAAAACATTTTCTTTCAAAGCATAAAACTATATAAATCTACCTTATTTCCTTCGAAGGCTCAGATTAAATTGTTGAGCTACTCATTATTCTCTACCTATCTACTGATTTTTCAAGTTTAAACTGTTTGAAAAATATTTATTCACTATCTAAAACATGAAATTGAAACATGAACAGTTAAGATTAAAATTTTTAACTGATCATGGATTATGGCATTTATTAACACTCTGCACATAATCATTATTCTTTGCAGTAAAAGTAAAATTAGTGGCATTTGGACTTGCTCATTTTTAGGTTTTATTTCTTTTCTTTTGGGGTTTATATTTTTCTAAGTCCTTTGATCTTTCTTTTAGGACTTTTACCATCTTTTTGATTTTTTATTATTTTTCAATTTTTCAAAATATGGGAAAGCAACTTGCAAAAATCAAGGTATGTACATATTTACAAGACTTATCAAAGTCAACTCAAAATTTTATGAACCCTATTATTATAGGACCCTAACAGTAAGTATGTACAAAGGTATGATAACCAGTAATATAATGCATTAATTTTTTTAAGGAATGGACAATGGCTAAGAGCTTATTTTCAGTAACAATATAGTTATGTTCATCTTTGGACAGATTCTTGCTAATGAAATAGATGGCATAGGGTAATTTGTCTTCTAACTGCCACAAGGCTTCCCCTGCAACTTTATCTGATGCATCTTTGTGGATGTGGTAGTGATTAGATTTTCCTTGATCAGATCAAAAGCCTCCTAACAGATAATAGACCAGAAAAACTAAAAATATTTGGCGAACGATCCAAATAATGGCGAAACCACTTTGCTGAAGTCCTTAATGAAGCTCCTATAGTAGCTAGCAAAACCTAGGAAACTTCTGACAACTCTCTTATTTTGAGGAATAGGCACCCTTTTTATGATGGTGATTTTTTTTGGGTCTACTTGTATTCCCGTTGGAGATATTAAGTGGCCTGGGGCTATCCCTGCCCTTTTTAGAAATTCACACTTTCTAGACTTAGGCTCTACTATTCCAAAATAGAAAAAACATGAATATAGAACATAAAACTGGAAAATGTAGTAAAAATCAACACATCAAATACATGAACAGATCATTGAGCCATTTTATTATATGCAATAGCAGAAATGAAGTACAAGAGCTTGAAAAAGAGGCACTCAAGCTAGGAAAAACAAGCCTGAAATGACCCTAAACATCAAGACATGAAATGATGCTACTTCAACAACTACTGGGTGGCTATGAATGTGCAATCCTGCTGGAATATACTGCTGCTGGAAACTAGGAATGTGCATATCTCCTGATTGGGTGCTGAGAAAATGTCAAGATCAGAGATCTGGACTTTCTATCACAATTCCAAGATAACCCAGAAAGGGTTTCAGGGAATGACAATGATGAAAAATGTAGCCCTAGGGCTGAATTACACACTACAGTTGGGAGAATTTTGGGAGGTGGCTGATCTGATGAGAAAATGGCTGCTACTCCTCCCCACTAAATTTTCGGATGAAGGGATGCTCCCCTCACTATTTGATAAGCTCAAAACCTGTGGTTATGACCCCTCCACTAGATCCGCCCTCCTGGATTGTGCAATTCCTGAAGGAGACTACACTGCTGATAGGGGTTGAATATTGGCCTGATGTCAGATGATGAAATGCAGCTCAAAGAACCTCTCCTGAGTGGGCACTCGAAATCCCACGAGGATGAGAGTGGGATTTCCGCTCAAAAACACCCTTGTGTGAAACAGCACAACAGACTCCGCTAAACAAATGAAGCATGAAGAAATTCATAAAGACAATACATAAACAATATTCATAATGCTTTCAATGGCTTCCACTTCCCCTCTGAGATAGGAAGTGGTTGTAACAACCCTACAGGATGGTTGTTCTCTCCCTTATTCTATTTGAAAACTACGCACTCCTTGATGCGCTGGAGCACATCCTCCTTGAGACCCTCCCATGAGAATCTCTCTCTAATGGTGTGATATGTCTTTGTGAAACCTTGGTGGCTTAACAGTGGTGAATCATGTGCTGCATTCAAAATTTTCTCCTTGAACTTAGAATCTCTAGTGAAAAATATCCCTTCCTGGTAGTAGATGACCTCATTCATCACTCTATACCTCTCATCAATCACCTACCCATCTAGTATCTCACATGTGAAGAAGTATTTGGAATACTCCACCAATAGTTGGGCCTTCCTAGCCATCTCAATGGCACCTTGGAGCGTAGTTGGTCTAGTGGAATTCACCAACCCATGCAAAGGCTCTGCTAGCCCATCAATGAACATGTATACTCTCATAGTTGTTGACAGATCTGGCACCATGACGAAAAGTTTCAGGAATTCAGAGATATAGATCTCTGGATTTCCTGACTGCTTGAGCTTAGCTAACTCAACAAAGTTTGCGTCTGCATCTCTTCGGTCAAATATTTCTACCAACCTCTCAGTGAATTATGCATATGCAATCACACCTGCATGCCCCAATGTAGATAGACCTGAAACCCCCATTCATGTGCTTCATGTTCAAGGTGCAACGCTGCTATATTAATAGCTTCAATCTATGATAATTGGTTCATCTGGAAATAGATGTCTATTATTTCCACCCAAGCCTTGATTGTGCACTTGGATGACCCATCAAAAGCTAGCAGAAAGAATCTATCCATAGTACGATGCAGATCATCGTTCTACATGTACCCTCCACTTCTATTGTTCATATGCTCTTTGAAACTTTGAGCTTGAGATTCATATTCCAGAAAGTAATCACCTAGGACCTTCATTTTCACCTCTGCCATTTATTCTTGCAATTAGGGTTAGTGATTGAGTCTATGAATTTAAGAATATAGAGATGGTTAGCTTTGTCACTTCTTAAAGTAGTTCTTGGATTTTGTCATTAACATAGAATTTCCTTTGAATGCAATAATTTAAGATTGATTTCATGATTTCACATTATTTATAAAAATTGTGAAAACATAATTACATTATTTTATTAAATAGATTATTTTTTCCAAAATATTTTATTCATAAATTTAACATAATTATATTGAATTTTTTGTTATAAAAATGAGAGAAACACAATTATTTTCATGCAATATCACTTTATAAATCTTTTTCTCTTTGTATATCATCTCATATTTTGTAAACTTAATAATATAGAATGAGTGTCTTTAGGTTTAATCACATAATAATGATTAATTGGAAAGCCATTCATTCTACATTATGGATCACAAAATTATGAGGATTTCTATTATTTTTCCATGATATTAATTGATTAAACCAAACCAATACAATACAATAGTGATGGATAGAAATATAAATGAATTTGGAGATAAAAACTAATTATGATGATGATGATGATGATGATGATGGTTAAGGTCCAGTGAGACCAATCTTTGGTCTATCGGACCTAAAGAAAAGAGTTATTTAATTTGATTTAAGATTTTATTCCTATGCTTAAAAATCTTGGAGACAAGCCTCCAGAGCTCACTATAATTTTGACAACTTAAAAGGCTAGGAAGGTCAGAATTTTGACATCTTAAAAGGCTAGGAAGGTCAGAATTTTGTACCCGGGGCACTCTAAGAGGAAGTGATTTTCATGATGTTCATATTCTCAAAGAGATGGCAGATCCTTTCCATCCATGGTGTTTTAGGAAGGAGCTCATGAGAGTTTGTTATAATCTTGGCTATATTAATTTTCTTCTTTGAGCTAGTTAAAACAGAGAGATACCTTTGATCTTCTAAGGTGGGGTTGATGACCTCCTTATAATACCTTAATTTTCTTGTAGCTGCTAGATCTTTCTCACACCACATTTTTTCTTTGAACTTGGAAGTAACAATTTTTTTAATGTTATTGATGTTTTGCAATGCAACATTGTCGTCGATCTCCCAATGGTTTAACCAGGCCCTGGTGTCTTTATACCAACCTCATTTAAAATTTAGGTGGTTTTGGCTGGAATTTGAAGCTAGCTTAAGAAGTCTACATTTGATTGCAATTAAATTAAATCACATGAGATAGTTAAATAATAACTAAATAATGATTGCATGAACAATTCACTAGGACGAGGTATCCATTTTCTACCTAAATGGAAATTTTAACTACAATTTCACCAAAAATACAAGGAAGAGTAAACACCATAGTTTCCCACAAGAGCAGAGTTTTCAACTACAATTTCAGGGGAGATATAAAAAATACCCAAAAATAAAATGAAAAAACCAAGGAAGACTAAACACCATACGTAGTTTTGATCAGGCTACGTATGTGTATATATTGGGATCTTGTTCATCTCTTTGCAAGAATTCCCTGGATATCAAATCCTTAATCCCCTTTTCCAGTGCTTTAATGTTGGGCTTGAACGTCGCCTGAAGTTGTTGGATGCATTCACTCAACAATCGTTGATGATGTAAAGCCTTTTTACTTTTCATTATACGAACTATGGCCGCTTCAATGGCTGGTATTCTATCTTTTTCCACCGTCCCTGACTCTTTTCTTCTCGTTCATGAGACTGGGATGTGGAATCTTAATCCTGGCCATTTTGTGTGTAAAAGCAGAATTGAATTCGAAAGTATCATGTGGATCTATTGATTTGTTGGGTGGTTGTTTCAAAAGAATTCTGTAATTTCTACACGTAAGCGAATGCAACAATCTCTCAACATCTTCATCCGTTAAATTCAGCCCAAATTTAATGTCTTCGTAAGTCAATTTTCGGGAGTCATTGAACAACAATAGCGTAGCTGCTTGGTAGGTTGTTACTGTCATGTGTATACGCTTGTGGTCAAAGTGGGAGATGAGATCACAGGTGCCCACTGAATGTATCCATGTAAGCTTACGGTTTTTATGTAGGGTACAATAGAAGTCCTTGAAAACCTCAACACAAGTAAGCAACTCAGATGGCAGATTAAGTTGGGAGCGTTGGTAGGTTGGCCACGTTGCGGTATTCAACACTGCAGGGGAGAAATCTATTGTAAGATCATGATTCTGTTTTTCATGAAAGGTAGCTTGCATTTCTCGGTTAAGGGCAAAATCATTAATCATGGCCTCCATCTTGGATGTAAGCTGTGAACCACACTGAGCCTTGAGCTTTGACAACAAACTCCTCTCATGATTTTCATTTACAACACCTAATAATGGACTTGACGAATATAGCGAAAAGTTTTTCCATGCAAAATTCTGAAGTATATTTTTATCATACCGTTCACAGCTTCACACTTTTCAATATACTGTCAATATGAATCAATAATGTTTATTTTCGTAGAATGCCCATAGGACGACAGACAGCAACTCTGACGCTAATTCCCTTTTGATAACTTCTTTAACATATTGCAATGATAGCGTATTTGAACTTTGCCAAAAAAAAGATTATTGTCTTCGTCATTCTTCACCAAAATCCACATAATAACTGTCATGCAATTCCATAACCTGGTGCACAAATATTGAATCAGAATGTTCTTGCACTATGCCGGCCTGATCTGTATCTTTAGCTGAATTTATGGCATCTTCTAAGCATTTAATAACTGCCGTTCCTTGGCTAGTTATATGTTGTGAAAAGATATTGGCTATTGGTTCCAAGCCCTTAGGCATTGCACAAAACAGCTTGTACATCCTTGAAAGATCATTTTTCCTTCCAGCCTTTAACAAGGCATGACAGCCTGAATCCTCCATTTCCAAAAGTTGGGTTTCATAAAAAGGGGAAAGGAGTTCATTTTGCAGTTTCTCTAATAATTTGTGCTCCGTGCTAGAGTGCAAATAATGGGCAACTCTATCCTTCTCCTGTTTCAAAGATTCTTCGACCTTTACCAAATATTGAGGACAAGAATCCTCTGAAATCCATAAAGCAGCCTTTAGAGAATAATAAGTTGCAGTGTCTTCCAAAATGTAAGCTTCAAAATCCTTGTTATAAAAATCCATGCTCTCGATGCCTATTTCCACAAAAAGGTCCACAATGTTTCTTAGCAAAGCCCCATCAATTCGCTCTCCATTGCGTTCTCGATTAATCACCTTCATCACTGCGTTCTTCACATCATCACGCACCCTATAATCCACCAACTCACGAAAACAAATGAATCCAACATTGAAGAGCGAAGCAAGTTTTCTTTTTTTCACGAGCGTTTCGTCCACAACAGATAACATATTTGACACATATCTGATCATGTCCTTGTAAAGTTTCCACCATTTCGAAACTGCTCTCAACATAAACTCATCATACTCTTCGCTGGTAAAACTTTCCCACTCATGTATTCTTCAAGAAACTCACGGTATTTCTCATAGATTTGGTGCGAGTTATTATGAACGTCAGGGCCATAGTTGCACATACAGTAAACAGTTGAATGAATTTTCACGTACTCGCTTATACTAAACTCGTCATTTGAAACTCCTTCCAAATTATTTCTCAACTTTACTATACCAGCATATATAATATCCCATCCATCTGCGAAATTTATTACATTATTCACCGCTGCCATGCGCATCTTCCTGTTCGCCTTCGCTTTCAAGATACACGCCTCGCATGGCATCCTCCATAGCTATCGCTGCCAAGATACACGTCTCGCTTTAAATCTTTATTTAGAGACGCACCACTTTTAGATTTGACAAACCCAAAATCAGAACCAAACGATTTACAATTGCGAAAAGATTATGAATGTCTTTCAATGAATATTTCATATATATTTATATGTCAGTCTCACACCGAGCACACATATGAGCGTCCAGGCTTTTGCGCCGACAAAACACCATATCTAATAAAATATATATATATATAAATAAATGTTAATTATTGTTATTATTATTTAATTTTAAGTTCATCGTTAGATTAGACATTTCAAAACAACGTATATATATATATATATATATATATATATATATATATATATATATATATTTTGTTATTATTATTATTGTGTATGAGACTTTTTGTTTATAGGATAAGGGACTTATTTTATTTTTATGTATATTGACTTAGTCAAAAGTGTTAAACATTATAGGACAACATCTCTACCATATTGGGCTCGAGAGAGACTTTATATTGTATTATGTTACACATTTTTTTTTTAATGTTATTTGACCATGTCAAAATGTTTACAACATATCTTCATACTAGGTTGGAGAAATACTTTAGGTTAAAGTTTTATTAATTTTCAAATTGTTTTAATTGGCTTAAATTTGAGAAAATACATCATAATGAATTTTGAGTTTTGATATAAACTAGCAATTGCACCATATGATGAAAAATAAATGCCTTAAGGCAATAGTATAGGAAAGAGTAGCCTAGAAGAAATAAGTTGTTGCAGAGAAGGAGCCATCGTGAAGGAATGAAAGGCAAATTTTGCTTACATGAAAGCAGGTCGTGGAGGTTTCAAAGATATTGATTATAAGAGTTATCAACCAGAAAAATTTGTTATAGATATTGAAATAGGCAATTGTGGGTGAAAACATATATGTAAACCAACATAATGAAATAAGTTGTTGCAAAGAAGGAGACATCCTAAAGGAATGAAAGGCAAATTTTGCTTCCATGAAAGCAGGTCGTGGAGGTTTCAAAGGTATTGATTATAAGAGTTATCAACCAGAAAGGGTGAAAACATATATGTAAACCAACATGATCTGTTCACATATATAAAAAATTTCTTATATATATTGTGATAGGAAATTGAGGTGAAAATCTTTTGGTGATTAATAATCCTGCTCAAATATGATATTTTAAATACATTCAAGTACAATCTATCTAGCATAGATGTAAATAAAGAGAATTTTTATTAACATAAAATAGAGTTTACTCCAATTTCATCTACATATCCTAGGGCCAATTGTATTTTTAAGATATATATTTGATGATATATATATATATATATATATATATATTTGGAAAATAAGACTAAGTTGGAACTAAATGGATTTGGTGAATTGCATAGAGATTTAACACATTAGGGCACATTAAGTGAAGGGCGCTAGTGTTCCTTACCTCCAAATATAGTATAGTGTGATGCATCAATATAAAAAGCCCTGTACCTAATTACAATTTTTAGTTCAAAATTTTAGTCGTTCATATATATATATATATATATATATACACACACTAGTGAAACAATATATTATAAAATGTATTTATTTAGAATATATATATATATATATATATATATATGATCTAACATAAGAGCATCAAAGGAAAATAGCAAGCCTAAAGGAATGTGGAGGTACAAAATAGAGAGCATGAAGGAGATGTATAGGTACAAAACAGAGAGCTTGAAATAGATGTGGATGTACCTGGAAATGATGAGGAAATAAGAGATGTAGAGGAACTTGTAAATGAGAATATCGACCACAAAAATGAAGTCACCCTTTTAATATTTTAATTTTTTTCAATGTACATGTCAAGTTCAAATTAAAAATTAAAAATTTATATATATTTTTTATGTAGGGAAAACATCTTACCTACAACAAGATCCTACCAAACGTAGAAAAACATGGACATTAATCACAAGTTCCAAGAAATTGTCTTTGATGATAATTTTCTAGATAATATAGAATCAACTAAAATTGAAGAAATGAGGCCACTAATTCATTAATGAACAGTTCAAGATAAAGTAAATTAGGTGATCAAAAATATTTTTCAAGGTATATCTATCATTGCACAAGCTTAACTCTTAAATATATTTTGAATTATTGGGCATTAGTAATTCCAAAGAGGTGAAGGTTAATGAGTTAGTATCAAGAAATATGACATCAACCCCTGGAAAAATTGCAAAATATCAATCTCAGTATGGTATAAGTGCTAGTAGGTAATTATTGACTGGTGTTGTTGGAAAAAGAACTACATCAGATCGGTTGATGTCAATGAAAACAATAATGTACAAAACATTAAGCAAAAGTTTATGGAGGCATTAAAAAATTAGGATTCAATAACATGAGAATGATTAACTTGCATGTTGGGTTACTATATGTAGGAAACCTTATCAAGATAGAATTTCGTATAATGTGAGCGACAATGTGAAAGAGTTTTGGTATTGGAATTTCCATGTGTCACCAAATGAGAAGAATATCATGAGACATTGTATATCTAGAGGGGTGTATTGAGATTATTTCCCCTTTCAGTGACTGTTGTTATTAAAGATCATTTCTTACTACATAATATGTATAACTTGTCTATAGACTTATAATAAAAAAAATTAACCGTGCCGAATATTATGACAACGAGGACAATATAAGCAGTCTAGTCATACAACTATCACATACTATCAATAGGAAAAAGGGTTTTTGTGTGAAGCGATCTATGCATCTCCGTCATGCAAGTCGAATCTCAACACTAAGGAGTCATCCTAAGATAAAAGGTCATCATAGTAACTTTGATGTTCCAAAACCATCAATCACCTAATTATATTTCTCTAAATATCAGAAATTGGACAACAGTCACAATATGGTAACAATTGGGGGGAATGTTATCCATATCATAGTATAATTGTATATACAACAACTTATCCAAATGATATAAAAATATTTCATAAGCAATGCAAATGCTACATGAATTAATCAATCCTTAATGATATACTCCAAGTTCTTCCACAATATTAATCAAGTGTCTAAAGAAGCCATCATAACTCAGTCACCATATAGGTAAAACCTGGGGGAAATGTGTTAGAATTGTAGATACAATAGCTTATACAGAGGATATAAAAATCTGTTATAAGTAATACAATTTATACATGAACTACTCACCATATAGGTAACGTCTCGGGGAAATAAGTTAGAACTATATATACAATTGCTTATACAAAGGATATGAAAATATGTTATAAGTAATGCAACTACTACATGAACTAATCAAAGTCCTTAATGC
>JAXQQM020081345.1:0-17795 GCA_034641835.2 Pinus albicaulis
CCATGACTGGTCTTTTCTGCTCACCTCTTTGAGCATGCTGGATAGGTAGGGCCACTCCCATTCTCTTTGTTTTTTAACAGCAGATTCAAAATTGTTTCTTGTTGTCTGCAACAAGCTGCTCTTGATGACCTTTGATCCTTCTCTAAATGTATGCACGAAATGAGCATAAGGATCTTGAAATGATACCTGGTTGTGAGTATTTGACAAGTAGGTTTCAACCAGGGTTGTTTCCTTTTCCACTGGATCAAGAAAAACATTCCTTTGAGAAAGAAACTCTTCCTCATCTTCATGATTTTCTCGAATCGGGAGGGACTCATCATATTTGGCAGCAGTTATCCTCTCGTAGCTCGGATCTCTCGATCCGTGGCTGACTGCAAAAGATCAATGCTTTATATACATGGGTTTGGTCCATTGCCTTCCTTTTCAAGAGGAGGCTCCTTAGTCTTAACCTCGTCAAAATTTCTCTTCAACTTTCCTTTTCTACCTTTTATATGAAAGGTTGTTTGATTTCAATCACATGAAAACTATTACTGATGATTTGAGATAAAACAGATTGAATATTCAATGAATCTTCATCTGCTACTAGACTTTCATAACTTTCCTCATCAGTGTCATAAATAGCCCGCGTGGGCTCATTACTCTCTTGAAGTTGATGGAACTGATTTTCCTCCCACAAATCTACTGATGATGGCCTTGCAAGATCAGCTTCTGTTTGGATAACATCATCATCAGATGAATCAAAGTTAGGAAAATCATTAAAGTAGGTAATGCTACCAATCAAACATACTAGATTATCAGCAGATCTTTCTTCATTCTGATTTATAGGGGAGATTTCTGAATCTGTACAACAAAGCTCAGTAGATGAATGGGCAAGAGTGTTTTCTTTATAAAAATTCTGAGGTTGGCTTTCACTCAAGGATCCATCTATTTCTTCTTCTGTCAAAGGGGAAGATGTTCTTGTGTTTCTTTGAGCAGAAGTGCAGCAACTCTCTGTTTCTTACATTAACTGATTTGGAGGTTGGATGTCTTCTTGAACCTCTTCTGGGGGGTCTTCATTTGTGCTTGCAGGGAAAACTTGAGAATTTTCTAATATTTCCTGATCTCTTTTTGTTTCAAACAACTCCTCATGATCATGATGATATTCAGATAGAATACAAGGCTCAAGAGTTGTTTCTTCTATATGATTAGGATGCCACTCTTCTTGTGAAATCTTATAGTCTAGAGGGGGAGTTCCTATATGTGTTGGTTCTCCTTCCTCATCAGATTCTACATTTTCTAAGTGGTTACTTGTCTCTTCAAAGCAGTGTTCCCTATTAGCTTTTGCAATTTGGTCATGATATTCTCTTATCGGCATAGTACAATATATAGGCAGGCAGTCAAGCATTTCTTGGCCACCTTCCTCTTCATCTTCTATAGATTCTTGAGCATCATACATGTCTTGCTAATTGTCTAGGTCTTATATAGGTTGAGCTTGTTCTTTTTTTGGAAAAAACATGGGCTGCTCTAGATCGTCAAAATTTAGACTAGCCTCATACCTTGCCACTATTTGTTCACCAAGTATGTTCATAAGTCTTGTCACTCTGTCCAAAAAAGCATCTAGCTTTGCTTCTCTGTCCATACTTGGATCCATGTTTGTAAAAATAGGTCACTGTATCTCCTCAACCAGTTCAGGGTCTTCTACTAGTGGAGTCATTTGGTCTTTTGAGAGTTATGGAGAGTGGAGTTGCCAGGTGGATGAATTTGAATGTTTGAAGCAGGCTGCTATCCACCATCAACAATTAAATACCAATCTAACCAGAGATTTTTGGGTCTTCTAAGGTCTTAAGGATATCTAAGATGAAAATCACTCAGAATTCCCCAACGGAGTCTCCATTATGTTGTGGTTCCTGTGTTTTGGCCAGATTTGCAAGACCAAAAGACAGGACAACATCAAACCACTTTGGGATCCTAGGATCTAGCCCTCCTGGATCTAGAGAGGGATCTCTCTATTAATGTAAAGAATGATATATCTTTAAGGCTCAAATTGAGGTATTAGGCTAGCGATGAAGCACAAGGGTTTTTGATTTTGTTTGTTTGGTTGGAGATCATTAACTGAGAAGGTTATGGAAGTAAATAAGGAACTGAATAGAAGGATGTTTCATCATGGGAAGATAGGTCAAGAGAAGTGTCAATCCATTGGGCTATGGAGTCATGAAAGGGGATTACTTGCATAAAAACGATCCAAGGGTTTCCATAGGGCAAGTCATCTATACTAAAGGATATTTTTATATAGATTGGTGAGATGGAACATTAAGAATGGGTGAAAGAAAGAAACCAAAGTGCAGCCTAAGATCAGGTAAGGACTTTTAACCTATCTTGCTTTTGACATACTTCAAAGGAAACTCTCAGTAAAGACACAAAGGGTAGCTTAAGATCAAGGAAAGACTTTTAACTTAACCTGCTTAAGGAAGACAATCCAACAGTCCTCATAACCACTTTCAGAAGGTAGAAAAAATTTAAGATTGAACACAGAGTAAGGCCTAAGATTAGAGAAAGACTTTTAACCTTCACTGCTTTTGACACTAACTCACAGGGATCTTAGAGAGGCTAACTGTTGGAAAAGGAACCTAGTGAGACAGGGCTAGCTCTAATCTCCCTATTTCCTAATTCTTTTAGCTGAAACCAAACAAGAGAATCCAAGAATCAAACTCTAAATTAACACATCAATAAGCATGGACAAGCCAACTTCTATACTGGTTAAATTATGTTGAATTTGTTCTTAGATACACTTAATAGCAGAAAACATAAAGATAAAGATTTACAGTGAGATTTAGGGTAATTCTAGCAGTATATCCTAATCTATTCTTGTTGTTCTTTATTAGAGAATAATGGACAGTATGATAAAACATGAAAGGAGACAATTACAGTAAGGAAACATCACCAATAATATAGACCAGGATCCTTTGAATCTGCTTGTTTAATTGATGTGTAAAACCAGTCACATACTTTGAGTCCAGTGGCTCTTTACAATCAAAAATTCTCTTCCCAACCTTCTATATTACAAACTACTCAACTAATTCCCTCCAATAACAGTTCAAACAGTCGATAAAATCCCCACAACCAACAACAAATTTTCAGTGAATACTTATAGGTGTATGAGGAGGTGGAGTAGTAGATATGAACTTGAATAATCCATTAAGATAGAGGGGAGGAAGAATTCGAATGCCCACTCTGCATAATGGCTTTGCATTAACTTGTTTGGTACCCTTTAGGCTGGTTTGGAAGTCTTTGTCAGATTGACCATAACTTCAGATATGTTCTTTGAAGTACTCTTCTGGCTGTAGTACTCTGTTTTTCCTTCTGAGATAAGTAAGGTGATAGAATGTCTGCATGTCTTCCATGCTTCCATAACTGTTGTCCTGACAGTTTTTAAAAACCTCTGTCAGTGAAATAATTGTTCTGGTGCTCGATGGAAGATGGAGGAAGTCATGTAGTTAGTCCTTCTTGGAGAAAGAATACTCTGCTGGTATTAAATCTATGATATGGCTTGATTGTATGTTTTAGGCTTCATTAAACCTTCATCTGCTTCTCTTTGGGTCTTCATCATTTAACACTGTCTTCATCTGTGGATTAGGCCTTTGATTCCTGAGTTTGTGCCTTAATCCCTTTAAAATTTGCTTTAAAATCTTTAATTCTCATTTCGCTCTGATCTTCTTAATTTAATTGATGTTCTCTATTTTTTGTTGTTTTGCAGGCACACAAAAGGTTTGCGCAGGTGGAGTTATTGTTTTAATTAAGAACACCTTGGATCCCTTCATGTACCGAAGGTTAGGAATCGTCATTATTTGCCTTCGTGCAATATTTTAAAACTTTGGGAAAAACCTTTATAACCTGCAAAAAACAAATAGAAGTTAAGAAAATCTGGTGAAAATAGGTTTAGAATTGCTTTGGGTGGTTTGGGAGCGAGATTAAATCGGAACCGTTGATTTAGATTAATCAACAGTTGAGATTGTTCGATTGAGTCATTTGGAAGAAAGTTGGGTAAGAATTGAAACAGTGGCGAGATTAAGTCAGAGCCGTTCGATCTTCGGATCTCGACGGCGGGGATTTAAAACTGAAAAGACATTGTGGAGGAGAAAATTGGTGAGGCGGAAAACCATTGGTGGTTTTCGCAAAATAAAAAGGGCGTAAACGGTATTGCGCAAAAAAATGTGATACGATACATCTCTTGATGCGTGTCCTTTTGAATACTGCTTGTTTCGCAAATTTTTTTGGGATTAAACTGCAGGCGGAAAACTTTTGCGAAATGCGGTATTAGCCGTCGGATCGGAGGGCCCAGATCCGACGGTGCAAAAAGATTGCGATGGGGAAAATTGTGGGGTGAGAGGGGTGGCGGGGTCCACGGTGATGTCAGGGGCTTTGTCGTGTAGTGGATGGGATTATTTGGTCACCGGGTTTAACTCCGATCGTTGGATCTGTAGAATGGACGGTTAGATTTGAATCGGAGACCGCAAATCGGAGGAGAAAAGGGGATGGAACTTGAGATTTGCGCGATGCGACGGAGCACTGTCTGTCGGATATAGGAGTAGATCGACGGTCGAGACTCAATAGGAGGGGCAATGGCAAAGAGTTATGGGCAGAGAATGAATAACCCGATGGCCGTTGATCCATACAGATGGACGATCCAAATTAATTTAAAACTGAAACATCAGGGTAATGAAATAACAAAGGAAAAAGGGTTATGATGGGGTTTGAAGATGGGTTTTAGGAATTTAGCGCCTGATTGCATGGCTGTAGGTTACATGAGGAAAGGGGCCAAAGGAATTAAGTCCTCAGGGGCTTAGGAACCTTATAGTGAGGAAAATGGATTTTTATGCCAGAAATAGTGTTTTTAAGCCAAAAAGAGGGGTTCCGGTAGATGAAAGAAAGGATTTTTAAACTAGATAAAGGGAGATATAAGGTTTAAAAAGGGTTATGAGAGGGTTAGAAAGTAAAATGAAGGAATTTTGAGGGATTTTATGAAGGGAATGAGGACGAAACATGGGGGATTTTGTGGGAGTGAAATGAGAAAATGGAGGCCTTTTAAAAGAAGTTTTTTTAACCAATCAGTAGGGCTCTTTAATGGAAGTAGCAGTGAAGATTCTTTAAAGGATAGAAGACACATGGAGGCTTCAAGAATGAGAAATTTAAAAAGGAAATTTTTCTCTTGAAGGCTCAGAAACATATTTAGCCACCTTTTTGCTTTGCCAAAATTTTATAGGTGGCTAACAATTTTAACAAGGGTTGTTTACCAATTCCTTTTGAGGTAGGTTGATGAGTATGCGTAAGGGTTGTAGTAGTTGAAGAGGATGAAGATGAAGGTGAAGATGGATGTGAGGATGATGGTGGAGTATATGGTGGATTATCACCATTTCCATTACCTCCTCCTCCTAGAGAACCCTCTCCTCTTAGAGTCCTGGAGCTTTTACCATGCAACCTTGTTTTCCTCTCTTCATAGAGGACCTTCACGATCTCTGTCATGTCAAAGAAATCCTTCCTAAAAGCCTTATCATTCTCTGATATGTTATTAATTCCTCCTTCATGAGACATGCTTACTAAAGCTTCTACTACAACTGGAGTTGAATCTTGTGGTGGAAATTGTGGCAATTGTGCCCTCCTTCTCCTTACTCCAACTAGAGAACCTGCACTGACACACTTGCCTTCTCCTCTCCTGAGATTCAACCTTGTAAGAATTTAAACACTTGCAAAAAAAATTAAATCCTCCTTGCACAAGTAAACCTAGTGCTCTGATACCAACTTGATCTGAATGGGAATATCAGTTTTTTTGTGCTAAGATCCAATTCAAAATAGAAATAAAGTACTTGAGGATTGAGAGGTTAATTGCAAGTTTACTATGAGTTTTTATGTGTTTTTTTGTGAAATTAATGTGAAAATTAACATAAAAAAAACACTGAACAACAACATCTAATAGACATGGACATCACCATAAACATTCACACAATACAATATGATGAAGGAGTTCACCCCGCCTGGTGTACGTCTCCTTGGTCCAGCTTCCAATGGCTTAGCCCTCTTCTAATAGGCTCAAAAGTGCAATTACATGTGTTTACAATGGTCAAACAAATCTGAAACATGTTCCATCAGCTCCAGAATGCCCAAAAATGCCTGTGTAGCCTCTTTATGCTTCGAATTTGTCCAAAAAATGAAGAATTTATGACTTCCCCTAGTTGCTCCACTATTTGTTCCACATTTTCCCCAAAATCTGACACCGAACCCACATTGTTTCCCCAAAAAGTGCTATTGGAGAGCCAATTTCACCAAAAATAGGGCGAAATTGTGGGAACATTAATTTTCCCTCTAATGCCTAAAAATCATATTTTCAACCATATCCAATATGGTTCAATAATTTTTTTTAATATAAAATTTCTAGCCGTTAGGGCTAACCTCCAAACTTGACATCATTGTGGGCACAAGTAGCAATGTCATTAGTGGTTAGTGCTGCTAGTTTACATTAGTGGCTAGGGCTCCACAGTTCCGGCTCTAGCGTGGTCTCAGCATGGTCACATTACCTTTGACATTATATGTTAATGGTTATAGTCATAAGGGGGATGTGGGGCTAGCCTCCCGCCCATGGTCCCCGCCCTCAGCATGGTGACCAGGGCTGGGGCTAGACCTCGACCCCCTCCCCCCAACACACCAACAAATTGAAAACAAAACCATAGTCAATACATTGTATATTAAGACTCATGGTGCGGGGTGCGACGATAAGGCTTGGCATTTGTTATTCGGTGGTCATGGGTTCGACCCCCGTTGCTCCTTGGACTTGAACCCAAAATTTTGGTGGTGCTCAGGCTTCCATGTGGTGGCCCCTAGCTGGGCCATGTGGCAACCTATGGTTGGCCACGAATCCACCAATTAAAATAAGCCACCAATAACCAGTGAAATCATGCCACTTGGAACCAAAACATTTGAACATGAAGAACCTCTTGACCAAGTCAGGTTTACAGTCACCTTGCCACGTAGGCATGCCGAGTTAGCTATACAAACTGTTGACTGGGTTGTCCAGCAATTTTAAAAAAAAAATTGTGTGTTTGACAAAGTGGAAAAAACACGTTTCTAGGAGCATACGGTATCGATTTTTGGCGAAACGAGTTGCACCGGATTTAGAACGACGAGATATATGTGGTCGTTCAAGTTCCACACCAATCATAAAACTTTCATTTTTGAGCATAATTTTGAGCACCTGATCAACCCACTAGCGGGATGTTATCACCAAGATTGTGCAACACTTGGTAGAGCTTGGACGCCCCTTGGGATAGTTTAATTCCACCAAAAGTGGCTTCCATCCTCAAACCCTCCCCATGAGGTTTAAACTTGAGACCTGGTGGGACTAAACCTTACTCAAACAAACTAGTCTACACCTTATGGGTACGATGCCATTACACTATGATGAAACAAGTCATGAATTGGTGGATACCTCAAGGAATATCGAAGGTGGGACCATGAATGTTGACCTTGAGGTCCCCCATTTTTCCCTACGTTGAAAATGAGGCTTGATATTCTACTTAGGAGTTGTTAATGGAAAGGATGTGATAAGACAAGACAATAGGGAATACATGGACTAAAGAGAAGATACATTGAAAATTTGAGGATAATGTAGCATCTAAAGGAGCTGAGCCTAATTGTAGATGTCTTATAATTTTCTCAGAGTCGCCAATAATGATATGCTTAGGGAGGTTAAGAGGGGAGGTCGACTTAAAACCTAGGTAAAGGGAAATTTTTTTAGCTTGATTTTTTACATCTAATTCAAGCCTCAAGAATATGATAATTCAATATTTCCCCTTGGCTCATAAAGAAATCCTCCTGTGTCTATGCCCATAAAATTCAATATTTTTAACTTTTGAATTATTTATGAAAATGTTATAAACACAATTTATTATTATTATTATATATATAGATATATGATAAATTATTTTTAATTTTATTGTTATAATATTTTATTTTTTAATCTCGTAACATAACTGTTGAATCCATTAATTAGTCTTTCCTCTGGGCATATTTTTATGGCATCTTTCTTGCTGGAGGAGCATGCAAGGGAGGTGTTGTCATGTTATTGAATCAAAATAAAATTTTCAACCTAAAGTGTTGGTCTAGACGTGGTACCAATAATTTTTCTAAGCTCGTGAGTTTGAAACTACTTTTGTTGTTTGCTATAGAAAAAATAGTTCAAAGAATAAAAAATTTTGGTGACTCAAATATTGTTTTCAATTGGTTCAATGACAATCTAGATGACAATGCACATTATGTCCCATCATTGAGGAGATCAATATTTTGAATATATCACTTGTTGCCATATTTATAGGGAAAGAAACTTGGAAGCTAACAACCTATCTAAAGAAGGCACTGCTTAGGATATGGGAACATGAAAAATCACAGAGCACATAAATGGATAGGAGCATGGACTTTTCAATTGACCCTTCAGAGAGGATATGCAACTAAAGCTTTAATACTATTTTTTTTGGCTATTTCATATATCTATGCTAAATGCACTAAAAAATATACTTGTTTGATGGAAATATTTATGCATTTTCTCAAAGGATGATGTATTTCTCTAAAATCTTTATGATGCATATATGAGGACTTAACTATCCAATTTTTGGCAAGAAAGAGCTAGATTTGGATGGTAGTTTTTGAGTGCACATACAAAATGTAATTTTCAATATTAATGAAAGTTAAGATTTTTTTGTAACAAACCCGGTAAAAATTCATGTAAAAATATTTAAGACAACGGTTGATGGGGCACTTTTTCCAAGCTGAATGCTGGGAAAAACATCCTAGTGGGTGTTTATTTAAGTTATTATGACTAAAGGAAATTGGTAAAGGAACTAACAAAGGCTTTGAAAGGAATGAGGCATTAATTGGCATTTTATTTATGAAAATAATAAAAAATACGAGAAAAGAGAGGTGAAAGGTCACATGTTTCATATGAGGAAGAAATTGAAGGAAAATAATGGAAAATGAAGAAAGTATAGGCATCATTAATAAAAAGGCTTTTGAGCTCTCAAGATTTTTTCAGTGCGTTTTTGGAGCTCTCTTATTATCCTCTCTCTCTCATACACTTGGATACTTAGAGTTTTATTGGAGAACTCTTGGAGAGTGTGGATGCTTGGTGATTTGGAGCAAGAAGGAAAAGGAAGAGTAGGGAAGTGCAAGAGGACATCGAGATCAACACCTACAACTGGATTTATTTGTAGATATCGAGTTGCATGTATGGTCTCATTGATTTTTTTGGCATGCATGGTGTATGCATGTGGTTTATTGGTCATGATATATCATTGGCATGGAGGATTTCCTGAATTGAAAGTGGATTTTCCTATCCTTTCCATTTCCTAGATAACCATGGTGTTGTGGGTTTATTTCCATTGATTGTTTACTAGTTTTTTCTCATGATTAATTTAGCTATGGGTTGGGTTATTAGTTGCTGGAAGCCTCAGTTGGAAAAATTCTCTGGAAGCTCTACAAATAGCTGTGATTTGAGTTACTAGTCGTGGAAGCCTTGGTTGGACAAATGCTCTAGAAGCCCTAGGTGGGTTGAGTTACTAGTATTGGAAGCCTTGGTTGGAAAAATGCTCTGGAAACTATGTAATAGTTTGGGTTGAGTTACTAGTACTGGAAGCCCTAGTGGGAAAAAACACTGTGAAGCCCTGGAATAGCTTGGATAGAGACCAATCCATGATGGTTGTGATGCCCAAACCTGAGGTGGAATCACTGGTTGAGGGTTGAGGTGGTTTGGACTTTAGAAGCCCTATATTGGTTGTGATTGATGTGTTTGATTAGATCCCACATTCATGCTTGGAATATGGCACGAGGGTGATTGGATGAAGAGAGATTTGTCTCAACCAATCTATGGTCGGGTGGAACATGGAAGTCCCATCTCCATTTTTTTTTTACATTCAATAATGAAGAGCTCATTCCCTTGGTATTTGGTATGAAACTATATTGATTTATATGTAGATTCTATTGTTGTTTTATCCATGGTATTTCTGTTATTATTGTACCGATTATGAGCATGTATTTTTACAGTGATGGTGTATGGATCTCCCCATGTTTTTACTTTTAAATGAATACACAATGTATCTGTGGTCAAATAGATTGTATTGCAGTTAATGATGTAGGGGATCAATGCTTCTTAGTGATTCTCAAATAAGTATGAGACCCCTATGCTTAAATATGTTGTTTACACCTGTAGATTCAATGTTTGTGACATGTTTGACAAAATTATTGTCATGGATAGGAGGGGCATAGATGAGTTTTGGTTGATGTGATTTATTTCGTATCATTGTCCTATTGTTATTTATCATCCCTTAAGTTTTCATGAAGTTCTGGGCAGTTACCTGGGCTATGGGCCTTAAAAGGTGGCTCAAATCCTGGAACCATAGGCACAAAACTGAGGTTTTGGGGCCCTAGCCATAGTCATGCAGTGTTATGCCTATGGATATGTACCAAAGAGGCCAATGCCAGTGTGACCCAGGGGTAAGAGGCTTGAAAGGTTGGGTAGATCTTAGGGGTGTAATTGATTATGTATAAGGTTTTTATGTTATGTTTCTATCGGTTCCACTTCCTTAATGTCACCTGGAGGTTAAATCCCATATAGTATCCTCTCGTTGCATGTTTACCTCGGTTGTCCAAATACTTGGGTAGATGTGGGAGGAGGGTGTTAAAGAGTGGTATCAGAGCATGGTTCAACCCTTGGACTGGATGGACGGTGTGTTGGTCATGATTTTTTATTGGTTTCATATGTGTTTCTCATACCTAGGGTGTATGTGCTTATTGCATCCATGTTGTGCTGGCTGTGGTGGCAATGGTGTCACCATGGAAGGGTTGATGGTGTTGTTGTCAACATGTTGACTAGTTATGTGTTGTTCATGCTTATGTATTTTTTGAGCACGCTTGCTTACATGTTGCTACTTGTTTTACATGCATTTCTTGTTTATGCTAGGTTACATATTGGTCATGCTTGTGTAGTGTCCGTGTATGCTTGCTTGTGTGATGCTATATGTTGAACATGCATTGGTAGTTCATGCTTGGTTAAATGTTGGTTACTATTGTTTATTGTCCGTGTAAGTTGGTATGGTTGATGTTGTCATGCAAAAGAGGTCATTGCATGAATTTTAGGTCTTCATGGTGCTTTTGGTATGTTATGATGCTAATGATTTGGTTGAGATAAAGCATGAAATGTAGACCATTAAAGTGAATTTGCAACATTGGACCTCGAGGTAGGAGCATGTTGTCATACAGGTTTGAATGTTGGGCATGCAGGTATGCGATTCATGGTTGTTGTAAACATTAGGGTTACTTATATGTTTTTCCTTCTATTATGCATTACGATTATGAGTATTCCTGTCATTCTATTGATGTTATGGTTGCATACATGATAAATGCTAGTTGATTAGTGACGTTATATGTACATGTGTTAGATAGTCATGAATGATAGTAACCGGTGGTGTTATCCATTTCTATTGTTTTTTTATGTTAGATAACTTATATGTTGTTGATGAGTATGTTATAGGTTGTTGTTGTTGTATGATAGTTAGCTTTATGATTAGGTTACATGTTGTTGATGAGCATGATATATAACTTGTATGACTTGATGATTAGGGTTATTTAATTAATATTTTGATGTTATATTTATTATGTTAATTTGGATTGGCCCATGCAGTTGGTTAGGGCCATGACATTCAGGTATGGATCGACCTAATTATGATAGTGTGTTGTACTAATCTAGAATAACTGTGCATATGTGAGTGTTATGAATGAATGAAAACTGCTTATGAGTTTATGATGCGAACATGTTAGCTAGCTACTATTATGGATATCATGACCTTATGATTGATTTGATATGCTGTGAAGCTATGGTGTGCTAATCTAGATTGATTGTGCAGAAAAGATAACCTCCCCTGAGATACATTGAGGTATGAGTTTGCTTATGTCATCTACTTGGTGCTTGACTATTTTGAGTGTTTGGTTATGTCATCTAGCTGACCTATTTAGCATGGTATGTTTGAAATTTGTTTGAATGTTTGATTAATTTCATGATATGAGTATATGTGTTTGTAAGATTGAATGAAGAAATGATCTTGTTTTAAGATGGTTGTGCTAACACATATGTGTTTAGATAACTAGTATATACTTGAGTGTAAGTAGGTGATAGTTGTAGCATTATGTATTATGATCGATGAATGTGAGTTGATTTTTTATTATGACATGGTTGTTAGTCTTGGTAAAGGTTGGTTTCAAATTGATAGATATGTTGCCTTGATATTTGGAAGGCTGACATGTGTGTTCAATTACAAGGCAACATGTTTGGAACAACAAGGTAAGATAACTTGTATATTGTTATATTTATTTATGCACTGAAATTTATGTGTTTAGGGCAGTATGATGCAGGGGATTGCATGGTAAGAGATTTCCATGAAATCTTGAAGAAGGCTTGGGTTGAGCTTTCCTTTGGAGTATTGGGAACCGTGGGGATTGAGTCATGATGTTTGTTGTTAGTCTTGTGATTTCGGTCTTTTGATTTGTTTATGCTTGATTTGTGGTCTTGATTATGTCTAGTGCATGCTCATGCCACTTTGTTTGAAGTGTCATATTGCTATTGGTTTTTCATGGTTTTCTTCTTGTTTGTTTTTTTCTTTGTATTTTATTTTTTGAGTGTCTTTGGAATTGGTTGGGAAAGAGGAAGGTTAATGGATCTCGGGGAGAGCTATGTGGTATCCAAAAGGTAATGAAAGACATAAATAAAGCTCAGTGCATGAGTAAGTGCAGCGGAAAGTAAGAATATGATAGTCAGTTGGATTGACTGAGTCCATTGGGTGAATGGACAGTGGCAGAGTAGGTAAAGTGAATAGTTCTGAGGTGTTATATTCCTTGGCTAACACCCTCACCCCCTACCCCAAAAGAGAGTTGTTCGTCTGATGGCGGCCTTTGTCGAGAGTTCGTCAAGCTCACCCTCACACGTTATCTCTCCTTTAGTCGAGAGTTCGACAGGATTTAAGTCACACTGTTAGTTCATCATATTTCATATAGGCTGGCACCCATAATGAGACAATGAAAGAAATGTATTCGTTGCTTGGTACCCAATCTTGGCAACAAGTCTAATGAAAAAGAGTTTCATTGGTCAGAGATACACTTCTTAGAATGAGCTTTTTTTGGATCCAAATATTACTGATGTGCCAAGGGAGGAAAACTGGTTAGCGGCTTCATTAGCAGTTTATTCTAGTCTTTTCCACCCCCTTAACTTGCCAAGGTTGTGTTATAATATTTAGGGCTAGCACAGACCACCTATCCTAGACAACACTAAGCATTGGCAGGTTTTTGAGGACGACCAACAGATGCAGAGGTTCTTCTCCATTGTGGAGGATGCGAAGCATGGCTCATGTATCTATGTATCTATGTCACTGTCAGGGTTTTCAAGGATCGTTCTTGTGGAGGAATGATTTCTTATGCATATGAATGGCATGATGAGGTTCTTGGTCTTATGAGGAATCGAGTGGGAAGAGTAACTATGGCAAATCTATGAGGTTAATACCATGTGGACATGAATTGATGTTATATGGTTGTTCTATGCTTATGTTTATGTTATGGACAGGTAATGTTGAGGGGTACAACAACAAGGGAAAGTAGTATGATCCGCGACATGATAGGATAAGCATGGATTATCAAGGTTGCTTGTGGGGTCAGTCTGTGGTCTATGGCTGTGTAGTACTACTGGTGTGTATATGTTGTGCATGTTGTACATTCATTGATTGTACCTATAGTGATGTGTACATGTAACATATCTACTATTGTGTACATTTTATGTGGTATGTTTGTTATAAATATGGTGTTGTGTGTATATTTCATATGCAGTGTTATGCATAGATGGTGCTATGTAAATATTGGATATGTAGTGTTGTGTACATATCGTACTGTTCTCATGTTGGATACGTGGTGTTGTGTGCATATGGTGCTATGCGCATGTTGGATATGCAGTGCTATGTACGTATGGTGCTATGTACATGTTGTATATGCAGTGCTATGTACATATGTTTTTGTGTGCATGTTGTACATATGGTGTTGTGTGCATGATTGTACATATGGTGATGTGTGCATGTGGTTCTATGTACATGTTGTACATATGGTGTTGTGTGCAGGTGGTGTCGTGTACATGTCATGCATGTCACACTGTGTACATGTGGTTTCGTGTACATGCCGTGCATGTGGTGCTATGTACATGTGGTATTGTGTACACATTGTGCAGGCGGTGCGGTGTACATCTGGTGTTGTGTGCTCGCTGTGTAGTGGTGTCGTGTACATTTGATGTTGTGCACATGTTGTGCATGTAATGTTGTGTACAGGTGGTACTATGTACATGTTGTTCATATGGTACTCATATGCATGTATTAGTGTGTGCATGTAGTACATGTTGTGTTGCGGGAATGAAATACTATGTATGTGCATGGTGTAATCATGGTATGATGACATGTGGATTCATTGTGTTATATTCCAGACCTCCATTCACTAAGTGGGTTTATTTTCACAAATCTAATTTTCCAATTATCTTGTGTATCCTACATAGATCTCCATTTTTTGCCTTGTATGAGAATTACATTATCAGATCCATTTATATATGTTTCCTGTAATATTCCCAAATGGGAAAAGCAGGAATATAGTGCATAAACATGGAAATAACAGTGTATAACATCACATCAAGATATGAGACCAATATGGAGCCTTTTCATTAATCATAACAGCAACAAAATAGTACAAAATAACTGTGTACAAATCATATAACATGTACCAATAAGCCTCCAATAGATAAATCCCTCAAGAATGAGGTACTGCTACTATACCAAAATGCCAGAAGACAGCTACAACGCAGTCATAAGAGCACTGCTACAAAATATGAATATACAAAAGATGAAATGGTTGATATATGCCTCAAAACATAATCTACATGAAGATCAAGGCTCTATACAACCTCCAACAAAGAACCCAAGAGGGTTTTCAGAAATACACCAATATACAAGAAATGAAACTAATCCCTAGGGCTGAAGATTCACTGCAAATACAGAGATGGAAATATGTGGCTGATTTGATGTAGCAAAGAATGTAGCCTCCTCCAATAGATGCTCCGGGTGAAAGGTTGATCCCTTCACTGGAAAACCTTCTCCCCAAATGGTGTACTGAAACCACCCCTACAACTCCTCCCTAGAATAACATAGTCAAAGACCGAAACTACGCTGTAGGGGAAAATGGTAGTGTGGCCTGGTGCCAAATGCTACAATAAGGCTCAAGGGCCTTCCTTACTAGCCTCCCAATGGAAGAAAACCTTCCTCCACTGAAATCTAGCTTAGAAATCACCCAAATGTATTCTCCACTGATGCAACCTGCAACACAACACAACCCTCTGCAAAAACTACACTGCAGATGAAATATGGAGCTTGGCTTGATGCCGAAATGTGGAAATAATTCCAAAATAATTCTCCTGAGTGGCCACTCGAAGTCCCCCAAGGATGAAGGTGGGATTCCCACTCGGGAACATCCTGTTCTAAACAACATTGTAGTCTTAGCTAAACAACTGAAGAGAGCAAACAAGTCTTAATAGACCATACCAAAATAATAATAAACAACATAACCTCTATGGCTACCATGCCCTTCCTTATATAAGTGGTGAGATTCCTCACCCTTGGCCCCACTCATTAAATCCACTACTTCCATGCATGGAGTCTCCCTCCAAAACTGTGTTGTCCCATAATGAATGTCCACTCCTCCATGACAACGTTGTTGATTTGCTCAAAGTCTACCCAGTCTACATGATCCAGCCCCTTTTCACACATAAGGGTGCTTTATCAAACCACTAAAGTGATCTCCATTGACATTAACAGTGATTTTATTCCTACTAAGGAGATTTATGGGCCTCCATACCCTCTTATTCATCAAATTAAGAAGAAAAAACAAAAATTAAAATAAAATCCACTTTGATGTTCCTATAAATGTAAAATGAAAAATCCAAATCTAAATAGATCACACATCAATAATAATCTAAAGCTTTCCTTCTATTGTTCCTTCACCTTCTTTATATAGATTATGAGCCTTCTCATGCTTTGGTCCACGTTATAACTGTGCTGTACATGTGGACATGGGTCTCCATGTTGACTATGCTGTCTCTCCATGATCTCCACCATGTATGAATGTAATGATCACCCTCTCCCACTTGTACCTTCCAGATCCAATGGAAAGAAAGCTTCC
Source organism: Pinus albicaulis (assembly GCA_034641835.2). Taxonomy (NCBI): domain Eukaryota; kingdom Viridiplantae; phylum Streptophyta; class Pinopsida; order Pinales; family Pinaceae; genus Pinus; species Pinus albicaulis. The sequence continues at coordinate 16,270 of JAXQQM020081345.1, forward strand.
TCCACTGAAGACAAGCTCAAAAATGGCCCAAGAAAACCTCCATTGCTGCACTCTGCAACTCAGCACTTATCTAAACAGAATCTAAATTGTATAAGAAAGCTGTAGCTTGGCCAAATTCCAGAATGTGGAAATAATGCTCTAGAAATTCTCCTAAGTAGGCACTCTAAGTCCCCCAAGGATGAAGGTGGGATTCGCGCTTAGGAACAACCTTGTGCTAGACAACACTTCAATCTTAGATAAACACCTGAAGAGAGCCACAAGTCTTAACAAACCATAAAAATAATAATAATCCAATCATGCCCACAATGGTTTCCATCCCCTTCCTTATATTCTTGGTGAGCTTCCTCACCTTGGGCCCCACTCATTAAAGCCTCTACTTCCATGCATGGAGTCTCCCTCCAAAACTGCATTGTCCCACAATGAATGCCACTCCTTCCATACCAGCGTTGTTTGATTTGGTCAAAGTTGACCCAGTCTTCATGCTCCAACCCATTTTCACACATAAGGGTCTTAAGTCTAGCTTCTAGATGACCTCCTTTCATTTTAGGAGTTTTTTTAATCCTACTAAGGATATTTATGGGTCTCCATACCCTCTTATTCTTCTAACTAAGTAGAAAAATAAAAAATTAAAATTCCAAGTAGCTTTGTGCTAATTTAGGAATATTACAACTGTAATTTTCCAAAATAGGAAAAGCAGTAATATAAGACATAAAAATGGGAATAGAAGTGAATAACATTACATCAATATGTGAGACGAATATGGAGTCATTTTATTCATCAAATCAACAACAAATAAACATAATACATTGAGGGACAAATCATACAATAGGAGCAGCACATGATCTCCATGCATGATCATGTTGAGGTGAGCCAATATTTCAGAGGTGATCATTACAAATTGGAAAGGATCACCTCAACTTGGTGATGTTGAGGAGCTAGATCTTGAGCTCCTCGCTTGAGGATCTAGTGAAGGGACCAACCCTTCAAGCTTAGATCTGATCTTGTGACATATTTCTGCCATCTATTTTTCAGATCTAGCTTCAGATCTGCATAACCCAACAGACCAGGGATCAAATCCTAAGAGAGTAAATTTCCAATCTCATAGATCTGGAATTTTCTTTCTGGGTTATCTTGGGTTGCCATCATAGAGCTCAGATCTTGAATCTTGGCATCATCAGAGCTCTATATTTCCATAGATATGCATTTACCTATTCAACCAACATTCATATGTACATCTTCTGCTGAAGGGAAAACACAGTATTTTCTTCCAGCATCTCTCCAGTTACGCAGTGCTTGCTTTGGGATGTTTTTCAGGGTCATTTTAGCCTATGTATTTGGCTGGAGTGCACCTATTTGAGCATTTTTGTACTGTTTATCCACCTCCAATGATAATAAAAGGCTCACCTATTCTGTATATTATATGATTTTTGAATCTTTACATGTACATTTTCTGTGTTACAAATATTGTGTTTTTGTATCAATGCATTATTCCATGTTGGGATATTACAGTGGTACCAGAGACAGGT
>JAXQQM020060029.1:0-44418 GCA_034641835.2 Pinus albicaulis
GCGACTCATTTCGGATGATCCGTCAAAAACGAATAGACGCAGATAACGGGGGCTGAAATTTTCGATTTTGAAATATGAGAGCATATTTGGATACCCATTTTGGAGATGAAAGTGTGGCCTCGGATGCACAAAGTGACAAATTGAGTGTGGGCCTCATTTTGGACGATCTGTGAAAAACGAACGGACGCGAATATCGGGGGCTAAAATTTTCAGTTTTGAAATCTGAGAGCATATTTGGATACCCATTTTGGAGATGCAAGCGTGGCCCCAGATGAACAAAGTGACGAATTGACTTCGGGACTCTATTCATACGATCCGTGAAAAATGAAAAGACGTGGATATCAGGGGCTGAAATTTTCGGTTGTGAAATCTGAGAGCATATTTGGATACCCATTTTGGAGATGCAAGCATGTTTGCATGCAACAAGTGACAAATTGATTTGAAACTCATTTCGGATGGTTAGAGTAGAAAAAAGAACGGAGCTGATGGAAGATGGGGCTAAACTTTTCGGTTTTGATATCCGAGAGCATATTTGGATACCCATTTTGGAGATGCAAGTGCGGCCCCAGATGCACAAAGTTACGAATTGAGTTCGGACCTCATTTCGGATGATCCGTGAAAAACAAACGCACGCGAATATCGAGGTCTAAACTTTTCGGTTTTAAAATCTGAGAGCATATTTGGATACCTATTTTGGCGATGCAAGTGTGGCCCCGGATGCACAAAGTGACGAATTGATTTCGGGATTCATTTCAGATGATTTGTGAAAAATGAATGAACAAAGATATCGGGGGCTGAACTTTTCGGTTTTGAAATCTGAGAGCATATTTGGATACACTTTTAAAACGTTTTAAAATGCTTTACAAGTTTTTGAAAAGGATTTTAAAACATTTTAAACCTTTTTAAAAATATTGTGAAAGCTTTCTAAAAACATTTTTAAACCGTTTAAAAACACTTTTAAAACGTTTTAAAATGCTTTACAAGTTTTTTAAAAGGATTTAAAAACGTTCTAAAACATTTTAAAAGTGTTTTGAAACATTTTAAAATAAATTTAAAACATTTTAGAAGTGTTTTGAAACATTTTAAAATAAATCTTAAAAGCATTTCAAAATATTTTAAAAGTGTTTCAGAATATCTTAAAAGTGTTTTGAAATATCTTGAAAGTGTTTTACAATATTTTGAAATGTTATAAAAATCCTTTAAAACATTTTACAACTTTTAAAAAATATTTTAAAAGAGTTTCATAATGTCTTAAAAACATTTTTAACGTGTTTAAAATCATGTTATAGCATTTTAAAAAGTGTTTTATAATGTTTTTAAAAATATTATTTTTACGATTTTATTAAAAAGATTTACTAAAAATGATTAAACGCTTTAAATATTTGATTTAAACATATTAATAAGAATTTGGAATATTTTATAAAAGGTTTAAACCATTTTTAAAACATTTATAAAAATTATTGAATGTCAACTTTATAAGCTTAACTTTATGAAATATTTTGAAATATTTTGAAATGTTATAAAAATACTCTAAAATATTTTACAAATTTTTTAAAAATATTTTAAAAGAGTTTTATGATGTGTTCAAAACATTTTAAACATGTTTAAAAGCACATTATAACATTTTAAAAAGGGTTTTATAATATTTTTAAAAACGTTTCTTTTTTTACGATTTTATTAAAAACATTTAATAAAAAGATTAAACGCTTTAAATATTTGATTTAAACATATTGAGAAAAATTTAGAATATTTTATAACAGATTTAAACCATTTATGAAACATTTATAAAAATTATTGCATGTTTATAATGTTAGCTTTATAAGCTTAACTTTTATTAAATTTTATTTAAAAACGTTTTTAAAACCTAAATAAATGCTTTCAAATATTTTAAATGTGTTTTGAAATGTTTTTCTAACATTGTAAAAGCATTCTGAAAACATTTAAAAACACTTTTAAAACGTTTTAAAATGTTTTACAAGTTTTTAAAAAGGATTTAAATATGTTTTAAAACATTTTAAAAGTGTTTTGAAACATTTTAAAAGTGTTTTGAAGCATTTTAAAAGTGTTTTGAAACATTTTAAAATAAATTTAAAACATTTTAAAAGCGTTTCAAAATATTTAAAAGTGTTCAAAAATATCTCAAGCGTTTGACAATATTTTGAAATTTATAAAAATGTTTTAAAACATTTTACAAATTTTTAAAAAGATTTTAAAAGAGTTTTATGATGTCTTCAAAACATTTTAAAAGCACATTATAACATTTTAAAAAGTGTTTTATAATGTTTCTAAAACCGTTTCTTTTACGATTTTATTAAATGTGTTTATTTTAAAACACTCTTAATATAAATTTAAAATATTTTAGAAGTGTTTTGAAACATTTAAAAATAAATTTAAAACATTTTAAAAGCGTTTCAAAATATTTTACAAGTGTTTTAAAATATCTTGAAAGTGTTTTTTACAATATTTTGAAATTTTTTGAATGATTTTGAAATGTTATAAAAATCCTTTAAAACATTTTACAAATTTGTAAAAATATTTTAAACGAGTTTTATAATGTCTTAAAAACATTTTAAATGTGTTTAAAAGCACGTTATAACATTTTTAAAAGTGTTTTATAATGTTTTTAAAAACGTTTTTTTTCTTCTGATTTTATTAAAAATGATTAAACGCTTTAAATATTTGATTTAAGCATATTAATAAGAATTTAGAATATTTTATAAAAGCTTTAAACCATTTATAAAACCTTTATAAAAATTATTAAATGTTTATAATGTCAACTTTATTAGTTTAACTTTTATTAAATGTTATTTATAAACATTTTAAAAAATGAAATAAATGCTTTTAAATATTTTAAAAGAATTTTAAAAGTGTTTTGAAATGTTTTTAAAACATTGTAAAAGCTTTCTAAAAACATTTTTAAACCATTTTAAAACATTTTTAAAACATTTTAAAATGCTTTACAAGTTCTTCAGGAGGTTCTGAAAACGTTTTAAAACATTTTAAAAGTGTTTTGAAACATTTTAAAATAAATTTAAAACATTTTAGAAGTGTTTTGAAACATTTTAAAATAAATTTTAAAAGCGTTTCAGAATATTTTAGAAGCATTTCAAAATATTTTAGAAGTGTTTCAAAATATTTTAAAAGTGTTTTAAAATATCTTGGAAGTGTTTTACAATATTTTGAAATGTTATAAAAATCCTTTAAAACATTTTACAAATTTTTTAAAATATTTTAAACGAGTTTTATACTGTCTTAAATACATTTAGATGTGTTTAAAAGCACGCTATAACATTTTAAAAAAAAAATTATAATGTTTAAAAAAAAAAATTACGATTCCATTAAAAACATTTACTAAAAATGATTAAACGCTTTAAATATTTGATTTAAACATATTAATAAAAATTTAGAATATTTTATAAAAGCTTTAAACCATTTATAAAAATTATTGAATGTCAGATTTATAAGCTTAACTTGATAAGCATTTTACAATATTTTGAAATGTTATAAAAATCCTTTAAAATATTTTACAAAGTTTTTAAAATATTTTAAAAGAGCTTTATAATGTCTGAAAAACATTTTAAACGTAGATAGTTCGTTAAAAAAGAATAGACGCAGGCTAAAATTTTCGGTTTTGATATCCGAGAGCATATTTGGGTACCCATTTTGGAGATGCAAGCGCAGCCCCAGATGCACAAAATGACAAATTGAGTTTGGACCTCATTTCGGATGATCCGTGAAAAACGAACGAATGTGAATATCGAGGGCTAAAATTTTCGGTTTTGAAATCCGAGACTGATTTCGGACTATCCGTGAAAAATGAACGGACGTGGATATCGGGGGCAGAACTTTTCGGTTTTGAAATCCGAGAGCATATTTGGATACACATTTTGGAGATGCAAGCGTTTTCCCACATGCACAAAGTGAAAAATTGATTTCAGGACTCATTTCGGATGATCCGTGAAAAACGAACATACGTGGATATCGGGGGCTAAACTTTTCAGTTTTGAAATCCGAGAGCATATTTGGATAACCATTTTGGAGATGCAAGCGTGGCCTCACATGCACAAAGTGACGAATTGATTTAGGGACTCATTTTGGATTATCCGTAAAAAACGAACGGACGCGGATGTCGGGGGCTAAAATTTTCGTTTTTGAAATCTGAGAGTATATTTGGATACCCATTTTGGAGATGCAAGTGTGCCCCCGCAGGAAAAGAATGACGAATTGATTTCGGGATTCATTTTGGATGATCCTTGAAAAATGTACAAATGCGGATATCGGGGGTTGAAATTTTCGGTTTTTAAATTCGAGAGCATATCTGGATACCCATTTTGGAGATGAAAGCGTGGCCCCGCATGCACAAAGTGACAAATTTATTTCGGGACTCATTTCAGACGATCCGTGAAAAACGAACGGACGCGGATATCAAGGGTTGAACTTTTTGGTTTTTAAATCCGAGAGCATATTTGGATACCCATTTTTGAGATGCAAGTGTGGCCTCGCATGCACAAAGTGACAAATCGATTTCGCGACTCATTTCGGATGATCCGCGAAAAACGAATAGACGCAGATAACGGGGGCTGAAATTTTCGATTTTGAAATATGAGAGCATATTTGGATACCCATTTTGGAGATGAAAGCGTGGCCTCTGATGCACAAAGTGACAAATTGAGTTTGGGCCTCATTTTGGACGATCCGTGAAAAACGAACGGACGCGAATATCGGGGGCTAAACTTTTCGGTTTTGAAATCTGAGAGCATATTTGGATACCCATTTTGGAGATGCAAGCGTGGCCCCAGATGAACAAAGTGACAAATTGACCTCGGGACTCAATTCAGACGATCCGTGAAAAATGAAAAGACGTGGATATCGGGGGCTGAAATTTTCGGTTGTGAAATCTGAGAGCATATTTGGATACCCATTTTGGAGATGCAAGCGTGGCCCCGCATGCACAAAGTGACAAATTGATTTCGGAACTCATTTCGGATGGTTCGTGAAAAAAGAACAGACGTGGAAGATGGGGCCAAAATTTTCGGTTTTGATATCCGAGAGCATATTTGGATACCCATTTTGGAGATGCAAGTGTGGCCCCAGATGCACAAAGTGACGAATTGAGTTCGGACCTCATTTCGGATGATCCGTGAAAAACAAACGGATGCGAATATCGAGGGCTAAAATTTTCGGTTTTAAAATCCGAGAGCATATTTGGATACCTATTTTGGAGATGCAAGTGTGGCCCCGGATGCACAAAGTGACGAATTGATTTCGGGATTCATTTCAGACCATTTGTGAAAAATGAATGAACACAGATATCGGGGGCTGAACTTTTCGGTTTTGAAATCTGAGAGCATATTTGGATACACTTTTAAAACGTTTTAAAATGCTTTACAAGTTTTTGAAAAGGATTTAAAAACGTTTTAAAACATTTTAAACCTTTTTAAAAATATTGTAAAAGCTTTCTAAAAACATTTAAAAACCATTTTGAAACACTTTTAAACATTTTAAAATGCTTTACAAGCTTTTTAAAAGGATTTTAAAACGTTTTAAAACTTTTTAAAAGTGTTTTGAAACATTTTAAAATAAATTCAAAACATTTCTAAAATGTTTTGAAACATTTTAAAATAAATCTTAAAAGCATTTCAAAATATTTTAAAAGCATTTCAGAATATCTTAAAAGTGTTTTCAAATATCTTGAAAGTGTTTTACAATATTTTGAAATGTTATAAAAATCCTTTAAAACATTTTATAACTTTTTAAAAATATTTTAAAAAAGTTTCACAATGTCTTAAAAACATTTTTAACGTGTTTAAAATCATGTTATAGCATTTTAAAAAGTGTTTTATAATGTTTTTAAAAATATTATTTTTTACGATTTTATTAAAAAAATTTACTAAAAATGATTAAATGCTTTAAATATTTGATTTAAACATATTAATAAGAATTTAGAATATTTTATAAAAGATTTAAACCATTTTTAAAACATTTATAAAAATTATTGAATGTCAGCTTTATAAGCTTAACTTTATGAAATATTTTGAAATGTTATAAAAATCCTTTAAAATATTTTACAATTTTTTTAAAAAGAATTTAAAAGAGTTTTATGATGTGTTAAAAACATTTTAAATGTGTTTAAAAGCACATTATAACATTTTAAAAAGGGTTTTATAATATTTTTAAAAACATTTGTTTTTTTACGATTTTATTAAAAACATTTAATAAAAATATTAAACGCTTTAAATATTTGATTTAAACATATTAATAGAAATTTAGAATATTTTATAAGAGATTTAAACCATGTATGAAACATTTATAAAAATTATTGCATGTTTATAATGTTATCTTTATAAGCTTAACTTTTATTAAATTTTATTTAAAAATGTTTTTAAAACCTAAATAAATGCTTTCAAATATTTTAAATGTGTTTTGAAATGTTTTTCTAACATTGTAAAAGCATTATGAAAACATTTAAAAACCATTTTAAAACACTTTTAAAACGTTTTAAAATGTTTTACAAGTTTTTAAAAAGGATTTAAATATGTTTTAAAACATTTTAAAAGTGTTTTGAAGCATTTTAAAAGTGTTTTGAAACATTTTAAAATAAATTTAAAACATTTTAAAAGCGTTTCAAAATATTTAAAAGTGTTCAAAAATATCTTAAGCGTTTGACAATATTTTGAAATTTATAAAAATCTTTTAAAACATTTTACAAATTTTAAAAAATATTTTAAAAGAGTTTTATGATGTCTTCAAAACATTTTAAAAGCACATTATAACATTTTAAAAAGTGTTTTATAATGTTTCTAAAAACGTTTTTTTTACAATTTTATTAAATGTGTTTATTTTAAAACACTTTTAATATAAATTTAAAATATTTTAGAAGTGTTTTGAAACATTTAAAAATAAATTTAAAACATTTTAAAAGCATTTCAAAATATTTTACAAGTGTTTTAAAATATCTTGAAAGCGTTTTTTACAATATTTTGAAATTTTTTGAATGATTTTGAAATGTTAAAAAAATCCTTTAAAACATTTTACAAATTTGTAAAAATATTTTAAACGAGTTTCATAATGTCTTAAAAACATTTTAAATGTGTTTAAAAGCACGTTATAACATTTTAAAAAGTGTTTTATAATGTTTTTAAAAACGTTTTTTTTTTGAGATTTTATTAAAAATGATTAAACGCTTTAAATATTTGATTTAAGCATATTAATAAGAATTTTGAATATTTTATAAAAGATTTAAACCATTTATAAAACGTTTATAAAAATTATTAAATGTTTATAATGTCAACTTTATTAGTTTAACTTTTATTAAATGTTATTTATAAACATTTAAAAAAAAGAAATAAATGCTTTTAAATATTTTAAAAGAATTTTAAAAGTGTTTTGAAATGTTTTTAAAACATTGTAAAAGCTTTCTAAAAACATTTTAAAACCATTTTAAAACATTTTAAAATGGTTTACAAGTTCTTCAAGAGGTTCTGAAAACGTTTTAAAACATTTTAAAAGTGTTTTGAAACATTTTAAAATAAACTTAAAACATTTTAGAAGTGTTTTGAAACATTTTAAAATAAATTTTAAAAGCGTTTCAAAATATTTTAGAAGCATTTCAAAATATTTTAGAAGTGTTTCAAAATATTTTAAAAGTGTTTTTAAAATATCTTGGAAGTGTTTTACAATATTTTGAAATGTTATAAAAATCCTTTAAAACATTTTACAAATTTTTTAAAATATTTTAAATGAGTTTTATAATGTCTTAAATGCATTTAAATGTGTTTAAAAGCACGCTATAACATTAAAAAAAAAAATTATAATGTTTTTGAAAAAAAAAAATTTACGATTCCATTAAAAACATTTACTAAAAATGATTAAACGCTTTAAATATTTGATTTAAACATATTAATAAAAATTTAGAATATTTTATAAAAGCTTTAAACCATTTATAAAAATGATTGAATGTTAGATTTATAAGCTTAACTTGATAAGCGTTTTACAATATTTTGAAATGTTATAAAAATCCTTTAAAATATTTTACAAAGTTTTTAAAATATTTTAAAAGAGCTTTATAATGTCTGAAAAGCATTTTAAACGTAGATAGTTCGTTAAAAAAGAATAGACGGAGGCTAAACTTTTCGGTTTTGATATCCGAGAGCATATTTGGGTACCCATTTTGGAGATGCAAGCGCAGCCCCAGATGCACAAAGTGACGAATTGAGTTTGGACCTCATTTCGGATGATCCGTGAAAAACGAACGGATGTGATTATCGAGGGCTAAAATTTTCGGTTTAAAAATTCGAGAGCATATTTGGATACCCATTTTGGAGATGCAAGCGTGGCCCCACATGCACAAAGTGATGAATTGATTTAGGGACTCATTTCGAACGATCCATAAAAAACCAATAGACGCAGATATCGGGGTTGAAATTTTCATTTTTGAAATTCGAGAGCATATTTGGATACCCATTTTGGGAGAGATGCAAGTGTGCCCCCTCATGAACAAAGTGACGAATTGATTTCGGGACTCATTGCGACTGACCAAAACTCGAACGAAAGCGATATCGGGGGTCAACTTTTCGCTGAAATTCGAGAGCATATTTGGATACCCATTTTGGAGATGCAAGCGTGGCCCCGCATGCACAAAGCGATGAATTTATTTCGGGATCGATTTCTCTGACCATCCGTGGAAAATGAACGACGTGGATATCAGGGGCAGAACTTTTCGGTTTTGAAATCCGAGAGCATATTTGGATACACATTTTGGAGATGCAAGCGTTTCCCCACATGCACAAAGTGAAAAATTGATTTCATGACTCATTTCGGATGATCCGTGAAAAACGAACATACGTTGATATCGGGGGGCTAAACTTTTCAGCTTTGAAATCCGAGAGCATATTTGGATAACCATTTTGGAGATGCAAGCGTGGCCTCACATGCACAAAGTGACGAATTGATTTAGGGACTCATTTTGGATGATCCGTAAAAAACGAACGGACGCGGATGTCGGGGCCTAAAATTTTCGTTTTTGAAATCTGAGAGTATATTTGGATACCAATTTTGGAGATGCAAGTGTGCCCCCGCAGGAACAAAACGACGAATTGATTTCGGGATTCATTTTGGATGATCCTTGAAAAATGAACAAATGCGGATATTGGGGGTTGAAATTTTCGGTTTTTAAATTCGAGAGCATATCTGGATACCTATTTTGGAGATGAAAGCGTGGCCCCGCATGCACAAAGTGACAAATTTATTTCGGGACTGATTTCAGACGATCCGTGAAAAACGAACGGATGCGGATATCAGGGGTTGAACTTTTTGGTTTTGAAATCCGAGAGCATATTTGGATACCCATTTTGGAGATGCAAGTGTGGCCCCGCATGCACGAATTGACAAATCGATTTCGCGACTCATTTCGGATGATCCGTCAAAACGAATAGACGCAGATAACGGGGGCTGAAATTTTCGATTTTGAAATATGAGAGCATATTTGGATACCCATTTTGGAGATGAAAGCGTGGCTTCGGATGCACAAAGTGACAAATTGAGTTTGGGCCTCATTTTGGACGATCCGTGAAATACGAACGGACGCGAATATCGGGGGCTAAACTTTTCGGTTTTGAAATCTGAGAGCATATTTGGATACCCATTTTGGAGATGCAAGCATGGCCCCAGATGAACAAAGTGACGAATTGACTTCGGGACTCAATTCAGACGATCCGTGAAAAATGAAAAGACGTGGATATCGGGGGCTGAACTTTTCGGTTGTGAAATCTGAGAGCATATTTGGATACCCATTTTGGAGATGCAAGCATGGCCCCGCATGCACAAAGTGACAAATTGATTTCGGGACTCATTTCGGATGGTTCGTGAAAAAAGAACAGACGTGGAAGATGGGGCTAAACTTTTCGGTTTTGATATCCGAGAGCATATTTGGATACCCATTTTGGAGATGCAAGTACGGCCCCATATGCACAAAGTGACGAATTGAGTTCGGACCTCATTTCGGATGATCCGTGAAAAACAAACGCACGCGAATATCGAGGTCTAAACTTTTCGGTTTTAAAATCCGAGAGCATATTTGGATACCTATTTTGGAGATGCAAGTGTGGCCCCGAATGCACAAAGTGACGAATTGATTTCGGGATTCATTTCAGACGATTTGTGAAAAATGAATGAACACAGATATCGGGGGTTGAACTTTTCGGTTTTGAAATATGAGAGCATATTTGGAGACACTTTTAAAACGTTTTAAAATGCTTTAAAATTTTTTGAAAAGGATTTAAAAACGTTTTAAAACATTTTAAACCTTTTTTAAAATATTGTAAAAGCTTTCTAAAAACATTTTAAAACCATTTTAAAACACTTTTAAAACGTTTTAAAATGCTTTACAAGTTTTTAAAAAGGATTTAAAAACGTTTTAAAACATTTTAAAAGTGTTTTTAAACATTTTAAAATAAATTTAAAACATTTTAGAAGTGTTTTGAAACATTTTAAAATAAATCTTAAAAGCATTTCAAAATATTTTAAAAGCGTTTCAAAATATCTTAAAAGTGTTTTGAAATATCTTGAAAGTGTTTTACAATATTTTGAAATGTTATAAAAATCCTTTAAAACATTTTACAACTTTTTAAAAATATTTTAAAAGAGTTTCATAATGTCTTAAAAACATTTTTAACGTGTTTAAAATCATGTTATAGGATTTTAAAAAGTGTTTTATAATGTTTTTAAAAATATTATTTTTTACGATTTTATTAAAAAGATTTACTAAAAATGATTAAACGCTTTAAATATTTGATTTAAACATATTAATAAGAATTTGGAATATTTTATAAAAGGTTTAAACCATTTTAAAAACATTTATAAAAATTATTGAATGTCAGCTTTATAAGCTTAACTTTATGAAATATTTTGAAATGTTATAAAAATCCTCTAAAATATTTTACAAATTTTTTTTAAAAATATTTGAAAAGAGTTTTATGATGTGTTAGAAACATTTTAAACGTGTTTAAAAGCACATTATAACATTTTAAAAAGGGTTTTATAATATTTTTAAAAACGTTTCTTTTTTTTACGATTTTATTAAAAACATTTAATAAAAGGATTAAACGCTTTAAATATTTGATTTAAACATATTGAGAAGAATTTAGAATATTTTATAACAGATTTAAACCATTTATGAAACATTTATAAAAATTATTGCATGTTTATAATGTTAGCTTTATAAGCTTAACTTTTATTAAATTTTATTTAAAAATGTTTTTGAATCCTAAATAAATGCTTTCAATTATTTTAAATGTGTTTTGAAATGTTTTTCTAACATTGTAAAAGAATTCTGAAAACATTTAAAAACCATTTAAAAACTCTTTTAAAACGTTTTAAAATGTTTTACAAGTTTTTAAAAAGGATTTAAATATGTTTTAAAACATTTTAAAAGTGTTTTGAAACATTTTAAAATAAATTTAAAACATTATAAAAGTGTTTTGAAGCATTTTAAAAGTGTTTTGAAACATTTTAAAATAAATTTAAAACATTTTAAAAGCGTTTCAAAATATTTAAAAGTGTTCAAAAATATCTCAAGCATTTGACAATATTTTGAAATATTTTGAAATTTATAAAAATGTTTAAAACATTTTACAAATTTTTAAAAATATTTTAAAAGAGTTTTATGATGTCTTCAAAACATTTTAAAAGCACATTATAACATTTTAAAAAGTGTTGTATAGTGTTTCTAAAAACTTTTTTTTACGATTTTATTATATGTGTTTATTTTAAAACACTTTTAATATAAATTTAAAATATTTTAGAAGTGTTTTGAAACATTTAAAAATAAATTTAAAACATTTTAAAAGCATTTCAAAATATTTTACAAGTGTTTTAAAATATCTTGAAAGCGTTTTTTACAATATTTTGAAATTTTTTGAATGATTTTGAAATGTTAAAAAAATCCTTTAAAACATTTTACAAATTTGTAAAAATATTTTAAACGAGTTTCATAATGTCTTAAAAACATTTTAAATGTGTTTAAAAGCACGTTATAACATTTTAAAAAGTGTTTTATAATGTTTTTAAAAACGTTTTTTTTTTTTTGCGATTTTATTAAAAATGATTAAACGCTTTTAATATTTGATTTAAGCATATTAATAAGAATTTTGAATATTTTATAAAAGCTTTAAACCATTTATAAAACGTTTATAAAAATTATTAAATGTTTATAATGTCAACTTTATTAGTTTAACTTTTATTAAATGTTATTTATAAACATTTTTAAAAATGAAATAAATGCTTTTAAATATTTTAAAAGAATTTTAAAAGTGTTTTGAAATGTTTTTAAAACATTTTAAAAGCTTTCTAAAAAACATTTTTAAACCATTTTAAAACACTTTTAAAACATTTTAAAATGCTTTACAAGTTCTTCAAGAGGTTCTGAAAACGTTTTAAAACATTTTAAAAGTGTTTTGAAACATTTTAAAATAAACTTAAAACATTTGAGAAGTGTTTTGAAACATTTTAAAATAAATTTTAAAAGCGTTTCAAAATATTTTAGAAGCATTTCAAAATATTTTAGAAGTGTTTCAAAATATTTTAAAAGTGTGTTAAAATATCTTGGAAGTGTTTTACAATATTTTGAAATGTTATAAAAATCCTTTAAAACATTTTACAAATTTTTTAAAATATTTTAAACGAGTTTTATAATGTCTTAAATACATTTAAATGTGTTTAAAAGCACGCTATAACATTTAAAAAAAAAATTATAATGTTTTTAAAACAATTTTTTTTACGATTTCATTAAAAACATTTACTAAAAATGATTAAACACTTTAAATATTTGATTTAAACATATTAATAAAAAATTAGAATATTTTATAAAATCTTCGAACCGTTTATAAAAATTATTGAATGTCAGATTTATAAGCTTAACTTGATAAGCGTTTTACAATATTTTGAAATATTTTAAAATATTTTGAAATGTTATAAAAATCCTTTAAAATATTTTACAAAGTTTTTAAAATATTTTAAAAGAGCTTTATAATGTCTAAAAAACATTTTAAACGTAGATAGTTCGTTAAAAAATAATAGACGCAGGCTAAACTTTTCGGTTTTGATATCCGAGAGCATATTTGGGTACCCATTTTGGAGATGCAAGCGCAGCCCCAGATGCACAAAGTGACGAATTGAGTTTGGACCTCATTTCGGATGATCCGTGAAAAACGAACGAATGTGAATATCGAGGGCTAAAATTTTCTGTTTAAAAATTCGAGAGCATATTTGGATACCCATTTTGGAGATGCAAGCGTGGCCCCACATGCACAAAGTGATGAATTTATTTAGGGACTCATCTCGAACGATCCATAAAAAACGAACAAACGCAGATATCGGGGTTGAAATTTTCATTTTGAAATTCGAGAGCATATTTGGATACCGCTTTTGGAGATGCAAGTGTGCCCCCGCATGAACAAAGTGACGAATTGATTTTGGGACTCATTTCGGACGATCTTTGAAAACTGAACGAAAGCGGATATTTGGGGTTGAACTTTTCAGTTTTGAAATTCGAGAGCATATTTGGATACCCATTTTGGAGATGCAAGCGTGGCCCCGCATGCACAAAGTGATGAATTTATTTCGAGACTGATTTCAGACTATCTGTGAAAAATGAACGGACGTGGATATCGGGGGCAGAACTTTTCGGTTTTGAAATCCGAGAGCATATTTGGATACACATTTTGGAGATGCAAGCGTTTCCCCACATGCACAAAGTGACAAATTGATTTCAGGACTCATTTCGGATGATTCGTGAAAAACGAACATACGTGGATATCGGGGGCTAAACTTTTCAGTTTTGAAATCCGAGAGCATATTTGGATAACCATTTTGGAGATGCAAGCGTGGCCTCACATGCACAAAGTGACAAATTCATTTAGGGACTCATTTTGGATGATTCGTAAAAAACGAACGGACGCGGATGTCGGGAGCTAAAATTTTCGTTTTTGAAATCTGGGAGTATATTTGGATACCCATTTTGGAGTGCAAGTGTGCCCCCGCAGGACCAAAAAGTGGCAATTGATTTTGAGACTGTTGAGACTGATCTTTGAAAAGCTGAACGAAGCGGATATTGGGGTCGAAATTTTAGTTTGAAATTCGAGAGCATATTTGGATACCCATTTTGGAGATCTGTGGTGGCCATCGCAAAGTGATGAATTTATTTCGGGACGATTTGACTATCCCAGTGAAAAATGAACGGACGTGGATATCGGGGCGAAACTTTTTCGGTTTTGAAATCCGAGAGCATATTTGGATACACATTTTGGAGATGCAAAGCGTGGCCCCACATGCACAAAGTGACAAATTGATTTCAGGACTCATTTCGGATGATGCGTGAAAAACGAACATACGTGGATATCGGGGGCTAAACTTTTCAGTTTTGAAATCCGAGAGCATATTTGGATAACCATTTTGGAGATGCAAGCGTGGCCTCACATGCAAAAAGTGACGAATTGATTTAGGGACTCATTTTGGATGATCCGTAAAAAAAGAACGGACGCGGATGTCGGGGGCTAAAATTTTCGTTTTTGAAATCTGAGAGTATATTTGGATACCCATTTTGGAGATGCAAGTGTGCCCCCGCAGGAACAAAACGACGAATTGATTTCGGGATTCATTTTGGATGATCCTTGAAAAATGAACAAATGCGGATATTGGGGGTTGAAATTTTCGGTTTTTAAATTCGAGAGCATATATGGATACCCATTTTGGAGATGAAAGCGTGGCCCCGCATGCACAAAGTGACAAATTTATTTCGGGACTGATTTCAGACGATCCGTGAAAAACGAACGGACGCGGATATCAGGGGTTGAACTTTTTGGTTTGGAAATCCGAGAGCATATTTGGATACCCATTTTGGAGATGCAAGTGTGGCCCCTCATGCACAAAGTGACAAATTGATTTCGCGACTCATTTCGGATGATCCGTCAAAAACGAATAGACGCAGATAACGGGGGCTGAAATTTTCGATTTTGAAATATGAGAGCATATTTGGATACCCATTTTGGAGATGAAAGCGTGGCCTCGGATGCACAAAGTGACAAATTGATTTTGGGCATCATTTTGGATGATCCGTGAAAAACGAACAAACGCGAATATCGGGGCTAAACTTTTCGGTTTTGAAATCTGAGAGCATATTTGGATACCCATTTTGGAGATGCAAGCGTGGCCCCAGATGAACAAAGTGACGAATTGACTTCGGGACTCAATTCAGACGATCCGTGAAAAATGAAAAGACGTGGATATCGGGGGTTGAAATTTTCGGTTGTGAAATCTGAGAGCATATTTGGATACCCATTTTGGAGATGCAAGCGTGGCCCTGCATGCACAAAGTGACAAATTGATTTCGGAACTCATTTCGGATGGTTCGTGAAAAAAGAACAGACGTGGAAGATGGGGCTAAACTTTTCGGTTTTGATATCCGAGAGCATATTTGGATACCCATTTTGGAGATGCAAGTGTGGCCCCAGATGCACAAAGTGACGAATTGAGTTCGGACCTCATTTCGGATGATCTGTGAAAAACAAACGGATGCGAATATCGAGGGCTAAAATTTTCGGTTTTAAAATCCGAGAGCATATTTGGATACCTATTTTGGAGATGCAAGTGTGGCCCGGATGCACAAAGTGACGAATTGATTTCGGGATTCATTTCAGACGATTTGTGAAAAATGAATGAACACAGATATCGGGGGCTGAACTTTTCGGTTTTGAAATATGAGAGCATATTTGGATACACTTTTAAAACGTTTTAAAATGCTTTACAAGTTTTTGAAAAGGATTTAAAAGCGTTTTAAAACATTTTAAACCTTTTTTAAAATATTGTAAAAGCTTTCTAAAAACATTTTTAAACCGTTTTAAAACACTTTAAAAACGTTTTAAAATGCTTTACAAGTTTTTTAAAAGGATTTTAAAAGGTTTTAAAACATTTTAAAAGTGTTTTGAAACATTTTAAAATAAATTTAAAACATTTTAGAAGTGTTTTGAAACATTTTAAAATAAATCTTAAAAGCATTTCAAAATATTTTAAAAGCGTTTCAGAATATTTTAAAAGTGTTTTGAAATATCTTGAAAGTGTTTTACAATATTTTGAAATGTTATAAAAATCCTTTAAAACATTTTACAACTTTTTAAAAACATTTTAAAAGAGTTTCATAATGTCTTAAAAACATTTTTAACGTGTTTAAAATCATGTTATAGCATTTTAAAAAGTGTTTTATAATGTTTTTAAAAATATTATTTTTACGATTTTATTAAAAAGATTTACTAAAAATGATTAAACGCTTTAAATATTTGATTTAAACATATTAATAAGAATTTGGAATATTTTATAAAAGGTTTTAACCATTTTTAAAACATTTATTAAAATTATTGAATGTCAACTTTATAAGCTTAACTTTATGAAATATTTTGAAATGTTATAAAAATACTCTAAAATATTTTACAATTTTTTTAAAAATATTTTAAAAGAGTTTTATGATGTGTTAAAAACATTTTAAACGTGTTTAAAAGCACATTATAACATTTTAAAAAGGGTTTTATCATATTTTTAAAAACGTTTCTTTTTTTACGATTTTATTAAAAACATTTAATAAAAAGATTAAACGCTTTAAATATTTGATTTAAACATATTGAGAAGATTTTAGAATATTGTATAAAAGATTTAAACCATTTATGAAACATTTATAAAAATTATTGCATGTTTATAATGTTAGCTTTATAAGCTTAACTTTTATAAAATTTTATTTAAAAATGTTTTTGAATCCTAAATAAATGCTTTCAATTATTTTAAATGTGTTTTGAAATGTTTTTCTAACATTGTAAAAGCATTCTGAAAACATTTAAAAACCATTTAAAAACTCTTTTAAAACGTTTTAAAATGTTTTACAAGTTTTTAAAAAGGATTTAAATATGTTTTAAAACATTTTAAAAGTGTTTTGAAACATTTTAAAATAAATTTAAAACATTATAAAAGTGTTTTGAAGCATTTTAAAAGTGTTTTGAAACATTTTAAAATAAATTTAAAACATTTTAAAAGCGTTTCAAAATATTTAAAAGTGTTCAAAAATATCTCAAGCATTTGACAATATTTTGAAATATTTTGAAATTTATAAAAATGTTTAAAACATTTTACAAATTTTTAAAAATATTTTAAAAGAGTTTTATGATGTCTTCAAAACATTTTAAAAGCACATTATAACATTTTAAAAAGTGTTGTATAGTGTTTCTAAAAACTTTTTTTTACGATTTTATTATATGTGTTTATTTTAAAACACTTTTAATATAAATTTAAAATATTTTAGAAGTGTTTTGAAACATTTAAAAATAAATTTAAAACATTTTAAAAGCATTTCAAAATATTTTACAAGTGTTTTAAAATATCTTGAAAGCGTTTTTTACAATATTTTGAAATTTTTTGAATGATTTTGAAATGTTAAAAAAATCCTTTAAAACATTTTACAAATTTGTAAAAATATTTTAAACGAGTTTCATAATGTCTTAAAAACATTTTAAATGTGTTTAAAAGCACGTTATAACATTTTAAAAAGTGTTTTATAATGTTTTTAAAAACGTTTTTTTTTTTTTGCGATTTTATTAAAAATGATTAAACGCTTTTAATATTTGATTTAAGCATATTAATAAGAATTTTGAATATTTTATAAAAGCTTTAAACCATTTATAAAACGTTTATAAAAATTATTAAATGTTTATAATGTCAACTTTATTAGTTTAACTTTTATTAAATGTTATTTATAAACATTTTTAAAAATGAAATAAATGCTTTTAAATATTTTAAAAGAATTTTAAAAGTGTTTTGAAATGTTTTTAAAACATTTTAAAAGCTTTCTAAAAAACATTTTTAAACCATTTTAAAACACTTTTAAAACATTTTAAAATGCTTTACAAGTTCTTCAAGAGGTTCTGAAAACGTTTTAAAACATTTTAAAAGTGTTTTGAAACATTTTAAAATAAACTTAAAACATTTGAGAAGTGTTTTGAAACATTTTAAAATAAATTTTAAAAGCGTTTCAAAATATTTTAGAAGCATTTCAAAATATTTTAGAAGTGTTTCAAAATATTTTAAAAGTGTGTTAAAATATCTTGGAAGTGTTTTACAATATTTTGAAATGTTATAAAAATCCTTTAAAACATTTTACAAATTTTTTAAAATATTTTAAACGAGTTTTATAATGTCTTAAATACATTTAAATGTGTTTAAAAGCACGCTATAACATTTAAAAAAAAAATTATAATGTTTTTAAAACAATTTTTTTTACGATTTCATTAAAAACATTTACTAAAAATGATTAAACACTTTAAATATTTGATTTAAACATATTAATAAAAAATTAGAATATTTTATAAAATCTTCGAACCGTTTATAAAAATTATTGAATGTCAGATTTATAAGCTTAACTTGATAAGCGTTTTACAATATTTTGAAATATTTTAAAATATTTTGAAATGTTATAAAAATCCTTTAAAATATTTTACAAAGTTTTTAAAATATTTTAAAAGAGCTTTATAATGTCTAAAAAACATTTTAAACGTAGATAGTTCGTTAAAAAATAATAGACGCAGGCTAAACTTTTCGGTTTTGATATCCGAGAGCATATTTGGGTACCCATTTTGGAGATGCAAGCGCAGCCCCAGATGCACAAAGTGACGAATTGAGTTTGGACCTCATTTCGGATGATCCGTGAAAAACGAACGAATGTGAATATCGAGGGCTAAAATTTTCTGTTTAAAAATTCGAGAGCATATTTGGATACCCATTTTGGAGATGCAAGCGTGGCCCCACATGCACAAAGTGATGAATTGATTTAGGGACTCATCTCGAACGATCCATAAAAAACGAACAAACGCAGATATCGGGGTTGAAATTTTCATTTTGAAATTCGAGAGCATATTTGGATACCGCTTTTGGAGATGCAAGTGTGCCCCCGCATGAACAAAGTGACGAATTGATTTTGGGACTCATTTCGGACGATCTTTGAAAACTGAACGAAAGCGGATATTTGGGGTTGAACTTTTCAGTTTTGAAATTCGAGAGCATATTTGGATACCCATTTTGGAGATGCAAGCGTGGCCCCGCATGCACAAAGTGATGAATTTATTTCGAGACTGATTTCAGACTATCTGTGAAAAATGAACGGACGTGGATATCGGGGGCAGAACTTTTCGGTTTTGAAATCCGAGAGCATATTTGGATACACATTTTGGAGATGCAAGCGTTTCCCCACATGCACAAAGTGACAAATTGATTTCAGGACTCATTTCGGATGATTCGTGAAAAACGAACATACGTGGATATCGGGGGCTAAACTTTTCAGTTTTGAAATCCGAGAGCATATTTGGATAACCATTTTGGAGATGCAAGCGTGGCCTCACATGCACAAAGTGACAAATTCATTTAGGGACTCATTTTGGATGATTCGTAAAAAACGAACGGACGCGGATGTCGGGAGCTAAAATTTTCGTTTTTGAAATCTGGGAGTATATTTGGATACCCATTTTGGAGTGCAAGTGTGCCCCCGCAGGACCAAAAAGTGGCAATTGATTTTGAGACTGTTGAGACTGATCTTTGAAAAGCTGAACGAAGCGGATATTGGGGTCGAAATTTTAGTTTGAAATTCGAGAGCATATTTGGATACCCATTTTGGAGATCTGTGGTGGCCATCGCAAAGTGATGAATTTATTTCGGGACGATTTGACTATCCCAGTGAAAAATGAACGGACGTGGATATCGGGGCGAAACTTTTTCGGTTTTGAAATCCGAGAGCATATTTGGATACACATTTTGGAGATGCAAAGCGTGGCCCCACATGCACAAAGTGACAAATTGATTTCAGGACTCATTTCGGATGATGCGTGAAAAACGAACATACGTGGATATCGGGGGCTAAACTTTTCAGTTTTGAAATCCGAGAGCATATTTGGATAACCATTTTGGAGATGAAAGCGTGGCCTCGGATGCACAAAGTGACAAATTGAGTTTGGGCCTCATTTTGGACGATCCGTGAAAAACGAACGGACGCGAATATCAGGGGCTAAAATTTTCGGTTTTGAAATCTGAGAGCATATTTGGATACCCATTTTGGAGATGCAAGCGTGGCCCCAGATGAAAAAAGTGACGAATTGACTTTGGGACTCAAATCAGACGATCCGTGAAAAATTAAAAGACGTGGATATCGGGGGCTGAACTTTTCGGTTTTGAAATCTGAGAGCATATTTGGATACACTTTTAAAACGTTTTAAAATGCTTTACAAGTTTTTGAAAATGATTTTAAAACGTTTTAAAACATTTTAAACCTTTTTTAAAATATTGTAAAAGCTTTCTAAAAACATTTTTAAACCGTTTTAAAACACTTTTAAAACGTTTTAAAATGATTTACAAGTTTTTTAAAAGGATTTAAAAATGTTTTAAAACATTTTAAAAGTGTTTTGAAACATTTTAAAATAAATTTAAAACATTTTAGAAGTGTTTTGAAACATTTTAAATAAATCTTAAAAGCATTTCAAAATATTTTAAAAGCGTTTCAGAATATCTTAAAAGTGTCTTGAAATATCTTGATAGTGTTTTACAATATTTTGAAATGTTATAAAAATCCTTTAAAACATTTTACAACTTTTTAAAAATATTTTAAAGAGTTTCATAATGTCTTAAAAACATTTGTAACGTGTTTAAAATCATGTTATAGCATTTTAAAAAGTGTTTTATAATGTTTTTAAAAATATTATTTTTTACGATTTTATTAAAAAGATTTACTAAAAATGATTAAACGCTTTAAATATTTGATTTAAACATATTAATAAGAATTTGGAATATTTTATAAAAGGTTTAAACTATTTTTAAAACATTTATAAAAATTATTGAATGTCAGCTTTATAAGCTTAACTTTATGAAATATTTTGAAATGTTATAAAAATCCTCTAAAATGTTTGAAAAGAGTTTTATGATGTGTTAGAAACAGTTTAAACGTGTTTAAAAGCACATTATAACATTTTAAAAAGGGTTTTATAATATTTTTAAAAACGTTTCTTTTTTTACGATTTTATTAAATACATTTAATAAAAGGATTAAACGCTTTAAATATTTGATTTAAACATATTGAGAAGAATTCAGAATATTTTATAACAGATTTAAACCATTTATGAAACATTTATAAAAATTATTGCATGTTTATAATGTTAGCTTTATAAGCTTAAATTTTATTAAATTTTATTTAAAAACGTTTTTAAAACCTAAATAAATGCTTTCAAATGTTTTAAATGTGTTTTGAAATGTTTTTCTAACATTGTAAAAGCATTCTGAAAACATTTAAAAACCATTTAAAAACACTTTTAAAACATTTTAAAATGTTTTACAAGTTTTTAAAAAGGATTTAAATATGTTTTAAAACATTTTAAAGTGTTTTGAAACATTTTAAAAGTGTTTTGAAGCATTTTAAAAGTGTTTTGAAACATTTTAAAATAAATTTAAAACATTTTAAAAGGGTTTCAAAATATTTAAAAGTGTTCAAAAATATCTTAAGCGTTTGACAATATTCTGAAATATATAAAAATATTTTAAAACATTTTACAAATTTTTAAAAATATTTTAAAAGAGTTTTATGATGTCTTCAAAACATTTTAAAAGCACATTATAACATTTTAAAAAGTGTTGTACAATGTTTCTAGAAACTTTATTTTACGATTTTATTAAATGTGTTTATTTTAAAACACTTTTGATATAAATTTAAAATATTTTAGAAGTGTTTTGAAACATTTAAAAATAAATTTAAAACATTTTAAAAGCGTTTCAAAATATTTTACAAGTGTTTTAAAATATCTTGAAAGCGTTTTTTACAATATTTTGAAATTTTTTGAATGATTTTGAAATATTTTGAAATATTATAAAAATCCTTTAAAACATTTTACAAATTTGTAAAAATATTTTAAACGAGTTTTATAATGTCTTAAAAACATTTTAAATGTGTTTAAAAGCACGTTATAACATTTTAAAAAGTGTTTTATAATGTTTTTAAAAACGTTTTTTTTTTGCGATTTTATCAAAAATGATTAAACGTTTTAAATATTTGATTTAAGCATATTAATAAGAATTTAGAATATTTTATAAAAGCTTTAAACCATTTATAAAACCTTTATAAAAATTATTAAATGTTTATAATGTCAACTTTATTAGTTTAACTTTTATTAAATGTTATTTATAAACATTTTTAAAAATGAAATAAATGTTTTTAAATATTTTAAAAGAATTTTAAAAGTGTTTTGAAATACTTTTAAAACATTGTAAAAGCTTTCTAAAAACATTTTTAAACCATTTTAAAACACTTTTAAAACATTTTAAAATGCTTTACGAGTTCTTCAAGAGGTTCTGAAAACATTTTAAAAGTGTTTTGAAACATTTTAAAATAAATTTAAACGTTTTAGAAGTGTTTTGAAACATTTTAAAATAAATTTTAAAAGCGTTTCAAAATATTTTAGAAGCGTTTCAAAATATTTTAGAAGTGTTTCAAAATATTTTACAAGTGTTTTAAAATATCTTGGAAGTGTTTTACAATATTTATAAATGCTATAAAAATCCTTAAAAACATTTTACAAAATTCTTAAAATATTTTAAACGAGTTTTTTAATGTGTTAACTACATTTAAATGTGTTTAAAAGCACGCTATAACAGTTTAACAAGTTTTTTATAATGTTTTTAAAACAATTTTTTTTACGATTTCATTAAAAACATTTACTAAAAATGATTAAACACTTTAAATATTTGATTTAAACATATTAATGAAAATTTAGAATATTTTATAAAATCT
This sequence comes from Pinus albicaulis, assembly GCA_034641835.2. Taxonomy (NCBI): domain Eukaryota; kingdom Viridiplantae; phylum Streptophyta; class Pinopsida; order Pinales; family Pinaceae; genus Pinus; species Pinus albicaulis. The sequence continues at coordinate 22,853 of JAXQQM020060029.1, forward strand.
TCGAACCATTTATAAAAATTATTGAATGTCAGATTTATGAGCTTAACTTGATAAGCGTTTTACAATATTTTGAAATATTTTAAAATATTTTGAAATGTTCTAAAAATCCTTTAAAATATTTTACAAAGTTTTTAAAATATTTTAAAAGAGCTTTATAATGTCTGAAAAACATTTTAAGCGTAGATAGTTCGTTAAAAAGGAATATACGCAGGCTAAACTTTTCAGTTTTGATATCCGAGAGTATATTTGGATATCCATTTTGGAGATGCAAGCGTGGCCCCAGATGCACAAAGTGACGAATTGAGTTCGGACCTCATTTCGGATGATCTGTGAAAAACGAACGGATGCGAATATCGAGGGCTAAACTTTTCTGTTTAAAAATTCGAGAGCATATTTGGATACCCATTTTGGAGATGCAAGCGTGGCCCCACATGCACAAAGTGATGAATTGATTTAGGGACTCATTTCGAGCGATCCATAAAAAACGAATAGACGCAGATATCGGGGTTGAAATTTTCATTTTTGAAATTCGAGAGCATATTTGGATAACCATTTTGGAGATGCAAGCGTGGCCTCACGTGCACAAAGTGACGAATTGATTTAGGGACTCATTTTGGATGATCCGTAAAAAACGAACGGACGCGGATGTCGGGGGCTAAAATTTTCGTTTTTGAAATCTGAGGGTATATCGGGATACCCATTTTGGAGATGCAAGTGTGCCCCCGCAGGAAAAGAATGACGAATTGATTTCGGGATTCATTTTGGATGATCCTTGAAAAATGTACAAATGCGCATATTGGGGGTTGAAATTTTCGGTTTTTAAATTCGAGAGCATATCTGGATACCCATTTTGGAGATGAAAGCGTGGCCCCGCATGCACAAAGTGACAAATTTATTTCGGGACCGATTTCAGACGATCCGTGAAAAACGAACGGACGCGGATATCAGGGGTTGAACTTTTTGGTTTTGAAATCCGAGAGCATATTTGGATACCCATTTTGGAGATGCAAGTGTGGCCCTTCATGCACAAAGTGACAAATTGATTTCGCGACTCATTTCGGATGATCCGTGAAAAACGAATAGACGCGCAGATAACGAGGGCTGAAATTTTCCATTTTGAAATATGAGAGCATATTTGGATACCCATTTTGGAGATGAAAGCGTGGCCTCAGATGCACAAAGTGACAAATTGATTTTGGGCATCATTTTGGATGATCCGTGAAAACGAACAAACGCGAATATCGGGGGCTAAACTTTTCGGTTTTGAAATCTGAGAGCATATTTGGATACCCATTTTGGAGATGCAAGCGTGGCTCCAGATGAACAAAGTGACGAATTGAGTTCGGGACTCAATTCAGACGATCCGTGAAAAATGAAAAGTCGTGGATATCGGGGGCTGAACTTTTCGGTTGTGAAATCTGAGAGCATATTTGGATACCCATTTTGGAGATGCAAGTGTGGCCCCGCATGCACATAGTGACAAATCGATTTCGCGACTCATTTCGGATGATCCGCGAAAAACGAATAGACGCAGATAACGGGGGCTGAAATTTTCGATTTTGAAATATGAGAGCATATTTGGATACCCATTTTGGAGATGAAAGCGTGGCCTCTGATGCACAAAGTGACAAATTGAGTTTGGGCCTCATTTTGGACGATCCGTGAAAACCAACCACAGACGCTCAATATCTGGGGTCAAATAATCTATTTTGAAACTGAGAAGCATATTTGGATACCCATTTTGAGATTTGCAGGCCCCAGATGAAAAAAGTGACGAATTCAACTTCGATCCAATTGCACGACCAGAAAAATTAAAAGACGGATATCTGGCCGAACTTCGGTTTTGAAATCTGAGAGCATATTTGGATACACTTTTAAAACGTTTTAAAATGCTTTACAAGTTTTTGAAAAGGATTTTAAAACGCTTTAAAACATTTTAAACCTTTTTTAAAATATTGTAAAAGCTGTCTAAAAACATTTTTAAACCGTTTTAAAACAGTTTTAAAACGTTTTAATATGCTTTACAAGTTTTTTTAAAAGGATTTAAAAACGTTTTAAAACATTTTAAAAGTGTTTTGAAACATTTTAAAATAAATTTAAAACATTTTAGAAGTGTTTTGAAACATTTTAAAATAAATCTTAAAAGCGTTTCAAAATATTTTAAAAGCGTTTCAAAATATTTTAAAAGTGTTTCAGAATATCTTAAAAGTGTCTTGAAATATCTTGATAGTGTTTTACAATATTTTGAAACGTTATAAAAATCCTTTAAAACATTTTACAACTTTTTAAAAATATTTTAAAAGAGTTTCATAATGTCTTAAAAACATTTTTAACGTGTTTAAAATCATGTTATAGCATTTTAAAAAGTGTTTTATAATGTTTTTAAAATATTATTTTTTACGATTTTATTAAAAAGATTTACTAAAAATGATTAAACGCTTTAAATATTTGATTTAAACATATTAATAAGAATTTGGAATATTTTATAAAAGGTTTAAACCATTTTTAAAACATTTATAAAAATTATTGAATGTCAGCTTTATAAGCTTAACTTTATGAAATATTTTGAAATATTTTGAAATGTTATAAAAATCCTCTAAAATGTTTGAAAAGAGTTTTATGATGTGTTAGAAACATTTTAAACGTGTTTAAAAGCACATTATAACATTTTAAAAAGGGTTTTATAATATTTTTAAAAACGTTTCTTTTTTTACGATTTTATTAAAAAAACATTTAATAAAAGGATTAAACGCTTTAAATATTTGATTTAAACATATTGAGAAGAATTTAGAATATTTTATAACAGATTTAAACCATTTATGAAACATTTATAAAAATTATTGCATGTTTATAATGTTAGCTTTATAAGCTTAACCTTTATTAAATTTTATTTAAAAACGTTTTTAAAACCTAAATAAATGCTTTCAAATATTTTAAATGTGTTTTGAAATGTTTTTCTAACATTGTAAAAGCATTCTGAAAACATTTAAAACCATTTTAAAACACTTTTAAAACATTTTAAAATGTTTTACAAGTTTTTAAAAAGGATTTAAATATGTTTTAAAACATTTTAAAAGTGTTTTGAAACATTTTAAAATAAATTTAAAACATTTTAAAAGTGTTTTGAAGCATTTTAAAAGTGTTTTGAAACATTTTTAAATAAATTTAAAACATTTTAAAAGGGTTTCAAAATATTTAAAAGTGTTCAAAAATATCTTAAGCGTTTGACAATATTTTGAAATATATAAAAATATTTTAGAACATTTTACAAATTTTTAAAAATATTTTAAAAGAGTTTTATGATGTCTTCAAAACATTTTTAAAGCACATTATAACATTTTAAAAAGTGTTGTACAATGTTTCTAGAAACTTTTTTTTACGATTTTATTAAATGTGTTTATTTTAAAACACTTTTAATATAAATTTAAAATATTTTAGAAGTGTTTTGAAACATTTAAAAATAAATTTAAAACATTTTAAAAGCGTTTCAAAATATTTTACAAGTGTTTTAAAATATCTTGGAAGCATTTTTTACAACATTTTGAAATATTTTGAAATGTTATAAAAATCATTTAAAACATTTTACAAATTTATAAAAATATTTTAAACAAGTTTTATAATGTCTTAAAAACATTTTAAATGTGCTTAAAAGCATGTTATAACATTTTAAAAAGTGTTTTATAATGTTTTTAAAAACGTTTTTTTGCGATTTTATAAAAAATGATTAAACGCTTTAAATATTTGATTAAAGCATATTAATAAAAAATTAGAATATTTTATAAAAGCTTTAAACCATTTATAAAACCTTTATAAAAATTATTAAATGTTTATAATGTCAACTTTATTAGTTTAACTTTTATTAAATGTTATTTATAAACATTTTTAAAAATGAAATAAATGTTTTTAAATATTTTAAAAGAATTTTAAAAGTGTTTTGAAATACTTTAAAAACATTGTAAAAGCTTTCTAAAAACATTTTTAAACCATTTTAAAACACTTTTAAAACATTTTAAAATGCTTTACGAGTTCTTCAAGAGGTTCTGAAAACATTTTAAAAGTGTTTTGAAACATTTTAAAATAAATTTAAAACGTTTTGAAACATTTTAAAATAAATTTTAAAAGCGTTTCAAAATATTTTAGAAGCGTTTCAAAATATTTTAGAAGTGTTTCAAAATATTTTACAAGTGTTTTAAAATATCTTGGAAGTGTTTTACAATATTTTGAAATGCTATAAAAATCCTTAAAAACATTTTACAAAATTCTTAAAATATTTTAATCGAGTTTTATAATGTGTTAACTACATTTAAATGTGTTTAAAAGCACGCTATAACAGTTTAAAAAGTTTTTTATAATGTTTTTAAAACAATTTTTTTTACGATTTCATTAAAAACATTTACTAAAATGATTAAACACTTTAAATATTTGATTTAAACATATTAATAAAAAATTAGAATATTTTATAAAATCTTCGAACCGTTTATAAAAATTATTGAATGTCAGATTTATAAGCTTAACTTGATAAGCGTTTTACAATATTTTGAAATATTTCCTAAAATATTTGAAATGTTCTAAAATCCTTTAAAATATTTTACAAAGTTTAAAATATTTTAAAGAGCTTTATAATAAAAACCGAAAAACATTTTAAACGTAGATAGTTCGTTAAAGGAATATACAGGCTAAACTTTTCTGGGCTTTGATGTCCGAGAGCATTTTATAATCCAGCTTTGAGATGTGCAAGCGTGGCCCCAGATGCACAAAGTGACGAATTGAGTTCGCACCTCATTTTGGATGATCTGTGAAAAACGAACGGATGCGAATATCGAGGGCTAAACTTTTCGGTTTAAAATTCGAGAGCATATTTGGATACCCATTTTGGAGATGCAAGCGTGGCCCCACATGCACAAAGTGATGAATTGATTTAGGGACTCATTTCGAACGATCCATAAAAAACGAATAGACGCAGATATCGAGGTTGAAATTTTCATTTTTGAAATTCGAGAGCATATTTGGATAACCATTTTGGAGATGCAAGTGTGGCCTCACATGCACAGAGTGACGAATTGATTTAGGGACTCATTTTGGATGATCCGTAAAAAACGAACGGACGCGGATGTCGGGGGCTAAAATTTTCGTTTTTGAAATCTGAGGGTATATTTGGATACCCATTTTGGAGACGCAAGTGTGCCCCCGCAGGAAAAGAATGACGAATTGATTTCGGGATTCATTTTGGATGATCCTTGAAAAATGTACAAATGCGGATATTGGGGGTTGAAATTTTCGCTAAATTATGAGTACATCTGATACTCCATTATATATGCTGCACTCAGATGCACAAAGGACAAATTTATTTAGATCTGATTTCAGACTGATCCTGAAACCTAACTGACATGATATCACGGTTGAACTTTTTGGTTTTGAAATCCGAGAGCATATTTGGATACCCATTTTTGAGATGCAAGTGTGTCCTCGCATGCACAAAGTGACAAATCGATTTCGCGTGAAAAACGAACAAACGCGAATATCGGGGGCTAAACTTTTCGGGTTTGAAATTTGAGAGCATATTTGGATACCCATTTTGGAGATGCAAGCGTGGCCCCGGATGAACAAAGTGACGAATTGACTTCGGGACTCAATTCAGACGATCCGTGAAAAATGGAAAGACGTGGATATCGGGGGCTGAACTTTTCGGTTGTGAAATGCGAGCATATTTGGATACCCATTTTGGAGATGCAAGTGTGGCCCCGCATGCACATACTGACAAATCGATTTCGCGACTCATTTCGGATGATCCGTGAAAAACGAATAGACGCAGATAACGGGGCTGAAATTTTCGATTTTGAAATATGAGAGCATATTTGGATACCCATTTTGGAGATGAAAGCGTGGCCTCGGATGCACAAAGTGACAAATTGAGTTTGGGCCTCATTTTGGACGATCCGTGAAAAACAAACAGACGCGAATATCGGGGGCTAAACTTTTCGGTTTTGAAATCTGAGAGCATATTTGGATACCCATTTTGGAGATGCAAGCGTGGCCCCAGATGAAAAAAGTGACGAATTGACTTCGGGACTCAATTCAGACGATCAGTGAAAAATTAAAAGACGTGGATATCGGGGGCTGAACTTTTCGGTTTGGAAATATGAGAGCATATTTGGATACCCATTTTGGAGATGCAAGCGTGGCCCCGCATGCACAAAGTGACAAATTGATTTCGGGACTCATTTCGGATGGTTCGTGAAAAAGAACAGACGTGGAAGATGGGGCTAAACTTTTCGGTTTTGATATCCGGGAGCATATTTGGATACCCATTTTGGAGATGCAAGTGCGCCCCCAGATGCACAAAGGGACGAATTGAGTTCGGACCTCATTTCGGATGATCCGTGAAAAACAAACGCATGCGAATATCGAGGTCTAAACTTTTCGGTTTTAAAATCTGAGAGCATATTTGGATACCTATTTGGAGATGCAAGTGTGGCCCCGGATGCACAAAGTGACGAATTGATTTCGGGATTCATTTCAGACGATTTGTGAAAAATGAATGAACACAGATATCGGGGGCTGAACTTTTCGGTTTTGAAATCTGAGAGCATGTTTGGATACACTTTTAAAACGTTTTAAAATGCTTTACAAGTTTTTGAAAAGGATTTAAAAACGTTTTGAAACATTTTAAACCTTTTTTAAAATATTGTAAAAGCTTTCTAAAAACATTTTTAAACCATTTTAAAATACTTTTAAAATGTTTTAAAATGCTTTACAAGTTTTTTAAAAGTATTTAAAAACGTTTTAAAACATTTTAAAAGTGTTTTGAAATATTTTAAAATAAATTTAAAACATTTTAGAAGTGTTTTGAAACATTTTAAAATAGATCTTAAAAGCATTTCAAAATATTTTAAAAGCGTTTCAGAATATCTTAAAAGTGTCTTGAAATATCTTGATAGTGTTTTACAATATTTTGAAATGTTATAAAAATCCTTTAAAACATTTTACAACTTTTTTAAAATATTTTAAAAGAGTTTCATAATGTCTTAAACTCATTTTTAACGTGTTTAAAATCATGTTATAGCATTTTAAAAAGTGTTTTATAATGTTTTTAAAAATATTATTTTTTACGATTTTATTAAAAAGATTTTCTAAAAATGATCTAACGCTTTAAATATTTTATTTAAACATATAAATAAGAATTTGGAATACTTTATAAAAGGTTTAAACCATTTTTAAAACATTTATAAAAATTATTGAATGTCAGCTTTATAAGCTTAACTTTATGAAATATTTTGAAATATTTTGAAATGTTATAAAAATCCTGTAAAATATTTTACAAATTTTTTAAAAATATTTTAAAAGAGTTTTATGATGTGTTAGAAACATTTTAAACGTGTTTAAAAGCACATTATAACATTTTAAAAAGGGTTTTATAATATTTTTAAAACGTTTCTTTTTTTACGATTTTATTAAAAACATTTAATAAAAAGATTAAACGCTTTAAATATTTGATTTAAACATATTGAGAAGAATTTAGAATATTTTATAACAGATTTAAACCATTTATGAAACATTTATAAAAATTATTGCATGTTTATAATGTTAGCTTTATAAGCTGAACTTTTATTAAATTTTATTTAAAAACCTAAATAAATGCTTTCAAATATTTTAAATGTGTTTTGAAATGTTTTCCTAACATTGTAAAAGCATTCTGAAAACAATTAAAAACCATTTTAAAACACTTATAAAACATTTTAAAATGTTTTACAAGTTTTTAAAAAGGATTTAAATATGTTTTAAAACATTTTAAAAGTGTTTTGAAACATTTTAAAATAAATTTAAAACATTTTAAAAGTGTTTTGAAGCATTTTAAAAGTGTTTTGAAACATTTTAAAAGCGTTTCAAAATATTTAAAAGTGTTCAATAATATCTTAAGCGTTTGACAATACTTTGAAATTTATAAAAATATTTTAAAACATTTTACAAATTTTTAAAAATATTTTAAAGGATTCATATTCATGTTCAAAACATTTTAAAAAACACATTATAACATTTTAAAGTGTTTTATAATGTTTTTTAAAAACGTTTTTTACGATTTTATTAAATGTGTTTGTTAAAACACTTTTAATATAAATTTAAAATATTTTAGAAGTGTTTTGAAACATTTTAAAAGCGTTTCAAAATATTTTATAAGTGTTTTAAAATATCTTGAAAGCGTTTTTTACAATATTTTGAAATATTTTGAATGATTTTGAAATATTTTGAAATGTTATAAAAATCATTTTAAACATTTTAAAAATTTATAAAAATATTTTAAACGAGTTTTATAATGTCGTAAAAACATTTTAAATGTGTTTAAAAGCACGTTATAACATTTTAAAAAGTGTTTTATAATGTTTTTAAAAACGTTTTTTTTGCGATTTTATCAGAAATGATTAAACGCTTTAAATATTTGATTTAAGCATATTAATAAGAATTTAGAATATTTTATAATAGCTTTAAACCATTTATAAAACCTTTATAAAAATTGTTAAATGTTTATAATGTCAACTTTATTAGTTTAAATTTTATTAAATGTTATTTATAAACATTTTTAAAAACGAAATAAATGTTTTTAAATGTTTTAAAAGAATTTTAAAAGTGTTTTGAAATGTTTTTAAAACATTGTAAAAGCTTTCTAAAAGAATTTTTAAACCATTTTAAAATGCTTTACGAGTTCTTCAAGAGGTTCTGAAAACGTTTTAAAATATTTTAAAAGTGTTTTGAAACATTTTATATAAATTTAAAACATTTTAGAAGTGTTTTGAAACATTTTAAAATAAATTTTAAAAGCGTTTCAAAATATTTTAGAAGCGTTTCAAAATATTTTAGAAGTGTTTTAAAATATCTTGGAAGTGTTTTACAATATTTTGAAACGTTATAAAAATCCTTAAAAACATTTTACAAATTTTTTAAAATATTTTAAACGAGTTTTATAATGTGTTTAAAAGCACGCTATAACAGTTTAAAAAGTTTTTTATAATGTTTTCAAAACAATTTTTTTACGATTTCATTAAAAACATTTACTAAAAATGATTAAACACTTTAAATATTTGATTTAAACATATTAATAAAAATTTAGAATATTTTATAAAATCTTCGAACCATTTATAAAAATTATTGAATGTAAGATTTATAAGCTTAACTTGATAAGCGTTTTACAATATTTTGAAATATTTTAAAATATTTTGAAATGTTATAAAAATCCTTTAAAATATTTTACAAAGTTTTTAAAATATTTTAAAAGAGCTTTATAATGTCTGAAAAACATTTTAAACGTAGATAGTTCGTTAAAAAGGAATAAACGCAGGCTAAACTTTTCGGTTTTGATATCCGAGAGCATATTTGGATATCCATTTTGGAGATGCAAGCGTGGCCCCAGATGCACAAAGTGACGAATTGAGTTCGGACCTCATTTCGGATGATCTGTGAAAAACGAACGGATGCGAATATCGGGGGCTAAAATTTTCGGTTTAAAAATTCGAGAGCATATTTGGATACCCATTTTGGAGATGCAAGCGTGGCCCCACATGCACAAAGTGATGAATTGATTTAGGGACTCATTTCGAACGATCCATAAAAAACGAATAGACGCAGATATCGGGGTTGAAATTTTCATTTTTGAAATTCGAGAGCATATTTGGATACCGTTTTTGGAGATGCAAGTGTGCCTCTGCATGAACAAAGTGACGAATTGATTTTGGGACTCATTTCGGACGATCTTTGGCGAACGAGCGGATATTGGGGTTGAACTTTTAGGTTTGAGGTCGAGAGCATATTTGGATACCCATTTTGGAGATCTGACGTGACCCCCGCATGCCTGAAAGTGATGGGTATTTGACTGATTTCGGACTATCGTGAAAAATGAACAGGCGTGGATATCGGGGCAGAACTTTTCGGTTTTGAAATCCGAGAGCATATTTGGACACACATTTTGGAGATGCAAGCGTTTTCCCACATGCACAAAGTGACAAATTGATTTCAGGACTCATTTCGGATGATCCGTGAAAAACGAACATACGTGGATATCGGGGGCTAAACTTTTCAGTTTTGAAATCCGAGAGCATATTTGGATAACCATTTTGGAGATGCAAGCGTGGCCTCGCATGCACAAAGTGACGAATTGATTTAGGGACTCATTTAGGATGATCCGTAAAACGAGGACGCGCGGATAATGGGGCTAAAATTTCGTTTTGAAATCGAGAGTATATTTGGATACCCATTTTGGAGATCTGAGTGTGCCCCACTTGAAGAAGAATAATTGATTTCGGGATTCATTTTGGATGATCCTTGAAAAATTTACAAATGCGGATATTGGGGGTTGAAATTTTCAGTTTTTAAATTCGAGAGCATATCTAGATACCCATTTTGGAGATGAAAGCGTGGCCCCGCATGCACAAAGTGACAAATTTATTTCGGGACTGATTTCAGACGATCCGTGAAAAACGAACGGACGCGGATATCAGGGGTTGAACTTTTTGGTTTTGAAATCCGAGAGCATATTTGGATACCCATTTTGGAGATGCAAGTGTGGCCCCTCATGCAAAAAGTGACAAATTGATTTCGCGACTCATTTCGGATGATCCGTGAAAAACGAATAGACGCAGATAACGGGGGCTGAAATTTTCGATTTTGAAATATGAGAGCATATTTGGATACCCATTTTGGAGATGAAAGCGTGGCCTCGAATGCACAAAGTGACAAATTGAGTTTGGGCCTCATTTTGGACGATCCGTGAAAAACGAACGGACGCGAATATCGGGGGCTAAACTTTTCGGTTTTGAAATCCGAGAGCATATTTGGATACCCATTTTGGAGATGCGAGCGTGGGCCCAGATGAACAAAGTGACGAATTGACTTCGGGACTCAATTCAGACGATCCGTGAAAAATGAAAAGACGTGGATATCGGGGGCTGAACTTTTCGGTTGTGAAATCTGAGAGCATATTTGGATACCCATTTTGGAGATGCAAGTGTGGCCCCGCATACACATAGTGACAAATTGATTTCGCGACTCATTTCGGATGATCCGTGAAAAACGAATAGACGCAGATAACGGGGGCTGAAATTTTCGATTTTGAAATATGAGAGCATATTTGGATACCCATTTTGGAGATGAAAACGTGGCCTCGGATGCACCAAGTGACAAATTGAGTTTGGGCCTCATTTTGGACGATCCGTGAAAAACGAACGGACGCGAATATCGGGGGCTAAACTTTTCGATTTTGAAATCTGAGAGCATATTTGGATACCCATTTTGGAGATGCAAGCGTGGCCCCAGATGAAAAAAGTGACGAATTGACTTCGGGACTCAATTCAGACGATCCGTGAAAAATTGAAAGACGTGGATATCGGGGGCTGAACTTTTCGGTTTTGAAATCTGAGAGCATATTTGGATACCCATTTTGGAGATGCAAGCGTGGCCCCGCATGCACAAAGTGGCAAATTGATTTCGGGACTCATTTCGGATGGTTCGTGAAAAAAGAACAGACGTGGAAGATGGGGCTAAACTTTTCGGTTTTGATATCCGAGAGCATATTTGGATACCCATTTTGGAGATGCAAGTGTGGCCCCAGATGCACAAAGTGACGAATTGAGTTCGGACATCATTTCGGATGATCCGTGAAAAACAAACGCACACGAATATCGAGGTCTAAACTTTTCGGTTTTAAAATCCGAGAGCATATTTGGATACCTATTTTGGAGATGCAAGTGTGGCCTCGGATGCACAAAGTGACGAATTGATTTCGGGATTCATTTGAGACGATTTGTGAAAAATGAATGAACACAGATATCGGGGGCTGAACTTTTCGGTTTTGAAATCTGAGAGCATATTTGGATACACTTTTAAAAACGTTTTAAAATGCTTTACAAGTTTTTGAAAAGGATTTAAAAACGCTTTAAAACATTTTAAACCTTTTTTAAAATATTGTAAAAGCTTTCTAAAAACATTTTTAAACCGTTTTAAAACAGTTTTAAAACGTTTTAAAATGCTTTACAAGTTTTTAAAAAGGATTTAAAAACGTTTTAAAACATTTTAAAAGTGTTTTGAAACATTTTAAAATAAATTTAAAACATTTTAGAAGTGTTTTGAAACATTTTAAAATAGATCTTAAAAGCATTTCAAAATATTTTAAAAGCGTTTCGGAATATCTTAAAGTGTCTTGAAATATCTTGATAGTGTTTTACAATATTTTGAAATGTTATAAAAATCCTTTAAAACATTTTACAACTTTTTAAAAATATTTTAAAAGAGTTTCATAATGTCTTAAAAACATTTGTAACGTGTTTAAAATCATGTTATAGCATTTTAAAAAGTGTTTTATAATGTTTTTTAAAATATTATTTTTTACGATTTTATTAAAAAGATTTACTAAAAATGATTAAACGCTTTAAATATTTGATTTAAACATATTAATAAGAATTTGAAATATTTTATAAAAGGTTTAAACCATTTTTAAAACATTTATAAAAATTATTGAATGTCAGCTTTATAAGCTTAACTTTATGAAATATTTTGAAATGTTATAAAAATCCTCTAAAATATTTTAAAAGAGTTTTATGATGTGTTTAGAAACATTTTAAACGTGTTTAAAAGCACATTATAAGATTTTAAAAAGGGTTTTAAAAATATTTTTAAAAACGTTTCTTTTTTTACGATTTTATTAAAAGCATTTAATAAAAAGATTAAACGCTTTAAATATTTGATTTAAACATATTGAGAAGAATTTAGAATATTTTATAACAGATTTAAACCATTTATGAAACATTTATAAAAATTATTGCATGTTTATAATGTTAGCTTTATAAGCTGAACTTTTATTAAATTTTATTTAAAAACATTTTTAAAACCTAAATAAATGCTTTCAAATATTTTAAATGTGTTTTGAAATGTTTTCCTAACATTGTAAAAGCATTATGAAAACATTTTAAAACCATTTTAAAACACTTATAAAACATTTTAAAATGTTTTACAAGTTTTTAAAAAGGATTTAAATATGTTTTAAAACATTTTAAAAGTGTTTTGAAACATTTTAAAATAAATTTAAAACATTTAAAAGTGTTTTGAAGCATTTTAAAAGTGTTTTGAAACATTTTAAAATAAATTTAAAACATTTTAAAAGGGTTTCAAAATATTTAAAAGTGTTCAAAAATATCTTAAGCGTTTGACAATATTTTGAAATATATAAAAATATTTTAAAACATTTTACAAATTTTTAAAAATATTTTAAAGGAGTTTTATGATGTCTTCAAAACATTTTAAAAGCACATTATAACATTTTAAAAAGTGTTTTATAATGTTTCTAAAAACGTTTTTTTTACGATTTTATTAAATGTGTTTATTTTAAAACACTTTTAATATAAATTTAAAATATTTTAGAAGTGTTTTGAAACATTTAAAAATAAATTTAAAACATTTTAAAAGCGTTTCAAAATATTTTATAAGTGTTTTAAAATATCTTGAAAGCGTTTTTTACAATATTTTGAAATGTTATAAAAATCATTTAAAACATTTTAAAAATTTATAAAAATATTTTTAAGCAAGTTTTATAATGTCTTAAAAACATTTTAAATGTGTTTAAAAGCACGTTATAACATTTTAAAAAGTGTTTTATAATGTTTTAAAAGCGTTTTTTAACGATTTTATCAAATGATTAAACGCTTTAAATATTTGATTTAAGCATATTAATAAGAATTTAGAATATTTTATAAAAGCTTTAAACCATTTATAAAACCTTTATAAAAATTATTAAATGTTTATAATGTCAACTTTATTAGTTTAAAATTTTATTAAATGTTATTTATAAACATTTTAAAAATGAAATAAATGTTTTTAAATGTTTTAAAGAGAATTTAAAAGTGTTTTGAAATGTTTTAAAACATTGTAAAAGCTTTCTAAAAGCATTTTTAAACCATTTTAAAATGCTTTACGAGTTCTTCAAGAGGTTCTGAAAACGTTTTAAAATATTTTAAAAGTGTTTCGAAACATTTTAAAATAAATTTAAAACATTTTAGAAGTGTTTTGAAACATTTTAAAATAAATTTTAAAAGCGTTTCAAAATATTCTAGAAGCGTTTCAAAATATTTTAGAAGTGTTTTAAAATATCTTGGAAGTGTTTTACGATATTTTGAAACGTTATAAAAATCCTTAAAAACATTTTACAAATTTTTTAAAATATTTTAAACGAGTTTTATAATGTGTTTAAAAGCACGCTATAACAGTTTAAAAAGTTTTTTATAATGTTTTTAGAACAATTTTTTTTACGATTTCATTAAAAACATTTACTAAAAATGATTAAACACTTTAAATATTTGATTTAAACATATTAATAAAAATTTAGAATATTTTATAAAATCTTTGAACCATTTATAAAAATTATTGAATGTCAGATTTATAAGCTTAACTTGATAAGCGTTTTACAATATTTTGAAATATTTTGAAATGTTATAAAAATCCTTTAAAATATTTTACAAAGTTTTTAAAATATTTTAAAAGAGCTTTATAATGTCTGAAAAACATTTTAAACGTAGATAGTTCGTTGAGAAGGAATAGACGCAGGCTAAACTTTTCGGTTTTGATATCCGAGAGCATATTTGGATATCCATTTTGGAGATGCAAGCGTGGCCCCAGATGCACAAAGTGACGAATTGAGTTCGCACCTCATTTCGGATGATCTGTGAAAAACGAACGGATGCGAATATCGAGGTCTAAACTTTTCGGTTTAAAATTCGAGAGCATATTTGGATACCCATTTTGGAGATGCAAGCGTGGCCCCACATGCACAAAGTGATGAATTGATTTAGGGACTCATCTCGAACGATCCATAAAAAACGAACAAACGCAGATATCGGGGTTGAAATTTTCATTTTTGAAATTCGAGAGCATATTTGGATATCGCTTTTGGAGATGCAAGTGTGCCCCCGCATGAACAAAGTGACGAATTGATTTTGGGACTCATTTCGGACGATCTTTGAAAACTGAACGAAAGCGGATATTGGGGGTTGAACTTTTCAGTTTTGAAATTCGAGAGCATATTTAGATACCCATTTTGGAGATGCAAGCGTGGCCCCGCATGCACAAAGTGATGAATTTATTTCGGGACTGATTTCGGACTATCCGTGAAAAATGAACAGACGTGGATATCGGGGGCAGAACTTTTCGGTTTTGAAATCCGAGAGCATATTTGGATACACATTTTGGAGATGCAAGCGTTTCCCCACATGCACAAAGTGACAAATTGATTTCAGGACTCATTTCGGATGATCCGTGGAAAACGAACATACGTGGATATCGGGGGCTAAAATTTTCAGTTTTGAAATCCGAGAGCATATTTGGATAACCATTTTGGAGATGCAAGCGTGGCCTCACATGCACAAAGTGACGAATTGATTTAGGGACTCATTTTGGATGATCCGTAAAAAACGAACAGACGCGGATGTCGGGGGCTAAAATTTTCGTTTTTGAAATCTGAGGGTATATTTGGATACCCATTTTGGAGATGCAAGTGTGCCCCCGCAGGAAAAGAATGACGAATTGATTTCGGGATTCATTTTGGATGATCCTTGAAAAATGTACAAATGCGGATATTGGGGGTTGAAATTTTTGGTTTTTAAATTCGAGAGCATATCTAGATACCCATTTTGGAGATGAAAGCGTGGCCCCGCATGCACAAAGTGACAAATTTATTTCGGGACTGATTTCAGACGATCCGCGAAAAACGAACGGACGCGGATATCAGGGGTTGAACTTTTTGGTTTTGAAATCCGAGAGCATATTTGGATACCCATTTTGGAGATGCAAGTGTGGCCCCTCATGCACAAAGTGACAAATTGATTTCGCGGCTCATTCCCGGACAGTGGTGAAAAACGAACTCAAACCTTGAATAACGAGGGATGGGAATTTTCGATTTTGAAATGTGAGCATATTTGGATACCCATTTTGGAGATGAAAACGTGGCCTCGGATGCGCGAGAGTGACGAGTGAGTTTGGTGAAGATTTTGGATGATCAGTGAAAAAGAAAGCGAACAAACGAATATCGGGGGCTAAACTTTCGGTTTTGAAGTACGAGCATATTTGGATACCCATTTTGGAGATGCAAGCGTGGCCCCAGATGAAAAAAGTGACGAATTGACTTCGGGACTCAATTCGAACTATCTTTGAAAACTGAACGAAAGCGGATATTGGGGGTTGAACTTTTCAGTTTTGAAATTCGAGAGCATATTTGGATACCCATTTTGGAGATGCAAGTGTGGCCCCTCATGCACAAAGTGACAAATTGATTTCGCGACTCATTTCGGATGATCCGTGAAAAACGAATAAACGCAGATAACGGGGGCTGAAATTTTCGATTTTGAAATATGAGAGCATATTTGGATACCCATTTTGGAGATGAAAGCGTGGCCTCGGATGCACGAAGTGACAAATTGAGTTTGGGCCTCATTTTGGACGATCCGTGAAAAACGAACAGACGCGAATATCGGGGGCTAAAATTTTCGGTTTTGAAATCTGAGAGCATATTTGGATACCCATTTTGGAGATGCAAGCGTGGCCCCCGATGAAAAAAGTGACGAATTGACTTCGGGACTCAATTCAGACGATCCGTGAAAAATTAAAAGACGTGGATATCGGGGGCTGAACTTTTCGGTTTTGAAGTACGAGAGCATATTTGGATACCCATTTGGAGATGCAAGCGTGGCCCCGCATGCACAAAGTGACAAATTGATTTCGGGTTCATTTCGGATGGTTCGTGAAAAAAGAACAGACGTGGAAGATGGGGCTAAACTTTTCGGTTTTGATATCCGAGAGCATATTTGGATACCCATTTTGGAGATGCAAGTGCGGCCCCAGATGCACAAAGTGACGAATTGAGTTCGAACCTCATTTCGGATGATCCGTGAAAAACAAACGCACGCGAATATCGAGGTCTAAACTTTTCGGTTTTAAAATCCGAGAGCATATTTGGATACCTGTTTTGGAGATGCAAGTGTGGCCTCGGATGCACAAAGTGACGAATTGATTTCGGGATTCATTTCAGACAATTTGTGAAAAATGAATGAACACAGATATTGGGGGCTGAACTTTTCGGTTTTGAAATCTGAGAGCATATTTGGATACACTTTTAAAACGTTTTAAAATGCTTTACAAGTTTTTGAAAAGGATTTAAAAACGCTTTAAAACATTTTAAACCTTTTTTAAAATATTGTAAAAGCTGTCTAAAAACATTTTTAAACCGTTTTAAAACAGTTTTAAAACGTTTTAATATGCTTTACAAGTTTTTTTAAAAGGATTTAAAAACGTTTTAAAACATTTTAAAAGTGTTTTGAAACATTTTAAAATAAATTTAAAACATTTTAGAAGTGTTTTGAAACATTTTAAAATAAATCTTAAAAGCATTTCCAAATATTTTAAAAGCGTTTCAGAATATCTTAAAAGTGTCTTGAAATATCTTGATAGTGTTTTACAATATTTTGAAATGTTATAAAAATCCTTTAAAACATTTTACAACTTTTTTAAAATATTTTAAAAGAGTTTCATAATGTCTTAAAAACATTTGTAACGTGTTTAAAATCATGTTATAGCATTTTAAAAAGTGTTTTATAATGTTTTTAAAAATATTATTTTTTACGATTTTATTAAAAAGATTTACTAAAAATGATTAAACGCTTTAAATATTTAATTTAAACATATTAATAAGAATTTGGAATATTTTATAAAAGGTTTAAACCATTTTTAAAACATTTATAAAAATTATTGAATGTCAGCTTTATAAGCTTAACTTTATGAAATATTTTGAAATATTTTGAAATGTTATAAAAATCTTCTAAAATATTTTACAAATTTTTAAAAAATATTTTAAAAGAGTTTTATGATGTGTTAGAAACATTTTAAACGTGTTTAAAAGCACATTATAACATTTTAAAAAGGGTTTTATAATATTTTTAAAAGCGTTTCTTTTTTTACGATTTTATTAAAAACATTTAATAAAAAGATTAAACGCTTTAAATATTTGATTTAAACATATTGAGAAGAATTTAGAATATTTTATAACAGATTTAAACCATTTATGAAACATTTATAAAAATTATTGCATGTTTATAATGTTAGCTTTATAAGCTGAACTTTTATTAAATTTTATTTAAAAACGTTTTTAAAACCTAAATAAATGCTTTCAAATATTTTAAATGTGTTTTGAAATGTTTTTCTAACATTGTAAAAGCATTCTGAAAACATTTAAAAACCATTTTAAAACACTTTTAAAACGTTTTAAAATGTTTTACAAGTTTTTTAAAAGGATTTAAATATGTTTTAAAACATTTTAAAAGTGTTTTGAAACATTTTAAAATAAATTTAAAACATTTTAAAAGTGTTTTGAAACATTTTAAAAGCGTTTCAAAATATTTAAAAGTGTTCAAAAATATCTTAAGCGTTTGACAATACTTTGAAATTTATAAAAATATTTTAAAACATTTTACAAATTTTTAAAAATATTTTAAAAGAGTTTTATGATGTGTTCAAAACATTTTAAAAACACATTATAACATTTTAAAAAGTGTTTTAAAATGTTTCTAAAAACGTTTTTTTTACGATTTTATTAAATGTGCTTATTTTAAAACACTTTTAATATAAATTTAAAATATTTTAGAAGTGTTTTGAAACATTTAAAAATAAATTAAAACATTTTAAAAGCGTTTCAAAATATTTTATAAGTGTTTTAAAATATCTTGAAAGCGTTTTTTACAATATTTTGAAATATTTTGAATGATTTTGAAATGTTATAAAAATCATTTAAAACATTTTAAAAATTTATAAAAATATTTTAAACGAGTTTTATAATGTCTTAAAAACATTTTAAATGTGTTTAAAAGCACGTTATAACATTTTAAAAAGTGTTTTATAATGTTTTTAAAAACGTTTTTTTGCGATTTTATCAAAAATGATTAAACGCTTCAAATATTTGATTTAAGCATATTAATAAGAATTTAGAATATTTTATAAAAGCTTTAAACCATTTATAAAACCTTTATAAAAATTATTAAATGTTTATAATGTCAACTTTATTAGTTTAAATTTTATTAAATGTTATTTATAAAGATTTTTAAAAACGAAATAAATGTTTTTAAATGTTTTAAAAGAATTTTAAAAGTGTTTTGAAATGTTTTTAAAACATTGTAAAAGCTTTCTAAAAGCATTTTTAAACCATTTTAAAATGCTTTACGAGTTCTTCAAGAGGTTCTGAAAACGTTTTAAAATATTTTAAAAGTGTTTTGAAACATTTTAAAATAAATTTAAAACATTTTAGAAGTGTTTTGAAACATTTTAAAATAAATTTTAAAAGCGTTTCAAAATATTCTAGAAGCGTTTCAAAATATTTTAGAAGTGTTTTAAAATATCTTGGAAGTGTTTTACAATATTTTGAAACGTTATAAAAATCCTTAAAAACATTTTACAAACTTTTTAAAATATTTTAAACGAGTTTTATAATGTGTTTAAAAGCACGCTATAACAGTTTAAAAAGTTTTTTATAATGTTTTTAGAACAATTTTTTTTACGATTTCATTAAAAACATTTACTAAAAATGATTAAACACTTTAAATATTTGATTTAAACATATTAATAGAAATTTAGAATACATAAAATCTTGAACCATTTATAAAAATTATTGGTCTCCAGTTTATAAGCTTAACGATAGCGTTTTACAATATTTTGAAATATTTTGAAATGTTATAAAAATCCTTTAAAATATTTTACAAAGTTTTTAAAATATTTTAAAAGAGCTTTATAATGTACAAACATTTTAAACGTAGATAGTTCGTTAAAGATAAACGCGAGGCTGAACTTTTCGGTTTGGAAATATGAGAGCATATTTGGATACCCATTTTGGAGATGCAAGCGTGGCCCCGCATGCACAAAGTGACAAATTGATTTCGGGACTCATTTCGGATGGTTCGTGAAAAAAGAACAGACGTGGAAGATGAGGCTAAACTTTTCGGTTTTGATATCCGAGAGCATATTTGGATACCCATTTTGGAGATGCAAGTGTGGCCCCAGATGCACAAAGTGACGAATTGAGTTCGGACCTCATTTCGGATGATGCATGAAAAAAAAATCAGACAAACGCAGATATCCCGGGGGTTGAAATTTTCATTTGAAATTCGAGAGCATATTTGGATACCGCTTTTGGAGATGCAAGTGTGCCCCCGCATGAACAAAGTGACGAATTGATTTTGGGACTCATTTCGGACGATCTTTGAAAACTGAACGAAAGCGGATATTGGGGGTTGAACTTTTCGGTTTTGAAATTCGAGAGCATATTTGGATACCCATTTTGGAGATGCAAGCGTGGCCCCGCATGCACAAAGTGATGAATTTATTTCGGGACTGATTTCGGACTATCCGTGAAAAATGAGCAGACGTGGATATCGGGGGCAGAACTTTTCGGTTTTGAAATCCGAGAGCATATTTGGACACACATTTTGGAGATGCAAGCGTTCCCCCATGCACAAAGTGACAAATTGATTTCAGGACTCATTTCGGATAATCTATGAAAAACGAACATACGTGGATATCGGGGGCTAAACTTTTCAGTTTTGAAATCCGAGAGCATATTTGGATAACCATTTTGGAGATGCAAGCGTGGCCTCACATGCACAAAGTGACGAATTGATTTAGGGACTCATTTTGGATGATCCGTAAAAAAACGAACGGACGCGGATGTCGGGGGCTAAAATTTTCGTTTTTGAAATCTGAGAGTATATTTGGATACCCATTTTGGAGATGCAAGTGTGCCCCCGCAGGAAAAGAATGACGAATTGATTTCGGGATTCATTTTGGATGATCCTTGAAAAATGTACAAATGCGGATATTGGGGGTTGAATTTTTTTGTTTTTGAATTCGAGAGCATATCTGGATACCCATTTTGGAGATGAAAGCGTGGCCCCGCATGCACAAAGTGACAAATTTATTTCGGGACTGATTTCAGACGATCCGTGAAAAACGAACGGACGCGGATATCGGGGGTTGAACTTTTTGGTTTTGAAATCCGAGAGCATATTTGGATACCCATTTTGGAGATGCAAGTGTGGCCCCTCATGCACAAAGTGACAAATTGATTTCGCGGCTCATTTCGGATGATCCGTGAAAAACGAATAGACGCAGATAACGAGGGCTGAAATTTTCGATTTTGAAATATGAGAGCATATTTGGATACCCATTTTGGAGATGAAAGTGTGGCCTCGAATGCACAAAGTGACAAATTGAGTTTGGTCATCATTTTGGATGATCCGTGAAAAACGAACAAACGCGAATATCGGGGGCTAAACTTGTCGGTTTTGAAATCTGAGAGCATATTTGGATACCCATTTTGGAGATGCAAGCGTGGCCCCAGATGAACAAAGTGACGAATTGACTTCGGGACTCAATTCGGACGATCTGTGAAAAATGGAAAGACGTGGATATCGGGGGCTGAACTTTTCGGTTGTGAAATCTGAGAGCATATTTGGATACCCATTTTGGAGATGCAAGTGTGGCCCCGCATGCACATAGTG
>JAXQQM020064173.1:0-59900 GCA_034641835.2 Pinus albicaulis
AAGAGTACACTAAGATGGGCCTCTTGTGCAAAGTTGGCACCTCGATTTTTTGGTCCTTTCCAGATACTGGAAAGAGTAGGACCAGTAGCGTATCGCTTAGCCCTTCCTAGCCATATTCAGGTGCATAACATCTTTCATGTATCATTATTAAAACGATATGTTCATGATCCAAGACACATAATCCATTGGCAGAACATTTAGGTAGTGGGTAAGCATAATGGTTCAAATAATAGCATGATGATAAAAACTTATATAATTAATCTAAGTCTATTGTGTGCAGGTAGAACCGGACGGAGAGTTTCTGGTCGAGCCCCACAGTATAATAGACTGGAGGGAAATCATGCTCCGGAAACGAGCCATCGCCCAGGCTAAAGTGCAATGGAAGCACTTTGGACCAGAGGCGGCTACCTGGGAAGACGAGAGTTTCGTCCGTGAAGCTTATCCTGAGCTTTTTATCTGAATTAAAGTAAGAACACCGGGGACAGTGTTCTGTTCCAGAGGGGGAAAACTGTAACCACCCTCTTAGTCGCTGAGAAATGGTTAAGCTTTTATTAATTAAGAATTAATTATGATTGCTATTTATTTTAATGGGACTATCTGAACAAAATTAATTTTGATTTTTGAATAAAAGATTTAATTTGTGAAATTTACTTCATGAGTAAAAAGGTTGATGGTAAAAGTAAATCTGGAGTCAGTTGAACAGAAAAACAGTTTCTACAGTTACCCAAAGAAACTCTGGAATAAAGAGGGAATTCCAAAGAGAGTTGGGGGTTCTGTGAGAAAGGAAAAGAAAGAACTCTGTTAAAACTGGAAAAAAAAAAGGTTTTTTTTTCCAGAGCAGATTGATCTCTGGGTTGGAGAATTGGACTCGACTTGTCCCGAGTTCTCCCTAGAATTTCTGTTTTTCGCTAGAGTGGGAGAGTTGGACCGGACTGTCCTGAGATATCTCCTCCAAAACTTCGTGTTCAACAAGACCCAGGCAGGAAGCTCGGGGGAGAACTGTGGACGTAACTGCCCAGTTCGTGGAAGGGAGTTAACGAGTACCATCAGTTGGATTTGGACTCAGATGAGTAAATGCAATTATATTTTCTTGTTTCTTGAGAAAGAATGAATATGCCTGTCACAGTTAAGGTTGCCTGTATTTAATTAAGTTTATCTTTTGCTTAAACGCAGTGGTGAATTACTGTTATTTTATTTCTTTCTTTCCTTAAATTAGACGTTCTGGTGAATTTCAGTAGAAGTAATCTAGGAAGTCTGGTTCTGTGTAAGGTAGATGGAGAGCAGCGAAATGTAATTAATGAGGCCATATATTTTCTATCAAACCTGGATAGATGGTAATAAGATAAAAAGGTTGTTAAGTATCGACCTGATAGATGAACAATTAGGTCATAGTATTTTACTTTCTTGAAATAATACTGTAGAAGTTAACCTTAATAATCAGAGAAGGAAGACGTAAAATTCAGGTGGGATGTTAATCCAAATGCCTGAATAACTCAGTCTTCTGGAAAAATCACCCCCTATCTATGATAAAATCGGACGAATATGGTGGTCCGGTCACCTGTAGTACTCTTTTTCTAAAGAAAAATAAACCAAGGAAAAAAAAACAGGAATATGGCTTAACCGAGTTTTTTCTTTACAGAAAAATGAAATGAGAATATCTGAATTTACAGCCTAAAGAATTCAGGAAACCTTGTAAGCAATGCATTTACTAGAGAATAGATGTAACTCCATTTGGAGACAAACATCATGACTCTTTTAAATCGAAAAAAATTCATAAATTTGCTTAACTGTAGCATATAACACCATAAAGATGTTACCGAATACATAGCAAATAAAACCCTCGAAAGAGTTGCCATTCAACAGAACTCTAAGTAAATACTCACAATGGCACAGCGCATACACCGTAGATTCTATTGCAATAAAGAAAACTACAATCTGAAATTTGCATGTCGATTATGGGTGCCGAAAATCGGAAACAAAAACCGTCAAGAGAGTTACAATTTAGTACAGGAATTTAACTCACAAGCCACCAGTTAAATTATATATATAACGAAACAAAGACAGAAGAACAGTTATAAACCCAAGCTGTTTAGAGTAAATTCTTGGTCATATAACCTGAAAAGGGCGCAGAGGTGAGACCTCGGCCAGACTGTCACAGAAAAATATACATATTGAATTAACATGAAAAATCTGTTTAAACAAAGAGAATTCCTTCGAACAATGACTAGTGTAGTAATGTTATCCGACAGGAAGCCGCAACCCTGGATACATTCAGAATTTTAAAAAAAAAATTCAACAGACGTAGACTGTATAAAAATACTACGGGTTCTTAAACCCTAGCCATCCCAACACCTGACAATAACGAATGTTCCAGCCATGCAAAGAGCCATGGAACCCAAAACCGTTAACGACAGGGTACCTGTGAGAAGGAGTGAGGGTTAAAAACTCTCCGCGACCAGAATTCCTTGAGGAAACCTTGACGAGAATTTGGAAGAGAGTAATACCTGTAACGGAACCAAATATTCTGTTAGTAGAGTACAAATATCTAAGGAGGTTTTCACCGCCTTCAAGGACCTAAATAAAATAAGAAAATGAAAGAAAATATACCTATAGATCTTAGGGCAGAATAGAACCCAGGAACACCAGTTGCTCCTGTCGGCAATTTAAAACAAGTTTTGCAATGAAATGAGAAACTGAAAACAGTTCTTAACTTCTTACAATCTGCGAGTATGTTCTAGAAAAAAAGAAAGAAAACAAGGAATCGTGGGGAAAATCGGTGTATTTCTATCAGAGATTTGTTGAGTACCTGAAATCGTGGAAGACTATAGTTGATGGAAACCAGTTTTCACCGCCGGCTGCCATGGTTTTGCTGAGCCAATTCAAACCATAACCGAGACATTCTGGAGCCATCCAGTGGGAGGAACAAAGCCTGCAGCCAGTTCAAACCCTAACAGAGACGTTCTGGAGCCATCCGGCAGAAGGAACAATGAGTGGGGAATCAGTTATTGCCAAGGACATTAGCAATCCCTAGAATGTCTCCACCGTCGGATCTTAATCCAAATCAACGATGTGTAGGGAACCACGTGCATATCGATAAAACCAAGACTGTGTGCCATGGTGGTTTAGAACAACAAAAAGCGTAATGATAAGTGGGTTAATCCAAATGTTATGTGCCTAAAGGTTCAAAGGATTATATTCGCAATAATACCAAAACTTTAATGATAACTTGCTAGGTACACCTTACAGAAGTGTTATAAATGATTGTGACTCATAAAGATCCGGAACCGTAGTTTCAGTCATGACAGTAGGATTTATATGTATGAGTGAGCAATTAGTTTTTCAGCTATTTGTATGGATAAAACAATTGTATTTACAAGACCTGTAATGATGATATTGATGTCAGAATCTAAGGGTGAAAATAATCTGTTCAATTATAAAAAAAATTTCATATTGAATAAAGCTTGTATAATTGACCGTTAGGAATGAACCATGCATGAAGCTATAGCAAGTAACTTGAAAGCAAAAGGTTGAATTTTACCCCACATGGGCAGAAGTCTCAACACGAAGTTTTTTCCCTTTCTTTTTATTGACTTTTATCTAGCCGTCCTGGGGAGTATGAGCTAAAACAACTTGAAGACTGGAATTCTCCAACAGGGGGATCTCCTTATCTGATTCAGAAGAGGAGGTCTCATGGACGCATTTCTGGGTGATCGCTATGACAATGGTGTGCGCAGGAGTATCAGTGGACGGATCCATCGTCTGACGCGCCTGGTCTGGTTCTGCATCGCTCCCCTCATCTTCCGAGCTTGAGGAATCAGAGCTCACTGCTGGCGGCAGAGAACAAGGGGTCCAACGCTTGGGTTTGGTCTTTGTGATGTTGTCCTTTTTCGTTTTTGCAGTGAGAAATGGGCAAGAATTCTGCAAGTGCCCTGTTAGGTGACAGTGGCGGCAACAGAAGGTAGTGTTCTCGTAATCCAGGTTCTAAGTCCAAACAAAGTCGTTGATCTTGAGATTGATTTGATCTGGCATTCCCTTGCTTAGATATAGTTCCACACATATTCTGGCATATGTGTAGAGGCCTTGATGTTCCTGCCAGTGATCTCCCATTAAAAAGCGGCCCAAGGTGTTGCCTATGCCCCTATAGACAGCTGTATGCCACAGGTGAGCTGGTAAGTTTGGAAGCCTGATCTAGATAGGTGTTTTGGTGATGACTGCAGTTGCTAGGTCAAAATCTGGGAACCATGGAGTTAAGAAGAGTCCAGCAGTACCCATAAACCAAGGACCTTCTTCTAAGGCCTGTTCATAGTGCTTAGGATTGTCGAAAAGAACTATAAAGTATCCTTTTGAGCAGAAGATGACCTTGCAATGGTGAGTCCAGTTGGCATGGATCCATTCATAGAGGTCCTTAGAGCGCGGCCAAAGCCCATTGAATCTGCAGATGATGGCCCTTTCAAAAAAAATTTGAAGGTCATCTGCGAGGCCAGGGTGGGAGATCTCAACAGAGGGAACCTCCTCTAGCTTGTCAACGAAAAAAGGCTTGGGTTTGGGAGCCTCAGGGGATTTGGGAATCTTAGAGTGTACTGCATCTTTGTAGGAGAAGGGAGGAGCAGAAGAAGATTGTCCTGCAGCACCACCTCTCAAACGAAGGGAAAACACTAAAGAGCTATTATTTTTTATGCTGTAAGAAGAGAGGGGAAGAGGATCATCGAGTTGTTTACCTTGAAATAGAAGTCTCTGTAGGGCAGAGGGAATCCTGAATCGGCGTTCCATGTTTACCTTAAGATTTTGCACCAGATCTGAAGGGTGGACCCATTGCAGAATGGTCTTGCCTGAAAGCTGTGAGATTTGAACCTGAAAGGGGGCAGAGAAATTTTCAAATGCTTTCTGGATCGACACAGTGCCGAATTATTTTGGGACTCCGATCTCCTGACAAACTGGAGGCGGTGCGGGAGGAAAAAGCATATGCAAATGGAAACTATCGCTCCAGCATAGATCCACTGCAAAGGAAAAGGTTGCAGATCTGTAGAGGGGCCGAATGATCATTTGCATCAGAAAAACCCCTGCCCCGCTGCCTTTATGGAGTAAATCGAGAGAGGCCAATGCTTGGAGCACATCCAGGGTCTCTGTCGCGGGAGAGAAGTCTGGGCAGTTGTTAAGAAAGTCTTCAGAATATCTGCACAGGCCCCCAGCAAGTCGGAGAAGAAGCCGACCATCAATTGGCGGCGTAGGCGCCAACGCTACATAGTGGGGGTTTTGCCGAACATTAGGAGCTGGAGCAGGATCGGCCGCAGTTTGAAACCCAGGCCTACTTGGCGCTGAAACTCCAAAGGAGAGAGCCGCTGTCAAGTCGCGTTTGCTCCAAGGCCATGGACTGTGATAAATGTTGAGTTTACCAGCATAAAGAGCTGCAGAGGGGCGAAAGGGACCCTTGAAAAGCTGAATTGATCGTTGTTTCTCTTAATGTTGCATCTGCCTTTTCAGATCCACATAGCAAGGACTGAGCGGAGCACATGGCGCAGGGTCAATGTCTTTCGTGGCAATCTGGTGCGGCGTGAGAGTTGCAGAAGAAAGAGCCACCGACAAAACCCTAGTCTCCATTTCGTCTTTTCTTTCGTAATCGATATCTTCATATGTTGAACACAAAAGTAGTGGCTTGGCCCGGCTTTCGACTAACTACTCGCACGACGAGCTACGACCTGCCTCCGGGATCGAACACAAGACCGGCTCCGTCATTACGGGCGAATTTACCACTACGCGCTTCCACGACCTCTTCGAGGAGCTGCTGCTCTAAGTAATTATCAAATTTTATCTAATATTTTTTCCTAACTTCATCCACTTTTTACAAGCTTGCTAGAAATATTGGGTAAAATATAATGCTATAATATTATATTTTGCTCAATATTTCCCCTCAATTGGTCCATTTTTATTGTAATTTTTCTTTATATTTGGAGTTTAAAAATAAACAAACTCATGGGAAATATTAGGTAAAATGTAATATCTAGGTGGGGGTTGATGGGAAATATCATGTAAAATGTGATAATATTTACATTTTCATTAGTAATACCATAATATTATATTTTATCCACTAGTTATAATGTTTAAAATTTTGACTAGGTCAAATTAAAATAAAATTAAAAATAATAAAATAGAATAAATAAAATAAATAAAATAAAATAAATAATTATATCAATTGAGCCTAAGAAGTTCATTAATTGAGTGCTCATTCTACAACCCAATAGTTGTAATGTTTAACATTTTGACTAATCAAACAAAAATGAAAATAAAGATAATAGAATAAAAAAAATAAAAAAAATAAAAATAAAAATAATAATTATATTTATAATTATAATTAATTCATTAATTCTCATTGTACGATATGTAAGTTTGTAAGTTTCTCCATCCCTTTATTCCCCTATAAAATAAAAATAAAAGTTAAAAATTATGTTCTCACTGAATGTGTTGTAAAGTAATTAAAAGTAAAAAATGTGTGAGTAAGATGTTTAAATCATATAATTTGGTTATTAATAAAATATTTTAATACTAATTAATATTGACATATACTTAAAAATTATGTTAATAATAAAAAAACATTACAATTTGAGTCATAAAATGTCTAAATGTACATGTTATGTAAAAAAAGTTAATTTCAATTGATACATTATATATCATTTTAAAAATTTATCTTTATATCATGAAAAAAATGATTTTTATGATTAAAATGTTTATTTGGCTATATATATAGTCTATTTAGCATTCAAAAATACAATTTAAACAGTGAAAAATAACACATTATATTTTACATTCGAAATAAGTTTGCATGTGAGGAAATAGATAACTATTTAATTTGGGTGTAGTTAAACCAACCTAGATCCATATTAACTACGGATGTACAAAGTGTTGAGAGGGATCAAATTTCTTGAAATGCAAATCAATTTTCAAATGAAAAGAGATATGATTCATTTGATCTCTTGGTAGATCTTGACTTAAGATGAATCTAGGATGTACTTAAATCAACCAAGATCCATCTAGGATGTAATGTGTAAATTAATGATATTCAATGTGCAAATATCTTTGACTAGCTTCTGTTTGTGTGGTTTACATAAACATGTAGAAGTTATAATGATAAGGGTAAGAATTGATCTTATTTTATGCAAGTATGAAACCAACCCAATTATAAATATTAAATATTATATATATAGAATTGTCTTAATAACTTTTTGGAGTTTTTGGTCAATATTCTTAGAGGAATCTAGGTGAAAAAATTTTTTTGATTTATTTTTCTGATCTAATTTGTCTAAAATCCAGCATGAATTTATTGAAATCACGAGTTTTATGGGTAAAATATGCACAATCGAAGTTCTCTAGGGATTTTTTAGGGTTTTGAACCTATATATGCAATCAATAAACCACTTTAAATAATACAAATGAAGATTTCACCTCAAAGTTCTAAAAAATTAATTAGAAAAATTATATATATATATATATATATATATATATATATATATATATATATTCAAATTTCACATACAAATACATAAAATCTATACATAAAATCTAATTGTCAATTAGAATTATCTTAAGTAATTAGCAAAATATATAAATAATTGGATACTTATAAATATTTCTATGTTAATTTAGTTTGAAACTTTGTAAACCCTATATCTATAAACTAGCATGATATTAAAAATTTCATTCAAATATTAACAATTTTACTCAAACCTTGTAAGAGTGTGACTTCTTTCTTTTTCATATATATAAATAATTATAAAATAATTTTCTAAGTTTCATTTTTTTTTTTTAAATATTTAAATAAATATTAATATGAAATATTTTAAATTAAAAAATCTAATATTCAATCCTTTGAAATAACCTAATATAGATAGACGAGGACATATTGTAGACCTTAATGGTATAGTGGTAGTGCCTAGGCCTTTACTTCTAAAATACAAATAAAATAAAATTAAATGGATTCCAGAAAACACCTCTATGTTTTTACTTTAAAGATTACATAACATAATAATCTATTGGTATTAGATATATCTTTGGTTTAAATCCTTTGAAATAACCTAATATAGATAGACGAGGACATATTGTAGACCTTAATGGTATAGTGGTAGTGCCTAGGCCTTTACTTCTAAAATACAAATAAAATAAAATTAAATGGATTCCAGAAAACACCTCTATGTTTTTACTTTAAAGATTACATAACATAATAATCTATTGGTATTAGATATATCTTTGGTTTAAATTTTACAGAAATTGATAATATATTCATGTTATATATATCTTATAATATTTCGGGATTTTTTTTTTTCAAATATTTTATAAGAAAATAAAATTATATGGTTTTATTTATTTATTTTTTAACTGTTGGAGGCTCGTTCTTGAGTTTCTCTTTACTTAAGATGGGTGTATCCCTTTTGTTTTTTTTGAAGAGGTAAAGACGTTGGATTTGGTGGAGAGGAATGGAGAGTTTTTTTATTAGGAGGTAAATTTATATTTTTACGAGAGATTTTCTTGGAGCAAAGAGACACCTTGAGGTAGGTTTCGATTTTACCAGTACACTTAATGATTCTATCTGATGTTATTGATGTTATCATGAAGTTTCTCTTCTTGGTAAAGTATTTAGGCATGAAGGTAGAACTGATAAAGATGGTTTATCTTTACCATCTTTATTTTATTCTCTAGTGTATAAATAACAATAAGAGATTTATTGTTACCTTATATAAATATCTATAAAATAGTAACAATGAAATTTATTGTTATTTTGTTAATGCTATATAAATATTTATAAATAATAACTTGCTTATATTTGTATGTCTTATTTTTAAGAATTGAATAGTTTAATCTCAAAAAGAATTGAATGTTTGAATCATTAGGCCTATTTAGGTTTGACAATTGGTTTTATGAATTAGGAACAAATAAGTGGATCAAAGCAGCCCAATTTCCTTTGTTTTTAAATTTTAAAAGGTTTGGAATTTTTTGGTGAGAAATGAATATATTTCTATCATTGAGTAATATTTCAATCTTTATGAGAGAATTTATTAGAGCCATGAGGTCACAATGAAGTAGCAATAAAAAATGTGGCTACACATAGAAAGGTTTTACTAGATGATCTCATGGTTCATGTGCATATAAATAGATATGATCTCATTTCTATGTTCTTCAAATTATAGCTTGGAGGGTTAACTCAAATGGTCATTAATGGTCATAATTCAGATATGAAATCTCTCTCTTGTATATAGTTGAAGTGGGTTGGTTGAAACATAGAAACTATTGGTTTATCTTGGTTACCACTGATTGATGATGATGATTATGGTGAAGACTCTAGGAATTTTCGATGCTTTATTATATGAGAAAATAGAAAAATAAACATTTAAAATTATATTGCTAATCTTAATTAATATTCAATAAATAAGAAAATAAAATATCACCCAAGTCTCTAGAGATTTACTATGCATTATTAATATATGAGAAAATAGAAGAATAAACCTTTAGCACTATATTGATAATGTTAATTAATATGAGATAAATAAGAAATAAAATATGAAAGATAAAATAATTAAAACATAATTTATTAGAATCATTTTAAAATATTAAATAGAAATATTGTAAAATAAATACAATTAAGTTTAGCTGAATTTTCTACGTTATAAGAATGTTCTGGGAAGGAATATGGTTGTATCGTTTTATATTTTTAATTGGAGAAAACACAGATTCATTTGGTAGAGAACTTTCCATTCCTTAAATATCAATGTTTTTTTTCTGTACATTTTAGAAATACCTCTAATAATAATATGTGTAATTTTTACGTAATAAATAATTTGATTAAGAAGATTGAGAATGTTGATAAAGAATTTTTTATTAATAAGATTGAGAATGCTGATAAAGAACTTTCTAATTATTAGGAATTAAAGGGGAAAACTAGGGGTATAATGGTAGCATTAAAGATGTGAGAAATATTATAAATATACTTCCACGTTATGATTATGATCATAGCTTAAATGATTGAGATGAAGCATTTCTTGGTGAAGTTTTTGATGGAATTTAGCGAAGAGGATACGCATATTCCTTATTCATTCGAATAAAATGTAAATTTTGATGCTTCTTTGAAATTCATGAATAAATTTTCATATTTTTCAAATATTTCTCCAGAAATAATCATCCTGATTTCCATGTAACTTTTTTGACATTTTATTAACAAATAAATATATATTTATAGTAATATTTGTGGTATTACTAGATGCCAAAATAGTTATAAATTAACTAAAATATAAAGTGTGTTAAAAAAAACCATTGAATGGTAAAAAAACCATAAATGAGTATTAATATTAAGGTTGATTTTAAAGATTTTCTTGTAATAATATTTATTTTATAGATTTATTGATAGAAAATGTTGTATATATAATTTTGTAAAAAAATGGTGTTATTAGTAACATTACTTTTTAATTTATAGTTTGATTTTAAGGTTTTGTTTGTGATAATACTTATGGTTAAGGCCAAAATTTTAAACAAATTATATTTTTAAGCTTGAAAAGGAAGGACTTTATTGTTAGGGCTATTATGTTTTTTATTATAATTAGAGGAATCAATGATGAGGTTAGTCTTGTGACATGGGGTCAATTTTAGCTGTTACCATTATATCTATGAGGTTAGTCTTGTGACATGGGGTCAATTTTAGTTGTTACCATTATATCTATGGGGCTTACGATCTATCTTCTTCTTCATAGACCTAAATACTTTGGGGGATTTGAGCCTTAAATCTCTTTGTTTGCACAATAGTCATATCACAATGATCTCCAATTGAACTTCACCTCAAGAACTCTATTGTTAGGAACACTTTTTGATTTATGGGTTAATATTTTTTTAAGAAAATTATATATATTTTCAAGGTAGTTTAGAAAGAGATATAAATTTAATTCAAAAAAAGGAATTATGGGTAATATTAATTTTTAATTTGGAGATTAATTATTTGAGGTTTTTGATTCATAAATATGAATTTTGGGGATATAGTTTTTTTGTATGAGATTATAATTTAATTAAGTTAATATTTGCATTTATATTATATTGAAAATAAATATTATTGACATCAAAGGATTCCAAATAAAAAATAAATTTACATATTAAAATAGCATATTTTGATACCTTTTAGGTGATATATGAAATGCCTTCTAACTCCTCACTCCTCACATTTAAGGAGAAATGATTTTCTGAATATTCAATATTGCACAAGTCGTCCTAGCTAGTGGACATGTTAGTCCCTTGACCCCCGATGCACGTTGCTCATTTGAAGACATGAAACTCAGTAATTGAGAAAAATAATAAGGTCTAAAATGGCTATAGGATCTAAGATTAAGAAAAAGGATGAGCTAAGGAAGGAAGTGGGATGTGCTCAGGAGCCGAGGAGTTGAGACAAATATAAGCGAAAGGAAGAGCAATTTTTTTATTTTGTTTTGATTCTTGTGGGGGGTATAACATTGTGACAAGTTTGACTTTATTGATCTTGCGCAGATCAAATTATAAGAAGTATTTACACCAATTTTGAATCAAGTTGATCCGCTATAAAATATTGATTGGTTACCTTTGTTATAACATACATAAAACCTATTGAGTAGTGAAATTCCTAAACCACTTATTTTTTCATATTTGTGACAATTTTGGAGGTCGATTGGTATTTTGTTTACACAACAGGGTCGAGTTAAGTGAAGACGGACGAGATGAAGGTGAACCAATCCAAGATAGTTAAATTAGGGCTAAGATGAAGTGGAATAAGGTATGAGTTGAAGGAAAACAAGGTCTGAGTTGACACAGATTCGAGCTAAGGAAGACTTCCAAGGTAAATTGTTTCTTTTTTTTGTGGTATTATGTGTTTTTACCCCATCTTTTATTGAGGAGGTTGGTTAATATTTAGACCATAGGCCTGTAGGGAACATTAAAATGAAGTTCCAACATATTTTTAATCGATAAAAAAGTTTGGTAACAATAAGGAAAAAGCTCTAGTGTGGATGCAAGGTATCAGGAGGGCAGATTTTCTTTTGAATAGAAAATAAGCCCAAATATTGATAGTGATAAAAAAATTACTAAGCTGAATGGAGTTTCATAGGATTTGTTTTGAGTTGAAAAGATGATCTATGCAACTAACTATTGGGGTTTTTTTATTATGATACCTATAAAGAGGAGCCTGAAGTTACCGTATATAAGTGAAAAAAGAAGAAGTGGCAGAAGAAGTCAAACTTTTCTCAAACAGGTCTAATGTGAGTCCTTGTGGGAATTTTATGGTGAACATAGATATTTGAAAGCTGGCCTATGTTTTTGATGTCATGTGAGAGTAATAAGTGACTGTGTTATTACCAATTGTAGCTAAAAAAAATTTGAAGAGTCGGGCCAAGTTAAAGGGTACAACGAAAGAGTATAGGAAGGATAGGTGGCTATGACCAGGGTTGAAGGTTTAAACCTAATAGGGGAATGGTTGGGTGACAAATCCTATTGAAGAAAGGAAATTTGAATGAACCATGAGAATTTGTGAAGTATGTTGAAGAAGTATGTTGGTGTGTACAAATTGCTGAGTTGGTGGTCAAATGAGGGGATTAGAGTCCTCTGTAGATTGGTGCTAAAAAGTGGTTGAGGTTTTTCTTAGATAGGGGACCGAAATATCATGTAGGTTGCTTCTTGAAAAGTTGTAAGTTGGTGCTTACTTCTGTAAGGAATTTTACAACATACTTACAAAGACAAATTGTATAAGTGTTTCTTATAAAGATTGATGTTTCGTAATTTATGTGCATTTAATATTTTAAAATAAAAAAATTGTTAAAAGTAAGTAAATACATTTCAAACGTATTATAGTAATATTTGATACAATACAAGAATACACATTTTTAGAAAGATTTTTTTTTTTTTTTTTATATTAAAAAAACTGACATAAGCTCAAAAATATATGCAAATGAATTTATTTAATTTGGAAACATGAAATTAAGGAGGAAAATTTTATGTATACACAGATAAAAGTATTATTCCTCCATATATGTTTGAAGCCATGGTTATCAGCACAAAATCCATCTATGGAATGGATGGATTCACTCGTTGTTAATCCGAATAAATATACAAAAACTTTCAATGCAGTTCAAGTGTTTTGATTTATTGTTAAAAAATGGGATAAGAAGGGTTCAATTTTAAAAGTGTAGATATTTAATGAAGAAATATTGTTACGTATGTTCATATTTACATGGATATAGAATTCATTGAGGTATCCAAATATAATTCAATATTGTCACACATTATTATACATGTATACAACAACTTAGTTGTCACTAGGTTTCCATTTTATTTAGGGCATGCTTTGAAATGATGTATTTTGTAATCCAATCTAGTAACAAAGAGAGAAATTTTCTCATGTTAGATACCTAATCCTCGGGTTAGTGCATGTTATGGTGATTAGTTATTAAATTCCAAGAAAACCTGAAAAATGACTCAACTTTTTTTTTATTATATTATTATTTACATATTGTACATCATTATTTGTGATCATTATAATGTAGTTGATTTTCATTTTCCTCTAAATTTTGTGTCTAACAGTGGTATCAGAGCATTTCTTTGAGGAATATCAAAGCTAAGGTTAAAATACTCCGTCGAAAAGAATGAACCACTTATTTTGTGAGATTCTTGTGCGCTCTTGTTCATGCATGTTTTATGCTTGTTTTTTTGGCATGTTGTAGATGGTGTAAGTGGATTGAAGATTACATGAAGAATATGTTAAAACATGCACATGATAGTATTGGCAAGGTACATTGGAAAATTAGTATGCCTCCAAGACTGAGCGACTTTGACCATGGATTCTAACTAGTATGACTAGACTGTCCATTTGTTATTTTTGAATACTTCCTTTTATTTATATTACGAGAAAACCCTTAACTTGGCGAAAATTCTTTATAATTTTCTTTTGAATCTGGGGCTACGTAAATTATCCTTTG
Organism: Pinus albicaulis; assembly: GCA_034641835.2. Classification (NCBI taxonomy): domain Eukaryota; kingdom Viridiplantae; phylum Streptophyta; class Pinopsida; order Pinales; family Pinaceae; genus Pinus; species Pinus albicaulis. Next base: position 13,968 of record JAXQQM020064173.1, read on the forward strand.
AATAATCTATATATACTGTTGGCTACAATCAAAATCTGCACAGTGGTGAGCCCTGAAGTGTATTACATTTTCCTTCCCTAATCATTCTGTTTCTGGGTGTAATATTTATATTTTGTATACTAAATCATACATTTATCTCAAGTTATACCTCTTGTATGTTCATGTTCCTTTCACGATACATGACATAAAATATCTGGTTATCACAACATTTTCTGGTGCTCTATCTCTATAGTTAATTCTTCATTGGTAACTTTTCAGTTAAATTGATTCAAATCTCTTTGATTTACTTATCAGTGCATTGTTTTTTTAATTTGGAGTTATTCTTGCAAATGACCACCAAGAAAGTACAATATGTTCTCCCTTGATATCTAAAACTAAATAGGATTCATGCACAAAAGCAAGGGTATCCTAATGCTTATGTTTTAAAATTACTTATGCGCAAATCAATGCCATGTGACCAAATTTCAACCACTTTATAGGCTTAAAAACTGGAGCTTTTATTCTAATTTTTCTTCAATAAAAAACCTATAGTAGTATTTTGCATGGAACACTTAGAGAATATGAGGCTTCCAACTGCCATGAACGAAGGAATTGATTACTTGTGAAGGAAACTCTAGCCTCTTTTCCTTGTTTTTTGTTTTAATTGGTTGGAAGAAGATAGAATATATAAAAGTGGCATATATTAAAGTTTTATTTGTCAAATTTGATTAAAAACTAGAAAAATATTTAGGGTGTTTTTTTATCTGATATATTTCATTGTAATTGGGTACACTTTCGGTGGTAGCTGACAACATTTTTTCAAAGTTGATTGCAAGCATTTTTATGATAAGAAGTTGGATAAAATGATGAGACTCGATGGTCTTTTATAATTATTAAGAAATATAATGATATCTGTTGTTTATATCACAATATAAATTACAAAATGATGCCATGTTTGAAATTAGAAATTGTTTGCAAATGCACAAGAGAAGATTGAGTTTCTGAAACTTGAATCCCAATTCCAACAAGATGAATTTCAACAAGAGTTATTTTTTTCAAAACAACTCTCTTTTTTTATTTTGAATCCCATCAAAAATACATTTCAAGAGAAAATTTAGATGCAACTCAATGCCATGTTAAATGTTTCAAAAAAGAATGTGTATGTGAGGGTAAACTTATAGTTCCCAAAGCATTCGTTAGACCTTTGGAAGAAATTATTTTTAATAAAAATATAATTTGTGTGATCATAATGTTTTTTTTCATGTTATTGATTTTTCAAAGACTATATTGTTTTGTATTCTTACATTTTTGGATGATATTGTCTCACAAAAAATTGTTAGATGTCAATATTGTGACAAAATTGTACATGATAAAGATAAATATTATCATCTTAATCCTTGTGAAAATTGTGTAAAGAAGAATCATCATTCAAAGAAATGTTTCAAGCATAAGACTACTATAGGAGAAAAAAATAATTTTGGATGGATTGCTTATTGGGATTTGTTTAAAATTGCTAAAAAAATTTACATGTCACACCACAAGTTATGTTTGAGAGTATTCACCAGTATTGCAATGAAGAGTACTTCATATTCTCCTCTTGTATCTAATAAGAGGGGAACTGATGGTCTACTACATGTTCAAATATTTTTCAAGTGAGCCAAAGTAAAAGATAATTAGAGTTGTACTGCTACAATCTACAATCCAAGTTCTGAAAATATATTTTGTTGTAGACAAAATTGTTTTGATTGATGCTCTATGACAATGAGCATGATTACATGTCTTTGGCATGTAAATTTTTTTGAAGGAGCACTTCCATTAATAGAAAATGCCTGAATAGGAATCATTGGAAGAACTATTCTGATAGTTACAAATTTGGTTTGTTTGAGAAACTACTTTGATATTTCGAGTTGATGGTCATCCTTAAACCATCATTTGTTGATACCTTGAGTTCTCCCATATTTTGTATCGTTTATGATTTTCTCTTAAAAACTAGGAGAGAGCTTACTCATTCATTGGCTAAGAAATAATTGTTTTTTGCATTTTTAGCTCTCATTCTTGGAATTTGATACATCCCTTGGATTAATGCAGGCTAGGAATTGGGAATATAGTTTGGGTTAGTGTGTGTGTTATGGTGATTAGTTATTAGAGTCCAAGAAAACCTGGAAACTAAATCAACAATTTTCTTATTGTATTAATATGTACACATTGTACATAATTCTTTTTAATCATTATAATATAGTTGATATCACTTTCCACTAATTTGTGTGTCTGAAAATCCTTGAATTTATAATAAACCAACTATTGAGTGGTATAAACAGATCATCACCTTATTGGTAAGTTCCCTCTAATTTCATTAGTATTAGATCTTATCAATATACTTGAATTCTCAACTAATCTTTTAATAAAGAGAAAATCCATGTATACAGTAGAGCCACCACACTTATCCCATTGAAGTATACAAATAATTAAACAGTAGAGATAGAGACATGTTTAGGATCCATCTCAAGGAAGGCTACTTGTTTTTAATAAAGAGAAATTCCATGTATAAAGTACAACCACCACACTTATCCCATCAAATTATAAAAATAATTAAACACTTATCCCATTGAATTATAAAAATAATTAAACAATAGAGATAGAGATATTTTAAGGATCCATCTCAACGAAGGCGACTTATTTAGGAAGGAAGTATATAGTACAACCACCACACTTATCCCATTGAATTATAAAAATAATAAAACAATAGAGATAAAGATATTATTTTAAGGATTCATCTCAAGAAAGGCCGCTTATTTAGCAAGAAAGGGCAGTCATAAACACTTTTCTCATATGGAGTCTAATGAGAAAAGACCTATTATATGTTCAAACTTAGTCATATTTTCATTTAGGTTGCCATCCTTTCCAATTTGAAAAAAAGATTTGAAAATTTAATATATATATATATATATATATATATATATATATATATATATAAGTTTAGATGGTCACTAATCTCAATAATATTATCTGATTGAGAAAAAATCAATAATGTAAAATTAGATAAATTTCATTGTAAAAACCAATTATAAATAATAAATAATATGTTTCAAGAAAATAAGAGAAAACATCCTTCATATATTTTGACCTACATAATTGATTTTGGAAAAAAACCTCACTTACCGATACGGAACAGGAGTTACTACCTTGTTGAATGCATGTCATGACGATGCGTTACATACAATGCACCTGTTGAGGAGCAGAGAGAGTCCAATTGATTATTTCTTTTGAGGAGCTGGATTATGAGTCCTCTGCCGGGAGTATTCAACCGGGAATCAATTAGGAAGGAAAGGAAGAATAAGCCTTTTTACTTTTGCCGTCAGCCAAGCCCACCGATTAATTGATACAGCCTGTCTTCTGCGGTTGTTAAACACCATGTTGAAGCACACACATGGTGTATGAGGAAGATGAGCACACACACATAAGAGACTCAACACAATGAAGGATAAGCGTGAGGCTTTCTTATTTTCCATTATACAAAGATGTACATTTATAGTACAATGGTGTGACTCTTGGTTTCACATTCCAAGGTCACTTGGACTCCACTGTGACTTTTCGCATTCCACACCTACCCATGTAGGATTAGGTGTTCCAACATCCCCCCTTAATCCGAAGGGGTATGTGTGAGTCCAAGAAAAGAGTTGTAATACAAATCTGCAAAGTATACGTGGCAGCACTTGGGCTGAATCAACTCTCTGAAATGTTGGAAAAAAGAGGTGGTTTAAGGATGACCACCAACACTGGAACGCAAAACTTGTTGCAGTTCTCGGAACTCTTCAAAGGCGAGTAGAGAAGCACGCACAGAGATGAAGGAGACATAAAAAGGGGAGACCTTCAACCTAAAGAAAGGAGGTTTACTACTGTGGTGGTTTTAGGTTATCCACTAACCGAAAATGATGGTTTTAGGTTATCCACCAACCAAGGATGATGGTTTTAGGTTATCCACCAACCGAAGGTATGCTCATGGGCATCCGTGTCTCTGGCTACATCTCTGAATCCTAAATGACGAATTGTGGCTCAGGCTCGCTTGAACTGCTGGCTACAACTCTGAACATGGAATGAGAGATTGTGGCTCAGGCTCGCTTGATCTGTCATCGAAGCTTGTACATGACCACCATTTTCCCCCCTGTTAGGGACAAGGTGAGATGATGGCGAAAACTCAACTGCAAGTTTGCTCAATATTCGTGAACAAGTTCTAACATGTGTCGTAAACATCTTCTTGGCTGCTGATGCCCATTGCCAAGAAGCGATCCATCCAAGATGAATCTTGGTTCTTGTAGGAGGCTTGTTTCTGAAGCATCTATCTGAAGAATGAGTGTGCCGACCACAGTGCTTGCATTGGTGAAGATCAAAACAATGATCTTTCATATGGCCAACTCGATCACAGTGTTGGAATTTCTCAATCTGTTGTTGTTGTGGAACAGGATCTGGAACAGCTGCAGGTGAATTGTCATACATGAATCCGGCACTCTGAAATATGATGGGCTTGGTGTAGTCTGGAATATGAAAGGTCACATCCTTGTCATATCCAAGACCAGTTCGGTGCTTGTTGTGGACAAGCTCTTCCCAAGGTCTGATGATGGGCTTGAGAAGTGCAGGCTGAGCTGCTGCATCTGCATGTACATCTGCTCTTGTGCAATGAACTGAATGAGGATCAACTGCAACTTTATCTTCTTTCTTCTGATGAGAGTCCTTCACAATCTTCTGAACAGAAACAGGTTCAGAATGGTGACTCTTTTGCTGAAGTTCATCTTGTTGGAGCTGAGATTCCAACTGTAAAAACTCAATCTTCTCATGTGCATCTTGTAAACAACTGTGAATTTTACAAAGAGCATCCTTGCTCATTTTTATCATGTCATCAACATTTGAATGAATGAGGTCATTCAACAACATTAATGCCTCATTGATTTTGGCCATTTTCAACAATTTAGGCTCAAAAATGAATGAAAGGGTGTCGGCTTCAACCGAAAATGCACCCGTTTACAATGTGACGCAACAAGTACAAATGACTCCAAAGAATTCTCAAAGCACAAAATCTGCTCCTCAAATGATGGAGGGCAATCAACAATCCAACAACTCAAATACTGATTCCAACTATGAATGAAGAGGCAAATTCCACTCAAAATACAATGTCAGCTCAATACATATCTCTGCAAAATATTTGCAGCTGAAAACACTATGCAAAAACACTTTAAGGCAACTGAATTTTCCTTCAAAGCGCTGTTTTCAATTATGGCAAACTGTCTTCAAATGCAATTCTTCAAAAAATCACCCTTCAAATCAATGCCACAAATCATTAAATGCAAGACTTATCTTTTCTCTTCTATGTTTTCTGTCCATTTGCTTCACATGTCATTTTCTCTTCATTTCTGCTGTTCAAATTTTCTGGTCTTCAATGTCCTTCCTCTCTCTCTCTGCTGTTTTTTTTTTTTAATTAATTAAAAAATGGGAATAATTAAAAATGAGGGGAATGGGATTAATTAAATGAGGGGAAATTTAAAAAGGGTGGGAAATTTATTGAAATGGGAGGGGAGGGAAATTTATTGGAGAGAAGGGAGGGTATTATATAGAAGGGTTTATTAATGGGGGTTTAATTAAAAAATTTAAAGGTTATGAGAAGGGGGGTATTGTAAATGGAGGGATTTTTATTTTTTATTTCTTTTTAATAATAAAATATGAAAAAGTGAAAATGAATTAAATGGAGAGGTTTTAATAATAATTTTTTTTTTTAAGTGGAAATGTATATACGTAAGGGAGGGATGGAGTGATGTGGGAGGGGTGAGGGGAAAGGACGTGAGGGAGCGTGAGAGGGGGTGGGATGAGGGCCGGCTGTGAGGGGGTGGCCGTGTAGTGTAGAAAGGCCGAGTGTTCATGGGAGAGGGGACGGGTAGAGGAGAGTGTGATGACGTATTGCAGTGAGGTGTGGCAGAGCGTTGGGAGAGGAGGGGTCGGGGAGCGTTGGGAGCGGAGTGGGCGGTGTGAGAAGGTAGATGCCATGGGAATGTGAAGGAGGTAAGGAGTTGTAGGTTGAGCGTAGGGAAACCGTGAGGTGTGGAGAGGCTGCACTGTTGTGTTTGCAGAGTTAGAGGGGAGGCGCCATTGCAGAGGCCGAGGGGCCTGAACTCAAAAAAAAAATTTAATTTTTTTTTTAATTTTTAATTTTTTTTTAAACAGAGAGCAAAGGAGTAAGAATAGCAGTAGATTTTTTTTTTTCTTCCAAATATCGAGAAGAACTTTTCTGGAAATTATATCAGTAAAAATTCTAGAATTTTGCAGGAATCTTCGAATGAAAAACTCAGAAATTCTTTTACATTAAAACCAGAAACCTCTTCAGAAACCCAATTTTAAAACACTATTCCAGCAGCTCTTCAATGCAGAAATTAATAGAAATTGCAGGAAAAATGAGAATGAAAACCTTCAGATGGGCAGTGATGCCTTTCCTTCAAAACCAATTTTTGAATGCTTCTTCTTCTTCAAAGCAGATTTCTGAATGCTGCAGAATCACTGAATGCTGCTCCTCTTCAAAACACCTCTGAATGGCGGAAAAAACACTACTGCAAAAACTCTCTAAATGCTGCAAAAATGCAGATATGCACAGGCCATAAACACAAAATGGCTCACTCAATGTGGAGCAGGGCCAGCAATCGCCCGCTCTGATACCATGTTAAACACCATGTTGAAGCACACACATGGTGTATGAGAAGAATAAACACACACACACAAGAGACTCAACACACAATGAAGGATAAGCGTGAGGCTTTCTTATTTTTCCATTATACATGATGTAAATTTATAGTACAATGGTGTGACTCTTGGTTTCACATTCCAAGGTCACTTGGACTCCATTGTGACTTTTCGCATTCCACACCTACCCATGTAGGATTAGGTGTTCCAACGGGATTTCTCCACTGCGACCCGAAGAAGGGCGAGGAGAGCCAGTTGGGAGCGCCCGGTCCCACGGACGGAGGGGGGGGACAACTGATAGAACCCCGACGGATGGAGGGCACGCAAGAGGGAGGAGATGAGTCCTAAGAATAATGAGTGAGTCCACCGAGAGAGCCATCCACGGGACACAGGCAGGAAACACCAACACTGCGAGGATTTGAGTGCACCAATGAGTGAGTGATTTGATCGATGGCCAGTTGAGAGGGAGGGTCCTTCGGACGGACGGAAAGAGGGGGCCAGAGGAGCAGATAGAACCCCGACGGAAGGAAGGCAGGCAGGGAGGGAAGGAGGTTAGAGTGAGTGCCAGAGGGGATTTCCCGATAGCCCGTGACCAGGATGGTGCTCTGAATTACCTGTTTTTTATCGATCCACCATGTTTAGGAAGTTGTTGCCACAGCGAAGAAGGGGACTATCAATGGGGAATAATCACAGGATAAGTCAAAGTGAAAGAAGTGCCGACCCCCATTCAATCTCTTCTTAAATTCTGGTTGTATCAAATCAAAGAGGGCAGTTCCCACGATCCCACGACTGGTGTAATCTGTCCAAAATAAATGGCTCAAGCAAGTAGGGTGAACAAGGTCCTCCCTCCATGCACGAAGAGCATATGTGCCTCTTGGACCCTTAAAAAGGAGATTCTATTAGGCAGAAATGGCGAATGAGTCTTTTTTATATAACGGGTAACCGAGCGAAGTTGGGTAGCGCAGTGTAATATCCCATCGTGATTATCCCATCCCCGTGGAGTATCTGAGTGTCCCCAAGCCCAGCCAATGATCCATCCGAGCTCTAACTGGCAATTGTCATTATGCCTCTGTGAGGTGCTTTTCCTTATAGGCCACGCCACCTTGAAGTAGTGAATTCCCTACTTTGCACCAAGGCGAGGCAGGGCTCTTAAAGGGAAGGGTGCTTAGCAAGTTAGGTATAAACTGATTCATGGCCATTTAGCCCCATGGAAACACAAATTTGAACCTTATATAGCCCCGGGGCATGGAATTAATAAGATTGGAAAGTAAGGTTCGTAAAGAAGAATCCTGAATAACCTAAGGGGGTATGGTGGCACAAAGGGGTTACAGTTACCAACAGTTGTGGAATTGTCGAATCGGAACTGCCCTATGAATTAACTACTGCCAGAACTGATGAGATGAGCTGGGGGTCAGCAAGCACTTAGACTATTAGTATTACCTCTGCCTACTTGCATTACTTTATTTGCGACAGCGACCAACTAACAACCCGTCGTCTTCACCAACCTTACTATCTCTCACTTACCCAACTTAGGAATGCCCCAACCTCTTGCTGAATGAATGCTTTGTAGGTGCGGCACTTAGAACTGAACTATTGATCTTGACTCTTACCAACGGTAGCCAAGTTAGCTTAGCAAGCGAGAGTATTTATCCGGTTATACCAGAGTTTCTTTCTATTACTGGAAGCGGGAAAGACTCATTTTTTAGAATATGCTCGCTCTTTGATAAGCCGCATGCAATTCGTTGTTGGATGGGAGGGAAAACTCCAAGAGAAGAGCTTGCTTCGTTAGACTTACTTGGGATTGAGGGGGACTTAGACGGCTGGCTGGAACAGCTTGCTGAACCGTAAGAGCTGGTATTAATGGGATTATTGGAACTTGCATTACAACCCATATTATATAGGGGGGATAATTTGAACTACTTGCTTTTATTATGATCACCTGGATATACACTAGATGCCGAGGAACAATTGCTTTTATTACAATAACCTAAGAGGATAAAGACTTGATAACTCGCGAAAGAACCGAACCGCTAGAGATAGAGCTGGATATAGAGCCCGTGAAGCCACCCTATGCGAGAGCCACCAAACTTTTTGAACTTATCGAACTGCTAGTTTGGTTATAGCCCACGTACCACCAGAACAGACCGCGCATATTAGTTCCCCCTCACTCACGGGGCGTAGAGGTAGGTCCTAGCTGGCCCTGTACGAGATACCGACTATAAAAGAAAAGCCTAGCCCACGTATCAATCACTCTAACAGCATGTCTTTCCCAGCAGCATAGTATGGGACTACTGCTTTTTCAACTAGCACTGGCAAAACAGCAACAGATGGGGCTTTACCCGCTAAGTAGGAACTTGACTGGATGGCTTGAAATGCTTTAAAAGCACCGCATTTGCAGTCGTTCTAAGGTGCAAATGAGGTCACATGATGATGCAATGGGGTGCATAAAATGGGTTATGAATGGTTTCATTAGTCTTTTCCGAACCAAAATACCACTGGAGGAAACGAGGTTACCACTTGCATTCCATTCTACCTCTACTCTATGATGGAGCTACGCCAGTGGAAGCAGGTCTATTGGCCGGTAGATCACATGTCAAATATCGACGGGTTTACCCGAAGTCACGGGCCTTGCAATTCCTTAACGTGTAAGGGCCTTGCCATGACTTATGTAATGTGCCCTGTTTTATTCCCTAAATACTATGCCTGCGACTTTGAACCCGTGTACACCTGGAAAGCCATTGTTACTGCCCCAGTTAGGAATATGCACACCTTTTCAGAGGTAATTATTCGTATTTGTTATTCGGTCGGTAGGGTGGTTTTAACCTGCTGGTGGGAGAGTGGAGGAACCTAGAAGAACGCCAAAAGGTCATTGACACCAATACTCCAGTTGTCATTGCCTTAGAGCAGCCCCCTCTACCTATTCTTCGACACCTCTATTGTTACAGAATATTGATCAATGTTATTACCTCAAGTGGATGGAAGGAATAAAGATGCGCTTTACATACAGTGAGAAAGCATTTGAGGAACAGAGTTAGAGTCCAATTGATTTTAAGAGAGTCAGCCTGTAAACAGAAAACAATAGCCAGAACCCTTTTTCCAAGTATCCACCAATAACCATGGGACAAAGAATTCAGCTAAGATGCTGATAACACGTCGCGGTTATATACGTTGATTTACATTTCGATGAGCATAGTCCAACTTGATGGATGGTTGGTGCTGCTTTGTTTATGATTCACAATTTTAGGGTCAAGCGGCCTGTAGGCGCCTTCGGGTCAATCCTTCGACAATGCTGCTATTATATATGTAATTATGCTTTTGGCTGGATCGAATTGAAATTATTTCTTCCCCTCAAATAGCTAGAAGGGAGGGGGTTTTCTCCTTCATAAGAGAGACTCAAGAACTAGAATTATATATGTAATTACACTTTCTTCCTTTTAGTTTAGTAAGTGGCAATTCCTCACCCATATGAATCGGTGAGTCGATGGCGGCCTTATAGTTCTTCAAGTTCCTCTCTTTTGGGGTAGGGGGAGAAAGTGAACTAAGAAATAGACTGGGGTGGGGTTTGCTACCCCCATACTAATCGAACACAGGCAGGGGAAGGGCTGGACCAACTCCAACCAATCGGCTCTACTCCCTCCAATCGGATTCTATCTCTTTCTGCCTGCAAGAGCGCCTTCTCGAATCTTTCCATTCCATATTCATTCATTCCAGCCAGAAAGAATCAATCCTAATCGTACTAAGGAAGGACCACTAGCTCAGACTAACTATAGAAGGACCACTATACTCTAATAGTCCAAGCAGCAGGGACATGTGGGATTAAAAGCGAGAGACAGTGGAGATCAAAGTTGGCTCGGCCCGCCCTTCCCTTCGTAGAGACAGGGAGGTAGGGTTCCATTTCCTCTTCTTTAACAAACCAAAGGAAGGTAGCAGAATGGGATGATATGTAGTGGTTATTATGCCATTCCTATAACGAACGCGGGAGTTAGCTATTCATCCAGTGCACTAATTGGATGGTGTATATAGAGGGAGAGGATGGCGCGGGATCGAATGGACTAGACCTATTCGTAATGGTGTCCCAATTCAACTAGGGTCCAACATCATTGATTGGACCGAGAGGAACCCATAAATATGCCTTGTGTGGGGGGGAGATGCGGCCAACCTGTTGCACTCGATCGGATTCAACAGGCGCCACTTGTTAATACATGGGTAATAGACGAAGACGGGAGAGTGGAACGTGGACCGACTCTGGGCAAGACTTAAAGCATGAGTTGCTTAAATACTACAATGGATTCGGTTCGAAAAGCAAGGTTAGAGCAAGAGCATGGAAATTGGGACAGTACCTGAGTTAGGAGAAGGAAAGCGGCAAAGCTGGATCGGCAGCTGGTTCGTCAGCTTCCATATCTAACAAATCATGTTCAAAATCCCAGGCTGGGCTTCTGGGCTTTCGGAATTTCGTCGTGGCCGCCAAGCTTCAGAAAAGTGACTACACCACTTATATGTTCACCTACCGGGGGATACGAGCGTTCCTTTACTATACGTAACACCCTACATCGTGCTCGGCTTGCACCTTATCTAAGTTCCACTAAACACCTCAAAGTTGTCAACACGATCCCATGACCTGAAGTAGCTCAAACCGCATATAACTGCACCAAGGAATGTTTTGCATGTGGACAAAGCTGGTCCCCATCCTGACACACACTGAAGGCAGCTAGACAACATAAATGAATCTAGATTAAGGCGATTTATGGAGCAAATGAAGTGACTACCCAAATGGGCTTAGGGAGAGTGACTATTGAATATAGCTTTATAGATCGCTATTGATGAAAACATAGGTATGGGGGACTGGAGATCTTCACTAGAACATTCACTAAAGGCACTAAATAAAGTTACCAGCTGCTCTAGGTGCCTTAAGTACCAAACTACAACTCCCACTCACCTCCCTCTCATCTTTTATCCCACACCCCAAACTCACAACGAAAGGATTCACTACTTATCGACGGCATTCACGAGGTATCATTTCTGATTTCAGTCACAAAGGAAGCCGTAGTTACAGTGACTATCACGGCTTCTCCCACAAAGGCGGATAAATAAAGTAGAGGCGGTGGAACTTCACACCATCTCCCAAGGGGCGGCAGATGATACAATGACATCAAGGGCACTCGCTCTTACCTCTGTTTTCTCCAGAGAGATCACTGCCTTAGGGAAGGGGGGGGGCGGCTAACTCTCTAGCCATAAATACAGGGGGTTTAGGAGCTTACCTTACAACATTCTCCACTCAGGCCACTTTACTACTGATTATTTAGATGACTGCTGCTGATTGTTACCTTATTGATTTACTGATCTATATGATTGATGACCCGATTTTTCAATCAAAAGTAATGATGCGCGGAATACAAATTCCAGATGGCTGCTACTGATGCGAGGATAAAGATTGCTACTGATGCGCTTCGGTAAGGGTTTTGTTGCTTGGGCTAATCTTGGTATGGTTCGACTAGGCCTAAGATTCTAGGTCCATTGCAGGCGTAAAGAGAAGGACCAGTGGGTGAAGCAAGATCTAAATGTCCAATGGTGGGTGCATCCATGTATCCCATTCGAACTACCTTCGCCCCTCTCTTTGATGGTGACAGGGACAGGGATCGTAATGGTATGGGAACTGGAACCACTGTGGTAGTTTCTACCCTGGCTTCTACTTTAGCTACTACGGATGCTTGCTTAGATGCGTGCTCAGATGCTTATGTTATCATTGATAGTGAAACAACCACTGCTTATCCCCCTGCGGAGTGAACTGGCTCTCGAACTGACTTTATAATTGGTTCGACAACTGGTCTATAAACTTTAATGTGTGGTTCCGGATCAATAGGGTCCATCTTATCGCTGGACGTGTTTATTCTCTTCCGGATCCAGATTCAGATTCACCAGTAGCAGAGCTATCACTTAGCCTAGCATCCTTCCCTGTAGCATCCCTCCCTGACCTTGCACCATCACTACCACCACTGTCATAGGCGAGAAAAGCAGAGGTAGCACACTTTCGAGTTTGATAGCCATTGTATCGCTAAGTATCCTTCCCTAGAAAGCCATCACCTTTCCCGGCATCTATTCTGATTTTATCAGCTCCCCTTGGTTAGATTTGTCTTATGATGCGCGTGTAGTAAAGGCCCTTAGTGAAGCTTGAAGCCGTTATCTACCCCCATAAACAACAGTGATGGAACTATTATATAATATATATACCTCTACTCCTAGTGCTTTTACTCGATCTCGAAATGTATATGCTCCGGCTGCGTATGATTAGGGGTAAACTGGTTCAACCGCTAGTGCTGGTGGATCTACTGCTTGTGTCTCTGCTTATGGTGGTTCCGGGCGAACAACTGGGGGTGGGTCTATATCTTTATCTCTAAATGGGTCTGCTATGATATATGGATATGGATCCGTTACCGGGGCATCACTGCTTGGAACAATAGGCAATGCCAGAACTCAACTTCTAAAAACACGTTATGTGCATCACTGATAGCAATGGGAATCAATAAGCTCCCCACATAGCTATAGAAGATCACCTTTAGGTTATACCTTACCTTTCTTCGAGCTGCACTAAGAGATTATGCCTCATACTAAAGCGTCTAGACGCGGCTGCGTTCTCCCGTGGTCGGCCAAGAAGGGAAAGCACCATTATATATGTCATTTATGCTTATTTAGATTGATGAGCATGTGCCCAAAGAATAAATCTTCTGCCACATGTGTTCCGTTAGGTACCTGATGGCATTGTGTGTCTCGAGGGAGTAGTTAGGTGAAGCTACCAAGAAAATGTAAGAAAGGAAGGGAGAAAGAGCTTCGTGAGAGTTTATGGTCTCAAAAGCATTCCTCCAACATAACCTTACTAATGAATTCCTTCCTTTTAGTGCAGCCCATGGCTTCTATTTATAACTGAAATGGTGTTTAGAAGCCTCACACTTGCAATTTGTTTCAGTACCGAGGAGATCGGGATTGGGATAAAAGGAGGGGGGAAGAAAGAAGATAGAAGATATAGGGATAACCTTATAGCCGCTATGGGAAAGCAGAGGGGCCAGGGAAGGGATATGGCCGATGGCATTATGGCCAGGCATATATCGGGGTCGGGATGATAAGGCATGTCTGCTTGTATCAATCAGAGGGAGGGTTGCACATGCGCCTGCCTAGCCAAGGATATAAGACATCTTACCTGTAACCGCCTCCGCTGGTGCTTTTGCTCGGTCCACTGAGTCAACAGGTGCTTTCACTCGACCAACTGAATATGAATATAGAACCGCGCCTATATCTGTGCCTGGAATTGGATCTATTGTAGTTTCCACCCTTTCAGTATCCATGCATGAATCTGCACCTCGAACTGAGTAAACGTGTGAAAGTACTACCCCTTTTGGCTTTGCTTTTGAATGTTATAAAGACAAATCTGCTGCCTCTCCTCGACCTCGTAACCTCGGCCGAGTCCCTAACGGGCCTACTGATGGTGGTTAATCTCATCGCTTTAAAACTGGTAAAGATGCACCTGAGCTAAAGCCATGGAAGTGAAAGAAAAAGGAAATGGGAACTCCATAGCCCTAAGTCCAAGCAGCTATCCCCTTCGTCCAAGTAAGTTCAGATAGAGAAAGACCATAACTCCGCCTTTGAAATCTATGTCTCTGACCTACTGCCTTTGCTCGGGTGGGAATATACTTTTGAACCTGTGCCTCTGACCTCAGACTTTGGAAGGAACCTATCACATGATACGAAGAAGGCGTGATCCAAGAAGAATTCAGAGGTTCGGGATTAGGGTAAAGTCTTAATAGAAGAACTGGTGCTGTCACCCATTCCTTCATCCAGCCAACAAGTGTGATCAAAGCCTATACTGGGCTGTCTTAATGAATCAATCATATATAGAGGGATCATCCCGGCCCGAACAAGATCAATAGTGCAACCCCCTAAGCGCATTCATAAAGGCAAGTACTCGCCCGTACACTTACTACTCCTTCCTATACTTGTCTGTTGAAAGTGAAAGTCTGTGAGCCAGTTGGTAAAAGGTCTAGGTGGTTGAATGTCACTAAGATGAAAGATATCCTCTCCTAAGCTAGCTGTCTGAACGCCCGTCCAAGAATTCTCTAAGTGAAACAGGTAATGGATACGTCCGATCTCTATATCAAGGTTCTGTTCTTCATGAATACGTACATGTATGCCAGGTGGTGAGTTGGTATAAGTGAGGATAAACTTACTAAATTGGAGGCTAAATAGAAAAGGCAGTTAACCAAAAGTTATCTCTCTGGGAAGTGCAAGGCTATAAGAAGTGTGGGGCATAGGTGAGGTAAGTAGTCAGTTTCTGAAGGTGGGTAGTAGAGAATCGTAAAGGGAGGCAGGGCAGGCATTCGCCCCATTCTGGTCGCTTAAGGAAGGGACTTAATCTACCACGAGCCAGTCAATACTTCAGCAGTCTACGCTAACCCCTGGCTCTTGGCAAATCCCAATTCGTACCATGCCTAGTCCTTTCGAATGCTAGTAACATAAAGGGGCATTTTTCATATTTCAATAGCCTATAAAAACTGAGTCATTTTTTTACCTATCGAGGGAAGGTCTATTGCCTTCATAGCCGCTCCATGCGTACCTCCCGCTTAAAGGTCATTCATTCTCGCACTTCCCGCAGGGGTAAAGCTCCATCCTCCCACTCAAGGGTCAAGGAAAGAGCATTCGTACTTCCCGTCAGAAGCTCCATCAAGGGTCAAGCATGAGGCCCGGAGGGTGAGGTAACGAACTCTCGACTAAAAGAAGAGGGACTCGACTGAGGTTACGAAGGAGAGGAAATAGATAGGAAATAAGAGAAATTGGCCTACTGAACAGTCACTCTCACGGTAAGGGAATAGAATTCTTTTACTTCCTGCCTCCATCAAGAGCAAGGGAAGACAGTCACTCTCACTAAGGAAAGAACATTCGTACCGAAAGCAGCTGGGGAAGCCAGTTACTCTGGTCATAGTCACTTGAGGGAAGATAATTATCGTACGTAAAACCGCTAACTATTAATATGGTGAGGGCGGGCTTTTTACGCCGTTTCAAACTATAGCTGTCACGAAGCTTGGTAGCAGGCAGGTGGGCAAAGGATACCTTGCATTAGCGATTAGTTTCTTTATACGAAATGGCACCTTACGAGATCGACGAACCCAGAGACCTTCAAAGTCCGAAAGGTAGGAAAGAGTGCCTTCAACATTGCGGTAGAATGCGGATTTAAAAAGCCTTAGAGATGGATGGGGACAACCCGTAGTTTGCTTTACGTATACCCCAGAACTATTGAAACATAACTATTTACCCAATACACTTTAGTTGCTGAACTATTGGACGACCAGAAATAGTAAAATGGAGGGAGTAGCCCATGTAGTGAACCAGATGCTTTGACCCGGCGGGACACTTGAGCAGCTGATGAAGTAGTGAACTGACCCAGAACTATTGGAACCATATGCTTTGAGTAGCCGCCGATGTATTGACCCAGATAGAGAGATAGAGAGATAGATGCGTTGACCCGGGACACTTTAGGAAGAGCTACTGACCCATTCTTGATTGCCCAACAAACCTACTACTTTATAAGCTGCTTCTCTACCACCTATCCAGTAGAACGAGAGTAGAGCTGCCGCCTCTTACCCAATGAATTATTAGTTTGCTTTAGTGCTTCCCCAGAACGATTGAACCTGAAGTCTTGACACAGAACTATTTAAACAGTGCACTTTAGGAGCTGCTTAACCATTACACCCTATACACCCAACCTGCTCACCAATTATTGATACAATGGGCGTACCATAGCTTTTTACTCGCACCCCGTACAGCCTTCTATAGAACTTGTATTAGGTGAGTGTTGTTACTAGCACTATTCCCATGGTGGGGGAAATAAGCAATGGAACACTTCTCCAGTGGGGAATATATGCCCAACCTCCTAATTTCACATTTTGCCATAGTCAAAACAAACAACTCATCCTACAATAGTTCGGTCAGTAGAATCAGTCAAGGTAGGCAGGTAAGGTTGCTTGGAAGGTTAGATAGCTCTCGAGAATAGCTATTGGTGGGAGCAGCTAGCGATAGAAGGATAGGCATAACTGCAGCATGGAGGCATGAACATACCGAATCAAGACCTTCGTGATCGAGACCCAACATCCCTTCCGGTTAGGGAGCTATAAGCTTTTGATCCAGTGGATTAAGCCATTGATATCGTTGAGTTCGAAGCCTTCGGCGAATAGGATGGGTTGGAAGCCTTCGGCGAATAGGACATGCCTCGAAGAGAAGGGAGTAAGATACCAAAGAGAAGCACTTAGATCTGGATCTCTATCTATATTACGAACATCAGTATCTTACCACGAGCACCTGAATAACGAGCATCCATTTATCTCTATCACGATCTGCACCTGTCTCTGCTCCTGCTTCTTGGCCCACATAATATTGTAAAGAATATCCGGGGGGCCCGCCCGCCTAAGTAATAAAGAAATAGGGAAGTTCCCTGTTCTAGTACTTAAAAGGAAGGAGGGTGGTTCCTGGTTCGGGACAGTTCCTTCTGACTGAGGGTGGGTAAGGCCCTGGACCTGACTGAGCTCAGGTAGATAGGGTCCTGGTGGAAGGGTATGAGTGGGCGGGTTCTGTCTGGCTGTCTGGCGGGCTGAATGGGTATCGTAGCGGAGCCCACTTAAATGGCTGGCTAGAGCGGAGCCCACTTAAATGGGGAAAGAAGGTCCTAACTACGGGGTGATATGCCCTATCTCTCGCTACCTACTGCTTTACGCTAGCTGGGCTGGTAATTATCCCTACCGCTGCTAACCACTTGGACTGATACTCTCACTGGGAATAAACCTACCGTAAAGCAATCTACCTGACAACCCCCTACTATTATTATTGGCGGGTAGGCAGGCTTCCCCTTCCTACCTAAAGACCCCCGCCACCCAGCTTCGGAACTGCGCTTCACCTTAAATAATAGAGTGGGCTATTCTCTAGTAAAGGGGCTGCCCTCTCACTCCGGACCATTCCCATCTCCAGCCCTATTTATTTTGATCCAATCCGGGTTAACCCGGAACTAACAATGGGGAATCAATACTTCTGTCCATTCTTTCAAACCATTGATGGAATCATTTTACCTTGGTCTTCTGACGTTACTAGGGAACTAGACGAACGTGTAACTAACAATGAAGAAATTAGTGAGACGAATGCCGAAAATCGTCTTCCACTGATAACAGATATGGCAGTGATGAAAATGAAAGACACATTTAAAAAAAACACTTTCTAAAAATGTACCTATCCCATGAATATCCCATGAAAACCAAACGAGTGATATCCAATGAAAACCAAACCAATGGAATTGATGAATATAGGATTGCAAAAACTAATAGTAATATATAAGTATTCACCTAATCATTTCTCCATGTAATAATAAAAACAAATATGGACATAATTGGTAATTGTTTATTTTTTTCATTTAAAATTACATATATATCATTTCCGTAAACTTTTTGTCTTACGTAACGAGATGAAGAAGGCGTTCGTTTTGGTTATTATAGTTAGGGTTTATGAATGAAGTATTAAGTTAATTTCAGTGTTTATATATATGATGATGATGGTGGTGGTTAACGTCTACTCAGACCAATCTTTGGTCTATCGGACTTGAAGAAAAGAGTTATTTAGTTTGATTTAAGATTTTATTTCTATGCTTAAAAAGCTTGGAGAAAGTCTCCCGAGCTCACTATAATTTTGACATCTTAAAAGGGTAGGAAGGTCAATATTGCAACAAAGATTATGAAATTGAGCTCTAATGTGGTTGTACTTTTGTACTTGGGGCACTCTAACAGGAAGTGATTTTCATCCTCGATGTTCATATTCTCATATAGATGGCAATCCTTTCTATCCATTTCTTCTTTGAACTATATATATTTTTTAATATTTTTTAATTTTTATTTTTACAAAATAATTTATATATATATTTTAATAAAATTATTATTATTTTTTTAATTTTTTAAATATAATTTTTAAAAATTTAATTTATTTTACAAAAATATCATTAAATATTTATACTTTCGTTTTAAAAGTCTTTAATATTCATTAACGCTTTTACACTTCAATACTTTCATTCATTAAAATTCACTAATCCGTTTTCACTTCAAGATATATATAATTTTTTAAAATATGTTGACTTTGTGATGACATTTTTCACCTATTTCTGGAGTCTTATTATCTATCCTTTCTTGATTTTCCATCGCTATAATCAAAATTTCAATTCTGGTTAGCATTTAGACCTTGCCTTTAACAATAATCTTTTTATTTTACTTATCTAACCAAAGAAAATTGACCCCCAAACAAATTTTATTTTAATATTTAATCTTATGAATTACTATATATTCTTTTAGTACTATCTTTGGTTTGTGAATAAATTTATTTATTTATTTTCTTTTAAATTTCACATGTCATAAATAACTGTATATTTTTTTTTTAATGTATTAAGTTATAATTTTTTTTTTCCTGGTTTTTATAATTTTAAGGCTATTATCATTTTCTACATAGCTTTCTAATAATATAAATATTTTTATTGCTTTAAGATACAAATATATAGTTTATAAAAATTTAACAATTATTATTTTTTTAGCTATAAAATATTAAATGATGTTAAACATATACTACTTACAATTAAATTTAACTGTGAACATCGCATATAATATCCTATAACCTATGAAATATGTATCACCTAAAAATTTTCATACATTTTGCTATGTTTTAGTTACGTAACGTGGTAGATGACACATCCCAATCAACGTGAAAATTAATTATATGAAATATGCTAGCATGAAATATAATGTAAATTATATTAATCTCTCTATATATATGCTATTATTTTATTTATTGATTGATTTTTACAATTAACGTGACAAAATTTGATAAGATTATACGTAGTTTATAGAATTCAATACGCCAATCGATGAAAAGTCAGTTAATGAGATTTTTGTTTTGTTTTGTCTATTGATGTAATAAAATAAATGGATTGAAGAAACTAAATTAATGAGAATTTTCCACATCTATTAATAGCATTATCAAGATTTCTGGCATTAGGATATATGGATTACAAGATATCTCGATATCAAATTTTGGAATATTGGGAAGTTCCATTTTTAATGTTTTGAATTTCGGTAACTCGATGGCCGAAATCCAACAGCCCTATCTATAGAATCCAGGCTTTTATTATTTATTTATTTGTTATTATCTTCTGGTATTTTGTATATTTATACGAGTATTGGTTTATACTTCTAAAGATAAAAAATAAAGAAAATTATTCAGTAGAAAATACAATATAAGTACTTAATAATATAATTTAACAATGTATGAGGGAAAAATCAATGCATATGAATATTAACAATCATAACTTAATTTAAGGGTGAAATCGAAAATGTGTTAATTTCTATTATTTATATATAAAATTTTAGAATGCCAAATTAAGTCAGGATTGATTCATTAGGAAGTGGAGACCAAAAATAAATTCGGTTTAGAATAAATCCGAAATTTATTAAAATTTTAAAAATCCAAAAGATAAAAAAAGGAAAAGAAATAGGAGAAAGGGTTAAAACTTAATAACTGATAAAATATAAGAAATAGGAGAAAGGGTTAAAACTAATAACTGATAAAATATATTCCGTCATTTGATAAAATATATCTCTTGTCATTTTATTTACAAATTGATTCATGGTGTAATACCTCTCTAAGATTATGTAAATATATTTTTATTTTTAGATTGAATTATTTTTAAATGTGAATGTTAGAAACCCAAGGTGGACTTGAATTAAACGGAATAAAATAGTATGATGATCATAAAAATATATTTTTATTTTTAGGTTGAATTATTTTTAAATGTGAAGGTCAGAAAACCAAGGTGGAGTTGAATTAAAGTGAATTGTTGGAATTTCTATGTATTTCAGAACATACAGAGGAATAAAATATTCCCCAATTTCAACATAGAGATTCAACTAAAAATTTGTTGGAAAAAGATTGCACACAATAACTATTTCATTAAAATTAAAAATCTATTACAAAGTGGCTCAGAACTGTTTTTCAGGCTTTCACAAAAAATACAACTGTAGTGCAAAATTTTTGCTCTCTGTCTTTCACAAAATGCACATATAGTGCTTTACAAAAGCTTTGTTTTTCAATATCACTATGTTTCTGTCTTCGGAGATACAGTTAAAAAAAATTCATACATAGTCCTTTTGTTTCTATACTCTACATTTCAAATAAGCCTTCGGTCTTCGGACATATAGTTAAAAAAAAATTGTACACAATCCTTTTGTTTCTATAATCTACATCTCAAATAAGCCTTCGGGCTATACTTTTATATGGCCCAACATTTAAAAAAAAATTAAAATAAAACTATGGAGATATATATATTATAAACTTTACAAGTTTATAATATATATTATTACCCGTATATGAACCATAAGCAAAATTCAAAAGAATTTTTCATTTTCGGTGTTTATAATAAAACATAACAAAAAACTTTATGATAAGGTTTTGAAACCTTAATGCAATCCGCCACATAAACTTTAGACCAATGTTTTAAGCCAATGTCGCGAATTTAAAATGATCATTAAACCAAATTGGAAACAGATTTCACGTTCCAAATGGCCCTTACGTTAGCAGACCCAAATTCCACGTGATCGGCCTCCCATTGGCTGATGCTGGGGCCTGCCGGAACTCAAACGAAATATATGCCATATTTAATAGAATTTTTGCGTTCCACTTTGGCTCCGTGACGTCATTAGGAATTCTGCGTGATAAGAATTGATTGGTCCACGTAACCTTTGATGTGTTGGCAGTGGGATCACCCTCATTCATTTGCAAAGGGCTCAAACGAACGCGATTGCACTCTCATTGGTTGTTGGATGGTGATGTGGTTGATGTGCTAGCATATGGGGTCCACCATGACATGGCCGATTCAAAACTCAAAAATTTCTGCGTAAACACAAAACTCTGTTGGTTTGGTGAAGGATTTAAAGCCTGATAAGACTATTATCCAAAAATCTGTTGTTGCGTAGTTTGAACCACAAAATCTTCAATTCTTCTACAAAGGTGGTTGCGGCCCATAAAAAAAAAACATCGTTATAGTTTCATTTATCTCACTGTTAAATTCACGATGGTGTGCACAGAGAAATTCTTCCCGTGTTGTACTCCTCTTTCTCTTGCACAGGGTTTGCAGGTGAGTTTAATATTTCAACACTCCCCCTTAAAGTCAGTTGTTGGGTTTTCTATCATACCCATGCATTTCCTCAGATAATAAAAACTCTTTTGTCCTAATGGCTTTGTCAGAATGTCTGCAAACTGCTCTTCATTTCTGCAATGTTGTAAAATAATTTCCACATTGTTCACTAGCTCCTTGATGAAGTGATACTTGGCATCAATGTGTTTCGTTCTCTCGTGAAACACTTAATTCTTTGACAATGTTATAGCTGAGCTATTTTCATAATAAATTATTGTGCCTTTTACATGTTCCTAACATAGACTTCTCAACATTCTCCTCATCCAAACTGCTTGACATGCTGCTGCTGTAGCTGCCACATATTCTGCTTCTGTTGTAGACAATGCCACAATTGGCTGTTTTTTAGAAGCCCATGAAATGGCTCCTGAACCCATATGAAAAACATAACCAGATGTTCTTTTCCGGGCATATATACTTCCAGCCCAATCACTGTCAGTATATCCAATCAATTCAGAATTTTCTGAAGTGGTATATAGAATTCCATACCTTTTAGTTCCTTTCACATACCTCAAAATTCTTTTTGCTGCTTACCAATGTGCCTCCTTTTGCCTTTCCATAAATCTCGAAATCAAAATCACAGCATGCATGATGTCCGACCTAGTTGTAGTCAAATACATGACGCTGCCAACTATGTTCTTGTAAAAACTAGTATCAAAATCCTTGCTGCTGTCCTCCTTGTTGAGTTTCAATCCCATCACTATGGGAGTAATTGTTGCCTTGCAATCCATCTTTCTCTTTGATGTATAATGTGGGTTCTCCTTCAAATTTTTTAAACCCATTCTCCAGTAGATAGGAATCTATCCTACTATACCATGCTCTTGGTGCTTGTTTCAGCCCATAAAGAGCTTTCTTCAATCTGCAAAATTTGTGCTCTTGGCCCTTTTTCCCATAGCCTAGAGGTTGTTCAACATAAACCTCTTCCATCAATACTCCATTTAGGAATTCTGATTTCACATCCATTTGGTAAACCTTCACATGTGTTGTGCTGCTATGGACAACACTGCTCTCACTGTTTCCATTCTTGCAACCGGTGCAAAATTTTCCTCATAGTATCTCCCAAGTTGCTGCTTGTAGCCTTTGACAACAAGTTTGGCCTTGTGTCTTTCAATCTTACCTTCAACATTTATTTTGGTCTTGTAGACCCATTTAACTCCAATGACTTGCTTGCCTTTTGGGAGATCAACCAATTACCATGTTTTATTTTTCTCTATTGCATTCAATTTTCCATCCATAGCATCTATCCATTTCTTATCTTTTATAGCTTCTTCAAAATGAATAGGATCATCAATATGACAATATAATGCAAATAAAGAGTTCATACCTTCATTTTCTGCCTCTTGCTCATTAATATCATTCAAATTTCTGAATTTGGTTCCTCTTCCACTTGGTGTACTTGTGCTTGTAGAAGCACTCAAACGTTCTCCTTGTGGTGTGCTTGAAGAAGCACTACCATTACTTCTCAAGGGTGTCCTCATTCCTGCTTGTGGTGTCCCTTGCTGTCCTTGTGTTGGTGGAGGTGGTGCTGCTAATGACGGATGTGTTTCAGCCATCTCATCCTCATTATCATCATGAGATAAACAACTCTTCACATTGATTGTTTTCTCAATGCTTCCATCCCAAGCTTCTTCCTTAATGGACTGAAAATCTATGCTTATAAAAAATTTATTTGTGGATGGCTTATACAATATATATTCCTTGGATTCTTCACTGTATCCAATAAAAATGTACTTCTCCCCCTTACTGTCCAACTTCTTCCTTAGCTGATCTGGAATGTGTGCATAAGCCACACAACCAAAAAATCTCATGTGGGTGACACCTTGTTTTATGCCACTCCATGCTTCTTCATGAACTCTATTCATTACTACTTTGGTTGGGCATCTATTCAAGATGTATGCTACACAATGCACAAATTCAGCCCAATACTCATTTGGAAAATGGTTTACCTTCAGCATACTTCTTACCATATCCATGATTGTTCTATTTTTCCTTTCAGCAACTCCATTTTGCTACGGTGTGTACCTTGCTATAAATTTTTTGTGTATGCCATTTTCTTTGCAAAAACACAATAAATATTTTGAGATATACTCACCTCCTCTATCATTTCTTAAAACTTTTATGTGCTGCCCACTTTGGTTCTTAACAAGTGCCTTAAAGTGGAAGAATTTTTCAAACACTTCACTTTTATATTTCAAGAGATAAAACAAAGTTTTCCTTGTGAAATGATCAATAAAAGTTAGCATATAATGGCTGCTTGCTAGTGATGGTGTTTTCATTGGCCAACACAAATCTAAATGGACAATTTATAAGGGTGACTTTTACCTTATGCTCTTTCCTGATGGAAAACTTTCTCAGTGTTGTTTTCCCAAGATGTAGCATTTACATAGGCTGTCCAGTTTCTCAATCAATGGTAATCCCTTTACCATTCCTTTCCTATGCAACAGATTTAGTTGTCCAAAGTTGAGATGTCCAAATCTCAAATGCCATAACCAATTTTCATCTTTTGCTTCTCTTTGGAATGTATCTTATGTCACTACTGCCATTTCATGTCCTTTCTTCAAATCTACTCTCATCTTGAGAGGTAACATTATGTTCCTTGTCATGTTCACTTGTGCAATAAATTGTTTTCTTGGTGGGTTATCCATGATGGTGCATACATCATCTTCAAAGAAAACATTGTAGCCCTTTTGGATGATCTGTCCAATGCTTAAAAAATTACATTTCATACCTGATACATAATATACACCATATATGCTCTTCTTTTCTTCTTTCTTTGTCAAGCCACCTACTCTGCATTTTCCCATGACAAGGACCTTACTGTCTGTACCCAATGTAACTTGAGACTTCACATTTTCATCTAACATGAAAAACATGGCAATGTTTCTAGTCATATGGTTGCTACATACTGAATCTAGAAACCATATATCCTCATTCTTTTCCTCAGCCATATTACATGCTAAAAAAAACTTATCTTGACTCATATTTTCTTTTGTAAAATTAGCACTGGGTCTATTACCCATGTCACTCTGTTTCTTCCTACACTCATTGGCATAATTCCCATACTTCTTACAGTAATGACATTGGACTTGGGATTTATCATACCTTTGTCCATATGCTTGATTTTTTCCACCTTGCTAGCTACTGCCTTGGCCTCAGTTTTGATTTTTATTGCTGCCCCTTCCATTTGCAAGGTTGTTTCTTCCTCCTCTATTTTGGCTTCTGCCACTTCGTTTTCCTCTGTAGCTTCCTTTTCCTTGACCTCTTCCTCTTCCAAAGGACATTTGGGTCTTGAAGGAATGTTCTAAAGATGAGTGTACATTTCTACCCAATCTTTGTTCATGTGTCATCAGTGATGCATGAAGTTCATCAACTGAAAAAATTTGAGAGATCCTTTGTCTCTTCAAGGGTTGTGACTATCACATCAAACCGTGAGGGTAAAATCCTCAACACTTTCTCCACTATCTTTCTTTCTTCAATTGTCTCTCCATGATACCTTATCTAGGTCACCATCCCAATCACATGTATGAAGAATGAGTCTATGTTATTAGACTCTTTCATACAGATATTTTCAAAGTCTCTCCTCGGCAATTGTAGCTTTTTTGTCTTCACCTTCTCCATACCTTGATAGGAAATCTGGAGGGTATCCCATCCATCCTCGGACCTCTTAGTTTCTACTATCATTGGAAACACACTTTCATGAACTGCTTGATAGAGATAGAAGAGGGATTTTGAGTCCTTATTCCTATTTCTCTTCAATAAATCCTTATTTTCCCGTGTTAAGGCATTAAAAGCATTTTCATCTGCTGGTTCCTCAAAACCATCTTCAACAAGCTCCCATAATTCTTGAGAGGCAAACATGGCTCTCATGGTGATTGCCCAATAATCATAGTTCTTCCCATTGAACTGTGGGAGCTGAGTATTTCCAATACTCATGATTGTCCTGGCTCCTGCCATGGCTAGCAATCTGAACTATGTTCAAATAACTTGAATGTGTTTTTAAATAAACTTCTCACTATTTAAGAGACAAATTCTGTCTTTAAAAGAGAATTCTCTGGACTGCACTTTTTAAACAAAACAAAATTCTGTTTTTGAGAAATACCTTGGAATTTTGTTGAGCCTTCACTCTGCTTGAGAACTGATGCAAAAAACTCCTTCCTTCAGCTTCTTTGACACCTTCAAAAAGCCTGGAATAGCTTTGATACCATGTTGGAATTTCTGAGTATTCCAGAACACACAAAGGAATTAAAAATTCCCCAACTTCAACACAGAGATTCAATTAAAAATTTTCTAGATAGAGATTGCACACAATAACTATTTCATTAAAATTAAAAATTTGTTACAGAGTGGCTCAAAACTGCTATTCTAGTTTTCACAAAAAATACAACTGCTTCACACACAGTGCAAAATTTATGTTCTCTGTCTTTCACAAAACGCACATATAGTGCTTTACAAAAAATTTGTTTTTCAATATCACTGTGTTTCTGTCTTCGGACATACAGTTAAAAAAAATTCATATACAGTCCTTTTTTTTCTATACTCTACATTTCAAATAAGTCTTCGAGCTATACTTTTATATGGCACAACATTTTAAAAAAATTAAATAAAACTATGGAGATATATATATATATATATATATATATATATATATATATATATATTATAAACTTTAAAAGTTTATAATATATATTATTACCCTTATATGAGTCATAACAAAAAGTCAAAATACTTTTTCATTCTCGGTGCTTATAATAAAACATAGCAAAAAACTTTATGATAAGGCTTTGAAACCTTAATGCAATCCGCCGCATAAACTTTAGACCAATGTTTTAAGCCAATGTCGTGGATTTTAAACTATCATTAAACCAAATTGGAAATGGATTTCTCATTCCAAATGGCTCTTACATCAGCAGACCCAAAGTCCGCGTGATCGGCCTCCCATTGGCTGATGCTGGGGCCCGCTGGAACTCAAACGAAATATATGCTAGATTTAATTAGGAATTCTGTGCAATAAGACTCGATTGGTCCACGTAGCCTTTGATGTGTTGGCAGTGGGACTTCCCTCATTCATTTGCAAAGGGCTCAAACAAACATGATTGCACTCTCATTGGTTTTTGGATGGTGATGTGGTTGATGTGCTGGCATATGGGGTCCACCATGACGTGGGCCATTCAAAACTCAAAAATTTCCGCGTAAACACAAAAATCTGTTGGTTTGGTGAAGGCTTTAAAGCCCGATAAGACTGTTATCCAAAAATCTATTGTTGCGTGGTTTGAACCACAAAACCTTAAATTCTTCTTCAAAGGTGGCTGCGGCCCATAAAAAAAAAAACATCTTTACAGTTTCATTTATCTGACTGTTAAATGCACGATGGTGTGCACACAAACATTCTACCCCTGATGTACTCCTCTTTCTCCTGCACAGGGTTTGTAGGTGAGTTTAATATTTCAACACGAATAAAATAGTATGATGACGTAATAAATGAATAAGATCAAACAAATATTAGCTTAAATAACTCTTAAAATTTCCATAAAATTTAATTAGCAAGCTTTCATATGATGAGAAGAAAATATACTAAATCACTTAGTAGTAGAAAACCAATGAGTAAAGGGTACAATGAGTAAAGGGTATGCATCGTGAGAGAAAGGGAAGATTTAACTAAAAAAGGAAATTCTAGACTAATGAAATGGCAGACCCTAAAATGCTAGATGTCGCTAAAGAAAGATGTAGGTAAGGAATGTCTGCTAGGAAAGTAAAGCATAAAATACCTTATCGAGAAAATCAAAAGAGATTGTTGATTCTTTTGGTAAGAGAATCAATTCAAGGTTTGGTGGACAATGTTTCTTCCCAGTACACCTCCATCAACGTTGCACGAAATAAGCTACCAGTGGATAAATTTTCGCAACTCATACGGTTAGAGTTTGAGGTCAATTTTTATTTTTTGAAAGTATGGTTATGCTTAGTAAATTTAGTTCAACATTTATTTTATTTTTCAACATTTATTTTATTAACTATGTGCATGTATTAAGTTTTTGGGGGTGATTGGAGACTATAGGTTGATAAAGTGAAATATGTTTTGTTAATTAATTATGAGCTCTTGAAAAACTAATGTTACTATACCTCGCCACTCTTCTTTGGTGTATTGTTAAAACTACTTATGAATTATGAAATAATATGAGATGGATATGCATTATTATAGAATAACATTATCTAAAGCCCGATAGTAATTCAAATCAGTTTCGTGTAACTTATTAAGTCATAAGAACAAGTCATAAGCACAAGTATAAATTTTTAGATAACAAAGTACTGAAGGATGGAAAAGTTTTAACACATTACCAAAGTAATTTCATAGAATGAGAGGAGGAGAGTCACACTCATTCCTTTTGATTGTGTGGGAAACTAAGAATATTGAACTGAGTAAACGAGTTACCAGTAATAAGTAGTTATCTAGGCAAAGGAAGTATAGTAAAACATGACACCCAATAAACATTAAGTAACATACAAATACTTGCATTCATTTGATGTCTGGGGCCGAGAGAAATCATATGCAAGACTATAAACTAGAAAAATGGAGGACCACTAAGAAAAAAAATATTTAAAATATGCGAAGAAATTTTAAAATGCCGAAACTAGTTTTCTCAGACAAGTGTTATACCCAAACTAAGTATAGGAACAAATTGTATAAGGGGATTAATTATGAGTAGAGAATTTTTTTTTACCAAATACATTTTTATAATGAGTATTGTTCTTCTTGATTATAATTGGAGCGAACTATGGATGACCTAGAGAAAACAGAAATCGTAAAACTTAGAACCAGGGTGAGAATGAGCTTACAACCAACTGCTTAAAAATAAAAAATTTAAATGAAGAATTTAACCATACCAGTGTATTAGTTACTAAATCATTAATTCTCTACAAAATATGCACTAAAATAGAGTTATGAAGATATAAATATATGGAAATAAAAAATAGGGAGAAAGAAAAGGAATTCTAATTTTATTCCTTGAATAATGGCACCAGTCGTTAAACCCTGGAAAGAATAGAAACCATCCATTTATCAAGGAAGATAGATTTTTTGAAGAAAAAAAATACAAAGATCAATTTGGAAAAGTATTAAATTGTATTAAAACAATCATGTTTATATAAATTAATACAAACATTTCATTTAGCTCTCATTTTTTCAAACTACAAATTTAATCAAATAGTGGGGAGAAATTATAAGTAGGTCTCCAAAGGGAGACTGTAAGTTCAATGTTAAGCTATTCCCTAGAAAACTGTAAATTTGCTCTCAGGGTTACAAACATGGTACAACGAATGAGACGAGGGTAGAAGATCCTCACTTTTTACTTTGATCTAACATCTATCATGATTAGCGTGTGTTGAGATTTTTCTGTTCTAAATAAAATAGGAAAAATCTCAGTAGGTGACAAAAATTAGGAATTAGTTCCTAGATTAGCTCCAATTTGTTGGGAGGGAGTTAATGCATCCTAAATTTGAGTTGAGAGGATTTATGAGGCTGTTAGATTCTCCTGCTATATAACAGGTATCCATACGTTTGTTTTGGAGAGAGTGTGTGGGTGTGTGAATTATGTAATCTCCTGTTTGAATAATAAAGATTGCCAATGCCTTGTTGTGTGGACGTAGCGTAAGAGGTTTGGGTGAACCACGGTAAAATCACTGTGTCTTCTTGTGCATGATTTATTTGCTACGTATTTAATTGTTTTTCTGTGCATGATCTCCAACAATTGGTATCAGAGCACTTGACACGAATGGATATAAAACTGTAATTCAAGGTGGAGTTATGAAAATCTATAAAGGTATTTTACTAGTAATGAAAGCTAAGAAAGTAGGAAAATGCTTCGCTTAGAAGGAAGAATGTGGTCGATTTCATGTGTCTACTGCAGTCCGAACATGACAGTAGTTCCATTCGCCTATGGCATCAAAGGTTGGGCCATATGAGCGAAAGAGGGTTGAAAATTTTGGCTGATCGCAAGTTACTTCCTAATCTAAGGTCTGGAAAGTTAGATTTCTGTAAACATTGCTTGTTTGAAAAACAAAGTAAACAAAAATTTAAAACAGGCAAACATACTAGTAAAGGGATACTTGATTATATTCATTCAGATGTTTGGGGTCCAGCCCCTACAGCGTCATATGGTGTGGCTCTTCATATTTTGTGCCTGCCTATCGATGACTTTTCAGAAGGTGTGGGGCCTTACATGCTTCTTTCCACTTGTCACTATTCGAACCTTCTATTGCTTCCTCGATAGCACAGAGGTTTCATTGTCATTAGCAAGAAATGCAACCGAGGTAATACAATCATCATACCTTCTCTAGAGCACGTTTTATCCTCAGAGATCTCCTTAAAGTCGCTTCTCGTGCTTCCGCACCGTCGACTACCATCTGTAGGAAGTTCTTGCCGATCAGTATCTGAGACCTGTTCATGATCTAAACCTGAACCCTGTTCATGTTCTGATTCTGAAACCTGTTCATGACTAGTATTCGAACTATGGTCATCATGACTATCATTAGAAGTGCTGTCAAACTGAATGTGCTGAAAATAAAATACATCATCCCGTTTCAATTTACTATCTACATCTAACTGTACAAGAGAGGATTCATCAAACTTTACATCTCTGTTGATGATGATTTTGCGGGTAGTAGGATCCCACAATCTATATCCCTTTGTTCCAACACCATACCCAACAAAGATATACCTTTTAGACTTTGGATCTAACTTAGTTCGCCGATGTTTAGGCACTAGAGCATATGCATCACAACCAAACACTCTGAGTTTAGAATAATCACAAGGGTGTCCTTTCCATACCTCATGAATCTGAAGGTCGTATGCCGTTTGTTGAACCATGTGCGTTGAATGATGCTGGCCGTTCTCTCGCGTGGAGGCGCCTGCAGCGCGATGTGGATTGAAGAGACGAGGGAGAGGTCGTTCGTGTGGCGCACCTGGCCGTTAAAACCGCGCGTGGAGATTGCCGTGGAGTTCCGAAGTTTGGCATCGTCGTGAGTATATGCGGGGTCTTTGGACGCCATTTGAAGGTTGAATGAACGATGATATAAGGGCTGCCTCGTACGAGGAGAACAGTGACCGTGACACTCAGATCGTCGAAGTTGAAAATCATGAATTCAGGTTGTTCTTGAAAGCCTCAGGTCGATTGGAAAGTTTTTTTTTTAACGCCATTTATAAATCGATTGGAAAGTTTTTAACGCCATTTTTTAACCAGTACGGCATAGGCATTTCTTTTGAGATTAACTTCTGTTATTTAAAGATCAGATATTGGAGTGCCGGAGTTGCAAAGTCCATGATCTGGATTTGAAGGCGCTGTTAAGTTTTAAAAAAAAAAAAAAAAACAAATCTATTTATTATATGCCTGTTAGAAAAATCGATGTTATTAAAGTGCCATTTTTTGTTTCTTTTAAAAGGATATGCAAATCGATTTATATGTAATACCATAAAGTTGAAATCGATTCGATTTGTATTAAATCAATTAAAACTTGATTTAATTGATTTAGGAGGTGGTGGTATGTTTTTTAAAACAAAATAAATCGCTTTGATATTTGATAATGTGAATACCATTTGGATATGGTATGAAAAAAGGTGAAGGATATATATTTTTTGTAAGGAAGTGAAAGGCACTTTAAAAGAAGGTGAAGGTTATTTTTTGTTTTTTAAGGAAGTGAGAGGCACTTAAAGGAAGGCAAGGGCAATTTTTTTTTTTAAAGGCATTTTTTAAATAAAAGGGCATTCTTTATTTGAAAATTGGTTATGGAGATTACTGTGTTTTTTGCTGATACAAGATGGCGAAAACTCAAAGTGTCCGTTTTTAGAACGATGTGCTTGGAGCCTTGTTGTCTGAGGCTGAGGAGACGAGGAAGAGGTCGAATGCAGACACCTCTACATCAGAGGTAATGATGGCCAGAGGTCGCTCGAGAGAGAGACACTCCGGGGGAAAGCATAGCGACTCTCGTTCAAAGTCTAAAGGAAAGAAGACAAAGGTGAAGTGCTGGCATTGTGGGAAAACTGGACATTTAAAGAAGGACTGCTGGAAGCGACAGCAGCAAACTTCAAAAGCAGATTCTTCGACAGAGAAGAAGGAGGAAAATGCGACAGATACAGGTTCGGCATCTGGTTCATGTATGAGCGACGAAGTGTTGTCTGTTAATATGTCAAATCATGATCAACATTGGTTGTTAGATTCCGGTGCATCAAACCACATGTGTATTCATAGAGAATGGTTTAAGACGTATAGATCAGTTAATGATGGAGTCGTGTACATGGGTAATGATGTCACATCTAATATTGTCGGGATAGGAAGTATACAACTGCAAATGTTTGATGGCACAACTAGAATATTAACAGATGTGAGACATGTTCCAGACTTAAGGAAAAATCTAATTTCACTGGGAGCACTTGACACGAATGGATATAAAACTGTAATTCAAGGTGGAGTTATGAAAATCTATAAAGGTATTTTACTAGTAATGAAAGCTAAGAAAGTAGGAAATCTGTTTCAGTTAGAAGGAAGAACAGGGTCAGTTCATGTGTCTACTGTGTCTGAACATGACAGTAGTTCTATTCGGCTATGGCATCAAAGGTTGGGCCATATGAGCGAAAGAGGGTTGAAAATTTTGGCTGATCGCAAGTTACTTCCTAATCTAAGGTCTGGAAAGTTAGATTTCTATAAGCATTGCTTGTTTGGAAAATAAAGTAAACAAAAATTTAAAACAGGCAAACATACTAGTAAAGGGATACTTGATTATATTCATTCAGATGTTTGGGGTCCAGCCCCTACTGCGTCATATGGTGGCTCGTCTTATTTTGTGTCGTTCATTGATGACTTTTCTAGGAAAGTGTGGGTCTACATGTTGAAAAGAAAGTCTGATGTTTTTTCAGTTTTCAAGCAGTTTAGAGCATTGGTAGAAAACAACACTGGTAGAACAATAAAGTGTTTAAGAACTGAAAATGGTGGTGAGTTTACTTCCAAGGAGTTTGACAGCTATTGCAAGGATGCAGGGATCGAGAGACATAAGACCACGATTTATACTCCTCAGCAAAATGGAGTTGCTGAACGCATGAACAGGACTCTTCTAGAGAGAGAAAGGAGTATGCTGAGTAACGCCGGGTTGCAAAAGGAGTTGTGGACGGAAGCGGTGGCAACAGCTTGTTATGTGATAAACCGATCTCCATCGACGGCGATAGACTGCAAGATTCCGCAAGAGGTATGGAAAGGACACCCTTGTGACTATTCTAAACTCAGAGTGTTTGGTTGTGATGCATATGCTCTAGTACCTAAACATCAGCGAACTAAGTTAGATCCAAAGTCTAAAAGGTATATCTTTGTTGGGTATGGTGTTGGAACAAAGGGATATAGATTGTGGGATCCTACTACCCTCAAAATCATCATCAACAGAGATGTAAAGTTTGATGAATCCTCTCTTGTACAGTTAGATGTAGATAGAAAATTGAAACAGGATGATGTATTTGATTTTCAGCACATTCAGTTTGAAAGCTCTTCTAATGATAGTCATGATGACCATAGTTTAGATACTAGTCATGAACAGGTTTCAGAACATGAACAGGGTTCAGGTTTATATCATGAACAGGTCTCAGATACTGATCGGCAAGAAGTTCCTACAGATGGTAGTCAGCCAGAAACATCCTTAAGGAGGTCGACAAGAATTAAACGGCCACCGAGAAGGTATGATGATTATGTTACTTCAGTTGCATTTACTGCTAATGAAAATGAACCTCTGTGCTATCAGTAAGCAATAGAAGGTTCGAATAGTGACAAGTGGAAAGCATCCATGAAGGACGAAATGATGGCCTTGAGTAGGAACGATACGTGGGATCTGGTCGAGCTTCCGAAAGACAGGAAAACTGTGGGGTGTAAATGGGTTTTCAAGTTGAAACGGGGTGTGAATGATACGGAGGACAGGTACAAAGCGCGACTGGTTGCAAAAGGGTTTTCTCAGAAAGCAGGCATAGACTTTCATGAGATTTTTTCACCAGTTGTTAAAATAGTTTCAATTCGAATTGTGTTAGCTTTAGTTGCTTTGTTTGATTTAGAGTTACAGCAACTAGATGTTAAGACTGCTTTTCTACATGGAGATCTATATGAGGAAGTTTATATGGAACAACCGGAGGGGTTTGTTCAGCATCGCAATAAGAAATTTGTCTGCAGGCTCAAGAAGTCATTATATGGCCTGAAGCAGTCGCCTCGGCAGTGTTATAAGAAGTTTGATTCTTTCATGTTGAGTCAGAAATATGTTAGAAGTGAATATGATCATTGTGTGTATTTCAAGCAATTGAAAAATGGCATGTTCATTATCTTAGTGTTGTATGTTGACGATATGCTTTTAGCAAGCAAAAGCATTGATGAAATCAACAGGTTGAAGACTCAGATGGCAAGGACATTCGATATGAAAGATCTAGGAGCAGCAAGACAGATTTTAGGCATGGAGATTTTCAGAGACAGGAGTAATGGTAAGCTGTGGCTATCACAACAGAAGTATGTTGAGAAGATACTTTTGAGATTTGGTATGAATAATGTGAAGCCTGTGTCAGTCCCTTTCGCTTCCCATTTCAAGCTTTCTTCAGGTTTATGTCCTAATACAGATGAAGAAAAGGATTATATGTCTCGAATTCCATATGCCAATGTAGTAGGATGTTTGATGTATGCGATGGTTTGTACTCGACCAGATATTTCACATGCAGTTGGGGTTGTCAGCAGGTACATGGCAAATCCGGGTAAAGAACATTGGTCAGCAGTGAAATGGGTGCTTCGGTACCTGAAAGGCACAAGTAGTTATTGTATCACTTACAATAAGAGTAGTGAATTTGTTTGCGGATATGTTGATTCCGATTTTGCAGGTGATTTGGATAAGAGAAGGTCAACTTCAGGGTACGTCTTTACTCTTGCAGGTGGAGCTATCAGCTGGATGTCAAAGCTACAGAACATTGTTGCTTTATCCACTACTGAAGCAGAATACATTGTTGCTTCTCATGCTTGCAAAGAGGCGGTTTGGTTGAAAGGTTTGCTTGGTGAGTTTGGTAGGTTACAGGACAACATCAGGTTACTATGTGATAGTCAAAGTGCAATACATTTGGCTAAGAATCCGGCCTATCATAGTAAATCAAAGCATATTCCAGTTAAGTACCATTTTGTAAGACAGGTTTATTACTGAAAGGGGAGTCTCTCTTGAAAAGGTGCATACAAAGGAGAATTGTGCAGACATGTTCACGAAACCAGTTTTGTTGGAGAAGCTGCATTGGTGTTTGGCTTCTCTTGGCTTGCAGAAAAGATAAAATAATAAAGAACAGGGCATCAGGCTAATTTTTGTCAAGGTGGAGATTGTTGAGATTTTTTGTTTTGGATAAAATAGGCAAAATCTCAGTAGGTGACAAAAATTAGGAATTAGTTCCTAGATTAGCTCCAGTTTGTTGGGAGGGAGTTAATGCATCCTAAATTTGAGTTGAGAGGATTTATGAGGCTGTTAGATTCTTCTGCTATATAACAGGTCTCCATACGTTTTTTTTGGAGAGTGTGTGTGGGTGTGTGAATTATGTAATCTCCTGTTTTGATTAATAAGATTGCCAATGCCCTGTTGTGTGGACGTAGCCCAGGAGGTTTGGGTGAACCACGGTAAAATTACTGTGTCTTCTTGTGCATGATTTATTTGTTGCGTATTTAATTGTTTTGCTGTGCATGATCTCCAACAGTATGTGCGTTTTTGCACAGAATCTTCTCCTCTCTTTTTCTTCATCTTTCTGTGTTGCATTGATTTGGTTACTTTCTAGGCCAAATTTGGTTGTTTCATTGCAGGGCCATGCATGGCATTTGTCACAGTGCGTTTTCTTCATTGATTTGTCCATTTGTTTGGATTGTAATGGGTGCTTTTTGTTCATTTTTCTTTTCCTTTCCATTTTTTCCCCTCGTGTTTGCATTTTTTTGCCCTGGATTGTATTTGGCTGCCGGATGTGTAAGGAAAAAGATATACGGGTAGAGATAGAACCCACCATCTTGGATTCTATGAAGTTGCAGCCAGCAGGTTTGTTTTGTTTTTGTTTACATTTTTAGTTATATAGATATACAGAATGTGAAGGCTAGTTGGTAGATAATTGCAATGCATAGAATAGTTGTTTTGACCTTAAAGATAGAGATAATCATTTGGTTAATGAATTGAAATGAACTCTTATGAACTCTTAGATCGTTTGCCATTGAAAAGCTTGTGACCTCTGGTTTGTTTTTGGTCTGTTTCCATAGCTGTCCCTCTATCTGTGAGTAAATGGTTTGGTTTGCTATGAATTTGCTGAGATGGGATGAAGAATTAAGCAGGAAGAGTATGTTAATTCCTTAATTAGCATGAAGAATCCAATTCGCTAGGTACATGCAATCTGTATATATCTCTGTTTCATTCTTGGTTTAGGTACATAGGAAAATGGACTAAGAATAATGTTTCGAAGGAAAACATTCTGTCAGGGAAATTATTGAAGTTAGGGCATGATCGCTGTGGGTAAGAGATAAATCTTTTGTCTGTGAAATTGGTGCAGGTAAGTGGCATGTGCAATGTGAGTGAATTTGTATAACCTTCAACTTCATTCTTTTATAGTCTGTGTGAGGTAAACCACTAACCACTTAAAACCTCTAGATAATACGGCTGAAAATAATTATATAGAAATTGATCCGCCAAATTTCAATAGATATGATTCTAATTTCTCCATAGTCGCGAGTTGTGTGATTTAATCAAATGTAGAAGGTTTGTGTTGTTTTCGAGGTTTTGTTCAATTTTTATAACATGTACTGCAGAGCCAAAATATATGCGATAGGCGGTAGGGAATTCATTTCTTCTGATCTCTGATGGGTTTTTATCATAATTTTTGGTTTGGAGGACAACAGAACCGAAATAGATGGTTAGCCGGGGAAACCCAAAGGAGTGGACTCCGATAGGGGATTTTGCCCCATGGATTACCTAGTATGCATGGAATCCCAAAATTCGTTTCATGATCCAGGTGAAGTTAAATTATTTAATTATTTACTATTTAGACTTTAGAATGCCCTAGGAAATTGCAAGGGTTTTGCTAGTACATAAAATTTGGGACTAGAACATTTCAATCTAGGTACTGCTAGCTTGCATATCATTTCTGTGACAGTTCTAAGTTATTGGTACTGGCTTACCTAATGATTTGAATTGAATTCTGATTTGCAACAGGTAAAAAAAAGGGTCCTCCATTGGAAAAATATACGACATGGATGGTTTAGTTTCAACCCATGAACCACTTGATTTATTCCATAGCCTGGTTGGTTCATTTATTTAGGTCATTATATTAATTTTTAGATATCATCACAATGGAAACAGAGCATGATTCTTTTTCAATTTTTATTCGCAGTTTATGCTGAGATGGATGTCACATGGGGGAAGGAGATATTACGAAGAATGCAACTAATCCGAAACAGGTAATTCTAGTTCATTTGGGTTTCATTTCTATGGCCGTTCTAGCTAATAATTTGAACTGAATTCCACTTTGCAACCGGTTAAAAAAGAGGGCTGGCCATTGAGGAAGAATATCAGACAATGGATGTTTCGTTTCAATCTCAGAGCCGCTTGATTTCTTCCATACATAGGTTTATGTATTTATTTGCTTTGATAAAATACTTCATATATAATCAGAATGGAAACAGAACCTAATTCTTTTTCAAATCTCTGTTTGCAGTTATTGCGGACAACAGGAGAAGGAGAAAGCATGAAGGATGTGACCAGGTAAAGGTTGTTTGTATCTCTTTGGCACTTCTTGGTTATTGGCGTTGGCCTAGCTAACGATTTGAAATTCTGATTTCAAACAGGTTTAAAAAAAGACACCCAGCCATATGTAGGTCAGTTTGTTTTTTTGGGTTCCTTATATCCTTCATATATAACCACAATGGAAATAGAGGGTGATTCTTTCTCGATCTCTGTTTTCAGCTATTGCGGAGAAATATTTTGTGGAGATGGGATGACACTCCTGACACAGAGAAGATGAAAAATGCAATAAATTTGTATCAGGATTTTTTTTTTTCATTTTCTTTATTAAATTTTTAATTTATAGAAATTAGTTAACCTTTAGATTATATGGTAATGGTAATTCTATATCTGTTATATCTGTTGTGAATTAATATACGTCATCAAAAGGGACAAATTGTGCAGTCTTAACATTTGCATTTCATACTCACTGAAACGCTATTGCTATTATGTAATCAGGAATGGGATAATGTCAATCAACCCTACCTTGTTAATGAATTTAGATTAGATGGGACAAATTGTGCAGTCCTAACCCTTGCCACTTGGATTTCATACTCACTAAAACAAAACACTATTGCTATTATGTAATCAGGAATGGGATAATGCCAATCAACCCTACCTTGTTAATGAATTTAGATTAGATTTGCTTTCCATACTCACTAAAACACTACTGCCATTATGTAATCATGAATGGATAATGCCAATGAACCTTGGCTCTTTGACGAAATTAGATTATTGCCATTACGTAATCATGAATGGATGAGCATTTCATATTCACTAAAACACTATTGCTATTATGTAATCAGGAATGGGATAATGCCAATCAACCCTACCGTGTTAAGGAATGGGATAATTCCAATCAACCCTACCTTGTTAATGAATTTAGATTATATTTTCTTTCCATAATCACTAAAACACTATTGCCATTATGTAATCATGAATGGATAATGCCAATGAACTTTGGCTTGTTGATGAAATTAGATTATTGCCATTATGTAATCATGAATGGATGACACCAATCAACCTTGGCTTGTTGATGAAATTAGATTATATGGTAGTCATTTTTATTTAAATGAAGAGAACTAGGTGCTATATGAAGTCCTCAAAATACCTACCCTCTAAATTTGTTCTTCTCCTTTTTGCTAAGTCAGGCAAGTCGTGGTTGACCACTGACACACTTAAGAATCTTAATCAAATTCAAGTATTGTGTATACACAATATGATAAATAGTTTTCATCCTCATTTATAATGTTGAGAAGCTATTTGGATTTGACTTTAAAGTTGACCACTGACATAGTTAAGAATCTTAATCAAATTCAAGTATTGTGTATACACAATATGATAAATAGTTTTCATCATCATTTATAATGTTGAGAAGCTATTTGGATTTGACTTTAAAGTGCTATGGGTTCCAAATCATTGTCAAAAAGTGTTTATTAAATTTTTATTATTACTAATAATGGTCCACTTTTATGAATTATTCTTAATTAGTAATTATTTATTTTCTATTTTTACATTTTTTTTTATAGTGTTTAATTTAAACTTAAAATTTATGATGAATTATAAACACCAAATATA
The DNA here is from genome assembly GCA_034641835.2 of Pinus albicaulis. Classification (NCBI taxonomy): domain Eukaryota; kingdom Viridiplantae; phylum Streptophyta; class Pinopsida; order Pinales; family Pinaceae; genus Pinus; species Pinus albicaulis. The sequence continues at coordinate 53,284 of JAXQQM020064173.1, forward strand.
AAAATGCTATTTAAAATCATTTATTTCCTTTCATACTTTGATTTATGGACATTGATTGTAAAAATTCTACCTACTCATTTTCATCTCATATTTTGATTTAGTGTCACAAAATGTAAAAAAATGTTATTTAAAGTCATTTTCATCTCTTTCTTTGATTTTGTATTTTTAAGCCAAGGTTTATGTGAATTACCTAAATCATTTTGATATTATATTTTAATACTATGTTTTTAAAGCACAGCTAAAGTGAATTTGGAAACCATATAAAAGCATTATTACAAGAACTTGAACGCACAAACTATATTATAGGAAATGGTGCTTATCATTGCATTGCACTAGAAGATGATTTCAAATCCTTATAAACAAAGTCCACAAGTTTGACCTAAAACTTGCATTTTCTATAGAATGATCAACCCAATTCAATTTGAGATGGAGATGAAGGTGTCTTCTAAGCAAAAGAGAGTTTAAATTTATAGCTTTCTTGACGAGTAACTTCAAGTCATGGCATAGGGGCTAGTAGGAATCTTGTGAATAGCTAAGACATATATTAGTCCTTCCCACAATCAACAATATCAATGATAGCTTTGTTACAACTTCCATTACAAGGCGATTTCAAATATTGGCATAGGTGTTGCTTGGAATCTTATATCAATGATAGCCTTGTTACAACTTCCATTACAAGGTGATTTCAAGTGTTGCTTGGAATCTTATGAATAACCAAAACACATGATATTCCCTTCTAGGATCAACAATGTCAATGATAGCTCAATTTCCAATCCATAGAAAGGATGCATCTTTAATTTTCTTTTAAGAAGGTCCTCAAGACAATCTCGAGCTTCCATCCAACGCTTTGTGGATTTTGAGTGAAGGAGGATGATTTGTGATATCCTTGATAACTCACTTCTTTGGTTTGCAGAACAAACCATCTTGAGTCTAGATTTATCTCCCATAGTGAAGCTTTTCCTCACTCAAATTAATATAGTTTTTTTTTAGCTTGATGACTTTAATATATAAATTTTTTTCTTCATTAAATGAAGTCAAACATTATCCACTCATCCAAGTCATTCGATTATCAAAGGCTTTGAGTGTTTTTGCATGGGAATAAAATATTGCTTTGTATTAAGTAGGTAATATTTATTATTGGAGGCAAAAATGGTGATATTGTACATATTTCCTTCAAATTCAAACTAAATTTTGTTAACAACACTTTGAATGAAGTTTCTAATCACTAGGTGCTACGAGCTTTGAACTAGTTTCCAAACTAAATTTTCCTAAACACGTTATATATATATATATATATATATATATATATATATATATAGATTGTTTCCTCCAGAATTTCCACATAAAATAGTCTACTACCGAATCCCAGTGATGTTCTTGATTCATACAATCATTTATCTTCCTTCCTCATAGGGTTTTCTTTAAAACATGAGCAAAAACAAATTGAAATGGGTGTTGTCCTACTTTGTTTTTCTACCTACTGCTTGAAGTCTAACTTATTTCAATTGTGTGCCTACTATTTGGATTATCTGTGGTAGCTAGATTTTATCCAAATTGTAGGGATTCCTCTTTCACTTACTCATTTCTCATGACTTAGTCATCCATATTTTCCAAAAGGGAATCAATGACCTTGTGGGAAATTACATGTCCACTAATTTCACAGGGAACAATGATCCTAATTTTACAGGGAGCAATGATCTAAGGAACTAAATGGAATTTGTCCCCCTTCCCTCTCTCTTCACTTTTATTCACTAGTATAAACATGCTAAACATTTGCAAGTGAAAGGATTTGGTTGAGTGAAACATTTTCTTTTCTTTTACAATGGCATATGAGAAATATGTGAAGCATGAAGCTATATCCACTAAAATAAGCATAACTCTAACAATCTAGATTATTTTATCTTTCTCTCTTTGGCCCGTCATTTCCTTTTCCGAAGATTAGCCTTGGACCTTGTGTTGTTCAAGCTAGCCCTCAAGCCATCCGCCTCCTTAGAGTGTGACAATTAGTTTCGTTGATGAACTACATATTATATTTTTTGTTAGTCCACCATGGCCCCACATCGAGTCTTAGGTTGGTTTACTATTTCAATGGTTCCTCATCTAGGTTAAACCCACTATCTATGAGTTGGATTATTCAATCTTCTTTAGGTCAAATCCCTTTCTCCCCCTTTTTCTTTTCCATTTTTAGCATGTCTCTCCCTCACAATTCTCCATGCCTTTCCCTTCCTAGTTCCTTTTCCTGCACTTTTCAACAAAGGGTTCTCCTTGTCTCTTGACAAGTCATTTTTCATTGGTGAATCCTTTGTTATATCTGTAAGGCTATGTCTATTATGTCTTGCATTCTTATTGGATTATATTGGGAATTAGGCCTTATCGTTCATTGTCATTTGGGAATCATCTCCCTTTCCACATCCCTTATGTGTGCTACATTTGTAATGGCCTTCCTATTGATTTTTCATAGGATCTTCTAATGGATAATTACTTCTTATGATTTCTTAAGTTAATTTTTCTTTTGTTCACGTTCATCATAAAGAAATAAAGCAATTACGTAAAATATCTCAATAGTAGAAACAATAAATGTTAGTAGGATCATAAAGAGACAACCAAACAAATGAGACACACAATTTTACCCTAGGAAAAACCCACTTGGGGGAAAACCCCAACAACCTTTTCCTTAGAGAAAATTTTCAATTCAACAAGAGATACAAGTCATTTTTCCTAGTCAAAATGAAGTCAAACAGACCAACAAGAGATCCCTGGTCTAACCTAGTCAAAGTGTCTTCAAATCAAATCGAGATGCCACCCAAAAGTCTTGGCCTGCTTTTCTCTACTAGTGCTAAATTTTGACCTCCTAAACTTAGAAAACCCAGACTTGCTGCTAGATATGCCCAAATATTCATCACATGTGCAAAGTCAACAAAGATAGAATGTCACACGTGCGAGTTCAAACTTGGAGAGAGAAATGCTTCTTCTTTTCTTCATCCTTCTTGTTCATTTTCTCCTTCGCTTGAACCAAAGGATGTTATTGCTTGAGGTTGAATAGTGTTAAGGACAGGAGGCTGAATGACATATATATCTTTCTTAGGAGGCCAAATAGGTGTCACAATACAGTTGGGCCTACTTGACCAAGTGGAGGCTGACTTGACTTATTTAATGCCAAAATATTTGAAATTACAAATTTAAATTCTTTCAATTGAAAAAGAAACAAAGAACATGTCTTGAAATTTATCAATAAATATATTTGAAGGGCTAAATTATATAATATGAAGACTGACCATAGCTACAAAAATCCAACTCTCCCTGTTAGCGAAGGAGGTATTTATAATGAATTCTTCACATGTTCTCTTGATGAAAATTTTCTCTAAGAAAATGTTATAACAATTCATCATTAGCATCAACATCATTCAATTACCATAGTCTTGTTCAATAATTCTGATTCGTGGTAAATCAACAACTTCAACTAGCCACCATAAATTTGGTCAATACCTCTGGCCATAATTTTGGTTGCTACTTATGACCTATGGTACATCATTATCATCAACTAGTCATCGTGATTTTGGTTAGCACTTATGACCCATCGCATACTAACTATTCCTGGTTCACCATCATCCTGGTCAATCTATGTGACTCGTGGTGAAACCCTAGGGAGACTCTCAATTCATTTGAGTATTCTAGTCCCAAAACCAAAGGCCTCGCTCTAGGCCATGATGCTAAATGGGCTCACTCAACCTATCTGGAGAGTACTATGAACCTCATGCTAAAAGACACCTACTCAACTAAGTAATTATGTGCCCCTAGGATGATTCTTTTGGTCAAATGCTTGACTCAAGAAGAATGCATGTCCTTGAATGAGCTACCCATGTTGATGTGTCAATCCACTACCTGTGGAAAGCATCATGCTCAAAAAGTCATCACTTGGAGCAATTCACCAATTATCCAAGTCATCACTTGGAACCTCGTCAACACTTGTGATCTATGGTGAAACCCTAGGCTATTACCATTCCTGCATGCTAATTGAGGGGTAACTCTCCTGTCTAATTCTAAAGTCACTCACTCGCTCACTTGGGGAGCACTACGAGCCTTGGTGCTCTTTGGGCCATTCTCCTTATCCATATTTTGTGACCCTTGGTCAATACTTTGACCTATCTATGTTATAACCTAGGGAGAATGTCTGCCCTTTGATGCAACAACATCAATACTCCCTTTGACTGAGGGAGGCATTCTCAACCAATATAATCTTGTTTTTGAAGTATACAAACTTTGCCCTATAACAAAGGCTTTGTCAACAATTTTCTTGATTGTAGAATAATACAGGAGCCACATTACTTCCTTCTGTACCATGTCTTGGTACTATATCTCACTATGCTTTGACTTGTCATCATGGTTGTCACCTGCACTTGATCAAACAATCTTGCAAGTATTTTCTAAAGCCACACTACTTCTCAACTTGACAACCAAGTTGCAATATATATTCAGCCTCCACATTACTGAGTGCAACAAATTTCTACTTCCTGTTCATTAAAGAAATCATAATGGAGGCCAAACTGAAGCAATATCTTGATAAAATCTTTATGTCTTCTACACTCTCTGCCTAATTTGAATCGGTGTATTCCTGCAGTTGTATTTCATTGTTTGAGTCGTATCTCAAACCATAACTGGTTATGCTAGAACCAATTGTAGCATGTTGGTAGTTCAACATATGTTGAGTCATATGTTCTAGCTCGACCATAAGCTGATTGGCTACTTTTCGATTACCATAATTAGGTTCTATTTTTGAAATAGATCCTGCTGCGACAATCTTGGCTACTCCCTTTGCCACTCCAATTTTCTAGTTACTATAGTATATCAGCTATTTAGCTTGAAAATATCAATGACAGTCCATCATTTGAGGGATCTCAATACTATTCTTCAAGGAGGTAATGCATCAAATATAGGTCCTTCATATCGAACTCAAAATTCGATCTAAAGCTAAAACAAGGATCCCTAATTTCTCCCTCTGTTACAGAAGAAAATATTTCTACCACAGTTGCTCCCTCTCACACATGAGTCTTTCTGCTTTCGTTTGAAACAAGTCATATAGGATCAACTTTGATCCATCAATCTAGGCCTGAGGTACAAACTTCTATTTGCAAGCAGGAGACTCCTTCATGACCCTGAAAGCCTTGAGGTGGTTCCATGTACACTTCTTCCTTAATTTCTTCATGTATAAAAACAACCTCTACAATTTCTTCATGGGGAAAACTACCTCTACATCCATCTGATGTAATTCCATAGAAAAATAAACAATAATTCTAATAGAAGTGTACTTGGAAATTGGAGCAAATGTCTTTTCATGATCCTCTCCCTCTTTTTGGGAGAACCTTATAATCTTAAGTCTCGCTTTTTACTTGTCTATGCTGCCATCTGTTGTACGCTAGATCTTCTAGATCCATTTAGAAGCCTCCACGGACTTCCCTTTGGTGCAATCAAGGTATACTTCAAATTTTCTGATCTGCCTACTCCCTTTGAGCCCATGCAATATCTCTCAAGACAAATCATTGATTCTGGGAGAGTCCTCTTGTCACAAGATTTGTTTCATTCTTCAACTACCATCTGCTGCTAGATCCAAGGCAACTTTCACTCTGTACTTGCAATCCTCACTAGGAGGCCATGGAAGAACGATTATAACCAAGTAAAGACAAGAGGCTAACTAATGATAAAACAATAACATTAATAATCAAGGAAGAGATATATAAGTTACTTATATTTTGAGGATTATATGGAAATTGTCAGCTCCCTCTTGATCTTAGCCTTCTTGCATCCATCTTGCAAATTTATCAACCTTTTCCTCATCATTAGCATGATGTCATTCCTTCCTTGCATGAGCTAGGGATTCTTCTTTCAACATAAACATTAATCTAGGTCTATCTCTAGGGTTTTATCCACAAACCCTAGGACCTTCTAGTCTATTAGGGTTTACAAACCCTATAACTTTTATTTACATATTTTGTAATTTGAAAAATGTTCAACATATATGATGAAGTGCATCATGTCATAAATCAAAGGATGTTCTATCTTGATGTCAGTCAAATGTGTCAAGATCAAAGATCTTCCAATGAATCGTCTCAATGAAGAAAAATATGACAGACCCACAACATACTTGGTTATTATTTCATTACAAGCAATGATATTGTAACAACCATGTATTCTCAACTAAAAATTGATTTCAATCCTTTTAATAAAAGTAGCCTATAATTGATCATAGTAAGAACACTTCAAGATTCTTATTTTTCTCAAAATTACTGCAGTCTCCAATCTTGAAGAGGAACTCGACCTCTTCTTCATTGTAAGCTTATCAAGTCAAAAGTGAATGTAATATCCACGAACTTGCTTCACGATAGAAATTCTTATTCTGAATTTTGACTGCCTTAGAGTGCAAGGAACAGGCTCCAAGATTGAGCAAAAATAAGTCCCATCATTTAGTACCCAAATACCCTAGTATCAACAGTCAATATTAGTAGCAAATGAAATGCATCTTCTAGGGCCTTTATGACAACAAATGACACCAATACTTTAAGAGCTTTTAGCTATAAAAAAAATGTGCTTACATTCATGCATCAAACCTTTGACTTTATTTT